>SCLH01000360.1:309181-322907 GCA_004367855.1 Oikopleura vanhoeffeni
GCATATTTTAGATGATTTTAAATATGCAAACACCTTTATAAAGGTGCTGTGCTCACACGGGTTAAGCTTTTTAGTTTCCAGTTAAATGCAAAAAATGTTTTGTGATATCTCATATGGTTTGTCGGTGGTAACACAGTTAAGTCTGCCGCATCTTTAAAAAAAACATATGGTATAACAAAACCAAATTTACTTTTATTTTTTAATGGCCACAATTGCCACATGGCATGCCACTAGACAGCAAAATTTGGGCATTTTCAGAATTACTGGATTTTCACTAATAGTTCGTCTCTAGTTGTTTCTTACAAATCATTTTAGTGGATGTTGGGTGATCAAGGTCGAACGTTTTTTTCCGGTTCGATCGGAAATGATCGGTACGCCGATTTGTTGATTAAGAAAGTAGAGGACGCTGGTGTTGATGCAATCTTTTACACATCGGACGACGAACCAACTGGCACTTGTGCATCACTTATTAGTGGCAGAGGAAACAGATCACTTGTCACAAATCTTGCCGCGGCAAAATCTTATGATAAGAAACATATAATGAGAGGTATTGAAATCTTATATTTTTCGGTCGTGTGAGTCTATTTGCCAGGGTTTGTCCAGTTGACTTTGGTTAATTTTTGAAATAAAAAATCTTTAGAAAAAATAAAATTTCTATGCAATAATTCGAAAAATGTTTCAAACTTTTTTCTTAGAAATCTTAATTTTGTTATCTATTTGACAGATTACTACCGAATTTTTGTATGGTCTAATTTCGACAAAAATGAAAATAAGCGTGCTCTGAGACTCATACTATGCTGCATAGTGCCAACTGTCGTTATTTTGCTCAGTCTTCCTCGAGGACTTAAATATTACATAGAGTTGTTTCAGTATGACGGCCTCAGAAAGCCCTTTGATTCCTTCAAAATGAGAAAATTGTCGAAACTTTGAACTAAAGCATTTCATTGAAGAATTCGTGTTTTTTTGCAGTTTTAGGGGCGCGTTTTTACCATGAGTTTCTTGGTTCATTATAAGGACGTACTTATTTGTCTGAAGTTTGCCAGAACCTTTATTAGGACGTACACGCAAAATCAGATGGTCCTGGTAAAATAACTGGGGTGTGATTTATTTTAGACAAACGGTACTTGAGATAAGTCCGAATCGGCACATACGATATTTTTGGTTATAATATATCTTTTTATTGTGCGTAGCGCTGCAGAGCCAGTTTTTTCGATTCACGGTATTTTACCGGCTTTTCACCGGAACCATCGGTTTCTCAAAAACCGCTTTAACGTTTTTCATGACACTTATAAAGAAGGGTCCAAAAAGGGTACAGAGTAATTCGTTGAAAATGCTATTTGACAAAAATCTAAAATTTCATTATTTCAACTTCACTAAAGGTTTTTTTTAGGTGCAAAAGATTTGACTGAGTCACCACAGACGAACAGTATGAGATATCACAAAACATTTTTTGAATTCAACTGGGAACCGGTTATTTGCGATTTCTCCTAAATAATACAGTTTATTATTACGCAAGTACCTGCAAAACATGTTATATCGTTTAAATTTCATTGGATAATTCTTAAACATCAAAAATTTTAATATTTGGCATACAACAACTTCCTGTTTCCGGAGAAATAATGACTCATCATCGAAGAATTAAATTTTGGCATTATTAAAATCTTAAGAAAACTTAATTTTTGGATTTTTTTCAGCCATTACTCTTAGGTAGCTTTTCTTTTAGGTGCCCCCCCTCTCCAGCAAAAACCGTAGGAGCTATCATTGAGCCTATCAAGAAACGTTTTTTTGCATCGTGTAGCCAACTAAATTTTAACCGCTGACATTTTTTTTCGGTTTTCGAGCCTTACCGGTTTACCGGTAATCAGCGGAAAACGCCGGTAATTGGCGGTTTTGAGAGAACTAATCATAAGTTCAACATGAAAGTATACTTATTTGGGTCACTTTCGAAAAAAAATTTGGCATTTTTCGTTTTGACACCAGACACCACCTGGTGCTGTAAAAAGCACTTTTTTGAATATCGACACTGGAATATCATAGGGGCCTAAAATCATACTTATTTGGGGCACCTAAAAGAAAGGCTACCTTAGAATTTCTTCTTGTTTCATTTCATACCCATATTGGGTCATTCAAGTGTAACCAATTCAAGTGGGTCAATCAAGTGTAACCAGTTTGGAAAAAAGAAGGGAAAAATCTTACACCCTGTAAAAATTTCAAACTTTGAAAAAATTCTCGAAAATTTAAAAAAACAAATTTGGCCTAAGCTTTTTTAGTTTCCAGTTAAATGCAAAGAACCCGTTTTGTGATATCTCATACGGTTCGTCTTTTTCTTTAAGGTTTTTTTCTGATAACCAAAGGTGCCAGAATTTTACTTTCGTTTGTTTAGATGACGTTTGGTCAATGGTGAAAGATGCTTCGATATTCTACTTTGCTGGTTATTTCTTAACCACTTCAGATGGAGTTCATGCAATGTCCACGATAGCGGAATATTCACACAAGAGTAATCAAGTAAGTAAACAAATCTTTAAGGACGGACCATTTACCAAACATTTTTCGAGGGCTTCCTGTTTTGGGGGCCGTTGTACAAAAAAGGCCGTTGTACGGTATAGGCCGTTGTCGGTAAGAGGCCGTTGTCCATAATAGGCCGTTGTCCATAATAGGCCGTTGTATAGGGCCGTCGTACACAATAGGCCGTTATCCGGATAAGGCCGTTCTATGCTGCCCCCGTTAGAAGGAACGAAGACTTTCGCGTTCTTTTAAATGGGAGTATGCATTTTTCGTAAACTTTTTTCTTATATATTTTGCTGGGAAAATATGTAGATGCAAATATACAATCAATTAAAACAAATGAGTCGAATAAAAGGTAAATATTTACCCTATTTATTCCACTAATCTTATAATCGATAGTATTTTTGCGTCTACACAATTTTACTGCAAAATACTATAGTATAATACATATGTCAATTACGGGGCCCCTGGGCATTTTTTGCCACTTTTTTAGCCAAAATTTTTATGAAATTCGGCTTTCGAAAACGACTCGTCCGAATCAGACCATTGTTTCCATTTTTTTTAACAAAAACTGGTAATTAAACAATTTCAGTAATATCAGAAAAAAGCCCAATTTTTTTATTACTAGATATTTGTGCTCGGTTTCAGCTATCTAAGAACTTAATCGGATGAGTCGTTTTCAAAAAACCGAATTAAATAAAAATTTAGGCTTAAAAAGTTGCAAGAAAGGCCCAGGAGTCCCGTAATCGTTTTCACAGGAAATTATTTCAGTAATTTGTCGAAAACGTAATTCTACGAAAATTTTTCAAATATATTTATATCTTTAGACAACTTTTGCTAAAAATTATTTCGCCTCATCGTTTTTCAGTGCCAAGTTACAATATTGTTTTTCAAATGTGAAAAATACGGAACTTCGGTTTTATCTCGTTTAGTCTATAAATCCAGCCTGAATGTCATTATTTCAATAAAAAGTGAGATTTTAGTTTTAATATTCTTATCTTCGACATAAACCTCTGAAAAATAGGATTTAAATAGGAAATTCAACTCCGAAAAAGATGGCCAAAACGTTTTTTTTTAAAAGAGTTGTGGTTATTTTTGAAAAAATAAATCTACGATCTTTGACGAATTACTACTATACTGAGAATCTGAAAAAAAATGAAATAGCCATATTGCCTGGACTATGAGTTCGGATCTCAGCAACCCATTTTTTCTTATTTTTATTTAAAAATTTTTTATCTTTTAACTTTTTTATTTCAGACTTTCGCTTTCAATCTCTCTGCCACATACATCTGCCAATGTTTTGACAAGTGTTATTTAAATCAAACGCAACCTAAGTTTTAAAATTTTTGAGCTATCTAGCGCCATTTTCCAAAAAAACAAAAAAAAACAGTAGGTGACAACTTAAAACTCTCTTTTAGGGCAAATTCCAATTTTTTGAAAATAAAGAATAAGTTTATTTTAGAAAAATGCTGATATTCTTGTTCGCAATCAAAGTTTGCGTTTCTTACAATATGTTTTCATTAATGAAAAACAAAGTTCAGATAAAGCTATTTCGAAATTGGCATTTTTTCAAGAAAAATTTTCGGACTGTAGATTTTCTCTCGAAATTGTCATCGAAAAAAATTTTCATATTTTTTTTGCTCTAAATTTCGGTCAAAATAACATCAATATCATATTTTTCTGAAAAAAATATTTTACTATTTTGGCCTTCTACTACCAACACCATATAATATGCTGGATATTTAATCAGAAAAGTCCATTGGGGAGTTTGAGTCGGCACCCACTGTATTAATCCTGAGTTGCAAGTTTCATTTAATAATATACTCTGGAATATGAACTTGATGGTATTTTACCTTATTGTGATTTTATTTTTGGAAACGAAGATGAGGCGACGTCGTTTGCGACTAAGAAAAAGTGGAAAACTTCTGGAATAACAGATATAGCGATTCAAATTGCCAAAATGAGGAAAAAATCGTATAAAAAGATACGATATGTTATCATAACCCAGGTAAAATACAAATTTTGAAAATTTATAAACGAAAAAATTATACGGACGGCTCTAAAAGGATAATATAAAGACAAACCAAAACATGTCCTTATAGACAAACACATCAGTGTTACCAAAGATGATTTTATAAAATCAGAAAATAACAGTTTTTGGAAACTTTGTTTGTGTTTGAAAATTATTTCGTTAAAAATTATAATCCAAAAAATACGTACAAGTTGGCGAATATATCCCTGTGTAATGTGTTCAATTAATTTGTGAGACAAAAAACAATGACGGATAATATTTGTTCATCATTTATTTGAAATTTTATGTTTTCTTTAAACCCTGAACTCAATGCCAAAAAAAATTCTAGAGATAGTCAAATTTTGAATTGGCTGAATAATCGCCGATTTAACATGTCAGGTTGGCTATTTTTTACCAAAATTTAACAAAAGCTGATAATTAACCAATTTCAGTAATCTCAAAAAAAATCTAAAAATGGTCCGATTTTTTTTATTATTCATTATATTTGAGCTTGAGCTGAAACTTGAGTTATCTAAGAACTTGATCGGATGAGTCGTTTTCAAAAGCCGAGTTAAATAAAAATTTTGGTTAAAAAGTGGCTAAAAAGGCCCAGCAAGTATCGTAATAGATATATGACGCCTCAAAAGGTGTCAAATTACACTTTTTGAATATCGGCTGAAATATAAAACTTGTTAATGTGATAATATTCATTTCGGGGTAGTTCGTCGAGAGACAATTTTTTGACATGTCACATGTGACATTAATATATGGATTTTTTTTTCTCATTTTTTTGCTTCACGAATCGGAATTCAATATTTTAAATTTCGATCAATTAAAAAAGTATAATACCGGCGAATTTCTTGAAACCTTTTGAATGAATTTTATATTTCTGTTCACTTTTCGGATCTACCGGTCAAGATTCTAATCCATCAGTTTCAATCAATCAGATAGCTCTTCTCAAATCGCCCGATTATTCGTAGAGATGTCATAATCACTTNTATTAATATCTTACTGCTGTTGTTCCAAATTTTCTTTATAAATGTTAATATCCCATAAATTGATCAGGACTCCTTGGCGCAACGGTAGCGCATTCGACTCCAGATCGAAAGGTTGCGTGTTCGAATCACGTAGGGGTCACACTTTTGTATTTTTTTTTGCAAAAATACATCGATCGCGCGCTATATTTGATCAGGAAGGCCCCCATCGACTCGAAAACTAGCACAAGGGCACTTACAACCTCACCTGCTTTTATAGAGTTATCTAGCTTTATTGCCATTTTCTATCAAATTAACTTGCGGAAATTGTAATTCGATTACCTTTGAGGTTTCACATGTCAAAATTAAGATTTCCAAAAATGTTTTCTGAATGAATATCTTTGCGTGAACAACTTATATATTTTAGCCGATACTTAAAAAGCGTAATTTGACACCATTTGAAGTGTCAAAATAACAATTCTAAAAATTTGCCCTTGAAAAATTACCCTAAAATACATCTTCAAGATCGGAACTTCCGATATATTAAATCGTTAACTGTCTGTAGATAATTGAAATCATATTCGAATATAATGACACTGCAGCGCCAGTTTTTTCGGTTTTAGTTTACTTACTCGAAATTATCGGTTTCTCGAAAACATCTACCGATTTTTATCATCACATGTTCTGGTCCAAACAATGTCAAAATGAAATCTGATTTAAGGACATATCGATTACGGGGGCTCCTGGTCCTTTTTTACTAGATTTTTAGCAACAATTTTATTTAATTCAGCTTTTGCTAACTACTCATTCCGATGATTCCTTAGATAGCTTAAACACAGCACAAATATCTAGTAATAATTAATTAAAAAATTGGGTCCGAATCCGAACGATTGTTACCAATTTTTTTAAGAAAACTAGTAATTACAATTTCAGTAATCTAAGAAGAAAAAAGATAAACAAATTGATCCGATGAACTAATTTTTTTATTTTTCACAAGTATTTGTGCTCATTTGAACATATCTAAGAATGTTATCGGATGAGTTGTTTTAAAAGCCGAATTAATTAAAAAAATTGGCTAAAAACTAGTAAAAAGCACCAGGAGCCCCCGTAATTGCAAGGTTTAAAGAAAGTATGGCAAACTTTTTTATACATCACCTGTTTGTCGGAAATTTTAGACCTAAAAGCAGAAAAAAGGGTTTTTCAATTATCTTAAACTGGCAATTTCAGGGTAATATAGCAAATTGTTTTATAAATTGGCCTAAATCACCTGTTTCTCAAAAAAAATTAAATAAAACAACTGTTTTTCATAAAAAAATCTACTGGGGGGCAATATTGCGATGGTTTTATAAAACGCCTGTTTTCAGAATTGGCCTCCGAAAATTTTGAAACCTTTAGAGCATTTTTGAAAAATAAGGACATAGATGACACGAAATATCAGCTGTCCTTATACAAAACCCAAGAACCTATCATCTGATCCAAAAAAAATTAACGAATCAAAAAAATGTTAATTTTTCTTTCTAGGGTGCAAAACCTACAATCGTAGCCGACAGTAATGGCAATGTGCAGTCTTTCAAAGTCCAAAAAGTCGACAAAATCACGGATACAAACGGTGCTGGCGACGCTTTCGTCGGCGGTTTTTTCTCTGCTTACATGCAGGATAAAGAAATTCCAGATTGTATTCACGCTGGTCACTGGGCTGCCCGCATTATTATTCAGCACAATGGTTGTACTTACCCAAGTATATGCGATTATGACTCTGCTGAATCAAGCTAACCCAAAACCCTTTTATAAAACTGGCCGAAAATAGCTCCTGTTCAAATAGGATTTTAAAAGGACGGTTAGGTCACGGGTGACAATTTGGGGTCGATTTTGAGAAAAAATCTATAATATTATCAGACTTCTTCATTGTCGAAAAATCCGAAGTTTTTTGGACGCTCCCGAAATTTCAAATATTAGGATCCAGTTTTATTAAAAGGGTACCTTTCGTAATTTTTTTGTGATTATTTTTAAATTAGGTCTGTTTTTCTAAGATTCAAATTTTTTGATCAGCTAGTTTATCTCACGAAGAAAATTTAGGCATCTTAAAAAGCAGTACTTACAAAAAAACAAAATGTTTAAAAGATTTTTAATTCGATACCCTTAATTTTCGAAAAATCCGAAGTTTTTTGACCGATCCCGAAATTTCATCACGTGAGGAGCGGGTAAGATTTAGTAGTCATTTTTAAAATGCTTTTTAATTATTTAGAAATATTTTAAAGATTTTCGATAATATTATCAAAACCCTGCAAATTTTCGAAAAATCTGAAGTTTTTTGAACAATCCCGAAATTTCATAAAGTCTTACAAAGATGACCCCGCCGTCCTTTCAAATGTGAATTATACGCAGTTTTTTGTGTAAAATTTCACGAAATTTTCATATACCAATGGTTTCAATTATTCGCTGAAATCCGCCTACGCAATTCGATATTTTATCGGAGCGAAAATTTTCTGAAACCCTTGGTGTATTTCGCCGCTAGGATAAATTATACAAAAATTTCCAAAATTTTAAGGGTAGGAAATGGGACGATTTTGTTCCTGATAGTTTCTCACTTACCCTCATTATTGTTCAACTACAGTTTTGTTTTTTTGGTGCTTTTAGACTAGAATACCCATCGTAACCAAGACCTATTTTTTCAGTGTTGATTTGATCACTTAGGACACATCTGGTCTACCAGTCATCGAAACTTTGGCACAATATTCTGTAGTTATATTTTCTTTAAATCCTTTTATATTAAAATTTCGGTGAAGTTATCTTTTGCATCGATTTTTTTTGATTTGCGTAAAAACGCAAACAAAATTTTTGATGCGAAACATACCCCCGCCCAAAATTTCATTTAGAGTTCACTTTTCACTAGATGTATCTATTATCACTAGACCAGCAAATTTCAGGGGGATAAAATTGCAGTAGAGAAGGGTTAAATATCCAAAATCAAACAAATATATTTACAAACAAGTATTTTATAACCCTTAAATGATGAAAATTTAGCACAAAAGTGTCAGTAGAAATTTTGTTTAAAAAATTTGTGTGCGTCTTGATAAAAGAATAAAATGCGCGTGAGTTTCAATTGGCGTCGAGACTTGAGGTTATTCGAAACCATTCTATTTTACAATAGGTTCTAAATCTGGCCTAAAATCATGTCGACGCTTTTTTGAATTTCACGCGGTAGATCGCAATTTCCGAGATTTTGCCGCGTTACAATTAATAAGACGCAAAAATTTCAAACATAAAGTCTCATGGACGATTTTTTCTAGTTTGTTTTTGTTATATTTAAGATCTTCTCTTCCGTATTTCTTAAATTTTTTTCGATTGTTTTAATCCCTTAAAATTGCTCAAAACTTACCTCATATCGTATTTACAGTTTTTAACTGTAAGTAGTGTATGTCAAAATGTCATTAATTTCAAATTCAAAACACATTTGTTAAAAAACCATTAATGATGGGACTACCGTTATTTACTGCAGGATCTTTTCCATTAGATTATATTAAATGAACGTACTTCCTATTAAAAATGGCTTATCTACAACTACTTTACACGATCCTTAACTTTGAGTGCTACACCAGTTGCTCTAGTATGTTTAAAATCATAAGTTATCATGATCATAAAAGTCACTTTAAAAACCACTTTATTATCTTTAATAAATTGTTTTGGTTTTAAATTCGCTGTGTAACTCAATTTATTTGCAGGATGCATGAATCAGCAATAGCAGATGTTTTTCTACCAAAAATTGAATTTTTCGACAATAGAGTGCGTAAGTATAAAGTAGGAACGGCAAAACCTTTTTTGCTTCAGCAAATATTTTTCAAATTATTTTTAAATTGTAGCCCGTAGACTGTCATACATATATGTCATGTATGGCTCATATAGACAACCGAAAATAGAGACTACGATGAGTATGAAAAATGTGAGGAAGTCATTCCTCATATTTTTTCGCAAAGAATTCAAAAATTTTTTTTTAGATATTTTCTAAAATTTTTCAAAATCCCTAATTTTAAATGGCCAGAAATGCCCCAACATGGGTGTTAACCGAAAGCTTGAAAAATTCTAAGACTTTTGGCTGAAAAATAAAATTCAAAAATAAAAGAATTTTCTTTCAAATTTACCATTGAAATTTTTGACGATGACTCACTAAATCCGCTGTAAAACCGGAAGTTGACATCCGGAAATTTTTGGCAACCAACATTTTGTCGAAATCGTTTGACAAAGGCCCATGCCAGAAAAATTGAAGGAAAATTTTTTTTCGGCCGGTCGTTAGAAATCCAAAAAAAATGTTTTTTTTTGGAAATTTGTGGTTAGTTTTTAGGTGGCGGTACATAACGCGTACCAATTTTAGAAATTAATAAATGTATGTTTTTGGGGTAAATATGTATCAAGGAAACTCACAAGAATCATGTGATCTTATACAAATCACCCATGTGTCACTAGAGGAGAAAAATTAGGCCTCCCGAGCAAAAATGAGCACCCGATAAGGTTTCACAGCGGAATTGTTTTGTCATCGTCAAAAATTGAAATTTCAAAGGTAAATTTGAAAGAAAATTCGTATTTTTTTGAATTTTATTTTTCAGCCAAAAGTCCTTAGACATTTCTAAGCTTTCGTTTAAACACCTATTGTTGGGGCATTTCCGGTCAAAGTTTTGTTTTTTAATGAATAAAATATATTGCCTGAAATATATTGAAATTTCATTTTCAAAAAATTTTAAAATTCTTTGCAAGAAATCAATAACAATGGATCTCTAAATTTTGGATGCATACCAATTTCGGTACCTGTATAAGATTTCGCATTTAGACACCAGGGGTTAAATTTCAAATGCCATAGACATTTTTCCTCCAATTAACTAAGGACACAATTAGTGGTACTTAAAATTCCCAGTTTTGAACTTTTTCTCAGCTCAATTGTTTATTTGCCCGTAAAAATAATAATATCTGATAATATGTTTTTCGGAAAATGGTCAGCAATTTCTCAAAAATGAGAATCCGTTTTTGAAATTGCCTATCATTTGGCTGATAGGCAATTTCAAAATCGGATTTCATTTTTCAGCAACTGCTGACAATTTTCTAATGTAGTAATATTTTTTCAAACACTACAATTCAAAAATGTTAAGAACAAAAACGTTTTGCGGTTTCGACCTTACTTTAGTAGGACGGACCCTTAGGACGCACTTTTTTCAAAGTTCGATTCCATGACCTTTAAAGACCCAGAGGTTTTTTGAAGTTTGCAGGAAGCAATATAAGGACGCACGTTTTTGGCCACACCCCCCCCCCGCATCTCAGGATGCAAAAAACGAAATCGGTCGCTTCTCTAAAGACACTATACAGTAAAAGTTTGAGAAAATATTCTCGCAGATTACTAATTTTTAACATCCAAGGAAAAAAGGGCTAACCTTGTTTATTTTTTTTCCTTGGATGTTAAAAATAAGTAACTTGCGAGAATTTTTTCTCAAACTTTTTATTCTGATTTGGACATGATCTATTAATCAAATGCTCTCAACTAATTAGTTTTTATACATTGAAAAAATTTCATATAATGTTATGAAATGTTATACGGTACAGTTGATGTAAAATGGCGTTTAAAAATAGATATTATTAAATTTTAAAGGTAAAACATAATGAAAATATAACCATCTACCAATGTATCGAACAAAAACAAAATTATTAAATAATAATCTATTATTTATTTTATTTATATACAGTTTAGGCTTATAATTTCATTAACATAAATTTCATCATTTTAATTCATCATTTTCAATTCATCATCTCTCGAATCCTTCTCCATTCGATTTTCTGATTGTGCATTCTTGCTAAAATCTGCCTCTTCTACCGAAAAAAGTAACATAAAAATAGCACCAGTCACCATGCCAAAAATCGCAGACCCATAAAATAGAATTGACCATCCAAGATCAGTGTGCCCAAAGTTATCAAAAACAATTCCACCCAAATATGGTGCCCAAAACCCAGTTGAATTTGAAACAGTATTAATCATTGCATTCATAATACATGCATGGTGAGGAGCGATTTCGCATGTATTTGTCTAAAATTGAAAAATTAATATAACAGTTAAATGACTTCAAACGGACTGCCCGCTGCGAAATTTATGCCACGAGTTTAAACGGACAAGATAACGATTTCTATCTACCATTCGAAGTCATATCAGTGATATGATATCACTGTACTAGAGTCTAGTAACCAGACTGTCACCTCCGGATGCCAAAATAGAGGCTAAAAGAGGTATCAAAAATCTGAGGATGCAAATGACATTAATTGTTTTTGAAAGTTTCCAACTTTTTTTCGAGATTTTTTACAAAAATTTTCAAAATCCGGAATTTTCATATCACCGGAAATTACCCAATATGGGTATCATATGAAAGAAGATAAAATATTAAGAATAAGCGGTCAAAAATAAAATTCAAAAAATTTAGCTTTTGATAAAAAATCAGCACATTAAAATTATAAATTTCCTTCATGACGCATGAATCATGAGTCATTAAATCGGCTCTGGAACCGGTAATTTTCGGCAAAAACTGTCGCTTTTGAGTTTGATGAATAATTAGACTTAGTTGCATGTGTATGCCAAAAATAAATAAATTATGATATATTTTACTTTTTTGCCTGATGCTTTAAAATGAAAAAAAGTTTGAATTTGGGCATTTGTTAAGGATTTTTGACCTTTTTTAGTATGGTACGCTTGTGGTACGTTCCGATAATTTATCTTAAAATGCGCACAAAGGTTAACGCTCCGAGGCATATATAGCCTTTTGAAATGCTAAAGCCACTTTTAATCAGCAAAAAATGATGGAAAAAATGATCGCAGAAACTTCCCCTTCTGATACATTTTCAAATTCAACAATGTGAATCTAAAAATATTTCCTTAATTTTTTCGGATACTAGGTTCAAATTTGATGACGATTTGATTGAAAAGCGATTTTTCGCTTAAGTTTTACTTCCGAAAAAAATAATTTTTGATCTCAAATTTGGAATTAAAATTTCAAATCAGCCAGTTTTAGGAAAGTATTTTGAGTAGAATTTGCAAGAAACATTAGCATTCTGGGCAATCTGGAGCAAATATATTTCTTCGGGTAAAATTTCAAAATATGTTATTTGATATCAGTATGGATAAAAGGATATGTTTTGAAAAAATATATAATTTGTGAAAATCATGCCAGAGTGGTATTCTGATACCATATTTGCCTCAATATTGTAATAATCAAATTTTTTTATTGAATCGAGAAAACTAACAATTTTTTTCTAAAAAAACTTAATTTTTTCATGAATATTTTGAACTTATTTAGAATTTTTTTTATTTCCAACAGATATACTCAATTAGACAAAAGTATTGAGTAGAACAAAGCACTGCGCAGTTATGAAGATGAACATACATTCCCTGGAGCCTACCATGAGGAAGTATCACGTGGTTTAATTAACCTTGCTTTTCAAACATTTTAATCTAGAATTAAACCTTAAATTTCGCGAATATGCATTTTTTTTCGAAAATTTAACTCTTCAACTTGATCATTAAGGAAAAATTGAAGGTTAATCTCATAAGAGTTTTCTGTTAAAAACGCTTAAAAAATAGCCTCCTGAAAGGCTATCGTGCGGCACGATTTGTGCCTCGGCGGAACTTTTTTTATATGCTTCGGACTCCGAAGTTCGGAGGGTTAAACTACTATATTTAAGATAGGGATCCCCTGTTCCTTTGGTTCGCGTTCGTGGTTGAACTTCTTTCCGAAGCTCTTTTTGGTCGAAAAACTGAAATCCGGTGCTTTCATTGGTCAAAAGCAGGTCAAACACGAACGCGAACCAAAGGAGCAAGAGATTCTTATCTTATATATCCTGAAATCAGCAAACAGTGAGAAACTTGTGTTATTTATTTTTAATGAGTCAATTTAAAATTTCGAAAGTTATCAATATCATTCGAAATTTGAAATCGACATATCAGTTAAGATATATTATCAATTGTTCCTTATGATACGATAATAGGTTTAAGATCAACGAGAGGAAGATTTCCCATATAAATTTGTCAACTTTCATTCTTTTTTAAATTTTCAAATCTGAGCTTCTGATTGGTCGAATTTGAACCTATCAAATATTGAACATAAAAAGTATTTTAGCCCCAAATGTTTCTCTTGTTCAACTGATTTTTAATATAATGTTTTAACCAACGGTTGATCAATAAAATATATCAGAATTGCCTGATTTTTGGCAT
>SCLH01000360.1:322924-335300 GCA_004367855.1 Oikopleura vanhoeffeni
AAATGGGTATCGATGTTTTTAAGCTATCTTGTAGAAAATTTTTTTCTGGCCATTTTAAGACGCAGGATTTTTTTTGTTTATGAAATTTTTTCAAAAAAAATTGATTTTAAGTTCAATTTTTCGAGATTTTACAATATGTGCAAAACAGAGTTCTAGCGACTCCGTATGGACAGCTAAAGCGCTAATTTTTTTCACAAGTGAAAATTAAGCTTTTTTAGGAAAGTGTTTTTAAGGATTAGGGTCGGCGACCATGTGGTCGACCTTGACCCCCACCTGCACGAGCGTGTTTCAGAACACAGAGACCAAAAATATTTCTGGGAAGTGTCATTTTGGCCGGCGGAATATCGGAACAGACCCCCGATAGTTCCCCTTATTTTTAATTTCAAGAATTTTGGTGAGTTCTAGAAATTTCTCATCAGACCGGAATTGCATTATTTGGATGCAATTTTTTGTTTAATGCATTTAAAACAGTACTGAAACAATATAAAATTGTTGATAAACATTTATTTGCTATCGGGGGGGAGGTATCGCCACCGAAAAAGACGATTCCGAGCAAAACAAAAATTTTTGGGCCATTTAGTGGTCAGAAAGTGAGTTTCAAAAACCCTCATTTCAGCACTAATTTCGTTTTTGAGCATAATCAGCTCAAATTTTTAGTTTTCTTGTGGCAAAGATCGTACTCAATAAAAATTTGCTATTTTTTGAAAATTTTTTTTTTGAAAAATAAAATGTTCGAAAATTTTCGAAAACATTTTAGTCATTTTGACAAAAAATGCGTAGGCGGAACACTTTGTAAGTTGAAAATCATTTTAATTTAGTCATTTTAATTTAAAACTTAGAATTTTGACCGCTGCGCCCCTATCTATGTCACATAGTCTATGTGTGTGTTCTGAAACACTCTCGTGCAGGTGGGAGAGGGTAAGACATCTCGTGCAGGTGGGGGTTAAATAAGCGGTCAAAGTTCAGGGTCAATTTCATCGTATAGACTTGAAAGTACCCTCAAAAGAACCGTAAGGACTTTTTCATGAACGTATTAGCAACTATGGGTGAATTACGTACTGAAAGATCACTAGAGCAGAAGAACTGGCTTCAGCACCCCCTCTGAAATCTCAAAAATGGGACGAGTTTTTGCGCTCTAGCGACCTTTCAGTACGTGATTGACCCATGGTTGCTGATACGTTCATCAGAAAGTCGACCTTTCCGGTTCTTTTGAATGTACTTTGAAGTCTCTACGATGAACTTGAACTTTGACCACATGGTTGCCGACGCTAATCCTTAAAAACAGTTTCCTTAAAAACGCTTTCTTTTCACTTGTCAAAAACATTAGCGCTCTAGCTCTCCATACGGGGTCGCTAGAACTCTGTTTTGCACCCCTTGTAAAATCTCAAAATTTTGACCTTAATTTTGACCTTTAAAATCAATTTTTTTTGAAAAAATTTCATAAACGAAAAAAATCCTACGTTTTAAAATGACCAAAAAAAATTATCTACAAGATAGCTTAAAAACATGGATACCCATTTTTGAGTTTTGAAATTCCTTATTTCAAATGGTCAGTCTCATTATTGATCAAACCCAAGAGTGCCAGTTTTCGCCGAAAATTGCCGGTACTAGAGTCGGTTTTCTGACAGGCCGTTTGCCTATTTTTGACATTCTGGACATCAGGGAGTTAAAATTTCAGAAAGTCATAAGCCAATTTTGTTCTTTAAATTACCCAAGAAACATTACAAAAAGAAATATTTTACAACTTTTTTCTCCACCAAATCCGGAGGTGTCATGACAGTCTACACTGTACCAATGAAATAGTGGGTGATACCGAAAATTGACCGGTAAAATTTCAGAGAAGTCCTTTACGAGAAAACCGTACATTCTTCCGAGCCAACTTTTTGGCAGTTATTACAGGTTTTTGTCAGACATTTCGCCAACTTTTTCTTGGTTTTTTGACAAATTTATAAATTTATTAAAAACCTGTAGTTTGACACCCTTAAAAATAGTATTTTTTTTATTTAACCCCTGAAGTGTTTCTTATGGCCAAACATGTTCTCTTGAAAAACTACGCCGACAGGTATTTTTCAGGTCTTATGGCTTAAAATTTGAACAAACTGTCATGTATTTACAAAAATGTCACTCAGGAAATATCATAAGATTTGCATTAGAATAAAAGTTTCATTTCAAGCAATAAAAAATTCCTTATAACAACTTTTTTCAAATTTTAAATCAAAAATATTCGAACTAAGGTAACAAATTATTAGCCTAATTCGATCTTTGAACGTTTACCTTTGAACTGACAGATTCGCATGCTATCATCATAGATTGAATAGTTATAATCGCTAAAGCAAAATTTACATCACATCCAGCTGTATTGGAATTATAAGAAAATATTGAAAATGAATTAGAAATACTGTCATGTTTGTTTATAAAAATCAAATCGGCCAATTTTTCGAATATTATTTTTCTTGAAAAATGTCATAATAATGTAGTGTATATAGGCTGTTATCGGTTTTTTAAAAACCAGTTATTTTGTAAAAAAAATGGTATTTTCCCAACTGTAAAGTGCTGATAATTCAAAAATAATTGACCAAAAATAAATTAAATTTTTGCGTTGGAACGAGAAACTTCGCGAGAATATGCTGAAAGATTGCTTTTCTATTTAGAGTAAGTCGATTTTTAGCCAATCAGAAGCCGTCATTTTTTCTAAAATTTTGAACATTTTTTCTTGATCTTTGAAAAATTCTGAACAAATTGTATTTTTTCAAAACGATCAAAGATTCCCAATGCTGAAAAACAATAACAGCCTAAGCGTATATTAATAATTAGTTTTTTCTGTTTTTAAGCTATTTTTAAGCGATTGGTGATTTTATATTTTGAGGTCACTAAGAAGTCCAAAACTATTTCGAAGGCATTCAATTATTTAAGCTCTTTAGCGCCACTTTCCTAGAGAAACAGCACAGTTGTAATTTAGTCGTTAATTATATCTTAAAAAACGCACAAAATAATTGTTTTTTTTTCTATAAATTCCTTAACTTTGAGCATAAAGAATAGGATTGCACTCGAACCAAAATATCCGACAAAAATATAAATTCTTCTGACTGATCGTAAGTTCCATTTTTTTGCAAGGAAATCAGACATCGGCGCAAATATCAGCATCATTGATGTATTTACTATTAATGGTATAGCTGAATAGACACCAGATTTTGATGCACTAATATTTTGATATCTATTCATGTAAAGTGGAAATAAAGACAAGGCAAAATAAAAGTGAAAGGTACAGCCTAAAAATAATTATTTTTATATTGATAAGTTATAAGTAGCATGTCTGCCATGTAATTTCGCGTCAAAATCTTTTTGGTTTTAAATATTTTTGTGAAATAGTAAGACAAAAACTAAATTTTCTTCAGCGTAATATCATAAAACTAATATGACAATTTTTCTGACATATAAATACGAAAAAACTGGTGGCAACTAAAACCGTCGATTATTTGATGCCTGGATTAATTTTTTGTTGAATTTTATTCCTTTTTTGACAAAAAACAAGCTTTTCGAAGCAATAAATGACAAATTTTCGAAAATTTAATTTATTTATAAAAATTGTGTCTATTTCTAGTCGCATTTATATAAAAACAAGCTTGTAGCCCTAGTTTTTTATTTGAAGAAAGTCGATTTTTGACTAA
The DNA here is from genome assembly GCA_004367855.1 of Oikopleura vanhoeffeni. Classification (NCBI taxonomy): domain Eukaryota; kingdom Metazoa; phylum Chordata; class Appendicularia; order Copelata; family Oikopleuridae; genus Oikopleura; species Oikopleura vanhoeffeni. The sequence continues at coordinate 326,593 of SCLH01000360.1, forward strand.
CTAAAAACCAGTATTTTTTCGAAAATTTTCAAAATTACGTCCGAGTAAAATGTCTTTCTTTAAATTTTCCACAAAATGTTTTTATTTCGATTTTGCATAACAAGCATAGGTTTAAAATGAATCGAAAACCGATAACACCCTATATATTATGCTTTAAAAATACGAAAAATGTTCATCAGGTCATCACCAACAAAAAGTTTTTTTATAATTTGTTTAAACTTTTGTTTGTTTTTGTGTTCTAGAAGTTTTATTACAATACCCCGAATATTTTTTTGATATTTGTCGTTCAATCCACTCAGAGCACACCGAGTTTTACACAAAAGATTCGTCATCTATTCTTATTATGTTGGACGGGCTAATTTCTGAAAGCCAATTAGAGACGCGTAATTCTTACACGCTTTTATCGGGACAATCTGAGTGGTAGGTAGTATGTTTTTTGTACATATCAAGTATATATTATATATACAAGTATGTATAATATATCAAGGTCGATTTTAATGGTTAACATTTTGGTTATATGTATTGATTAATGTGGCTCGTCTTTAAAAATGGGCGATTTGTGGTAACTAAACAGAAAAATGTGCAAATTGCCATGATTTACCATAGATCGACGATTTCAGATCGTCCAGAACTTTACCTAAAACTCAAGCGATTTTTGAGTGTTTGTAAGTTTTGGTCCCACAATATATAGATTTAATATGAGTACAGGTTCTACATATTCGATTATTTTAATAACTTACCTAAATACCCAGCCATGAGAGCCCAAAATGATTTTGAACGCAGTATACTTATAAAGGGAATGTCTTTTTTGACCAAGCTTGCTGTCTTTTCACAAAGAATGTATCTAAAGTAGAATTTCATTAAATCAAATAATAATATTGTGTATCAAACTTACTGTTTTTCTTCTTGCGTAATAGTAGGATGCTCTTGTGGCGTTTCAAATACCAAATATGCCCATAGAAGACACCAAATCAATGAGAGCACTCCTGGGCTGTGAAAGGATTTTCACAGAAATCGAAATTACAGTAAAGTGACTTTAAAAGAACAACGCTCACGTAACACTTTTAAATGTGAGTAGTCAGATTTATAACATGTTAGGATTCTGATTCAGAAAATTCGCTATTCAAAAATAAGAAAATACACAACTGATTTTTTTGTGAAAGACATTATTTTTTTTGAAAAAACGAATTGTATAAAAGCCTTTCAATAGTTTGAAAAGTGTGTTTATTTTGACGATCTGACAATACAGAAAAAACTCAGTAAATGCAGATAAGCATATTAACGGGGCTTCTTAGATTTGAACGCAGGACCATCGCATTGCTAAAGTAGCCTAGTTTTGACCTTAGTTTTGCTTCGAATCTAAAAAGCCAAGTATATGATTCTGTATTTACTGTATTGTCAGATCGTCAAAATAAAGACATTTTTGTTATTTGTTTCGAGATAACTACATTACCTTTCAAGGAAAGCGTGGCGCGCGGCATCTTTGTTCAACAGAGATGAACGCAAAATGTTTAAATTTCAAAAGATAAATTGAATATTTTATCAAAATTGAGCTTTTTCTAAATGAAATCAGGGATTTTTTTCTATTTTTACGAAAATCAGTTTTATCAATTTCACGAACGACCAGAACGTTAATTTCTGTCGAAAAAATAATTAGGGAGTAGTTAACCTCGATCAAACTTTACCCTTGTAGATGTAAATCGCATTTATAAGCTCATGCATACTAAAAAAACGTTCAGAAATGATATAAGAGAAATTATAGAATAAAGTTTTTTGAGGTATAGTGTCGGGATACATTCATCGAAAGCTCTTGATTCAATATTCTAATTTTCAAAGAATTGAGTTATTTTTATGTAAACTCGCGAGTCGCGAATTCAGTATTAAAAAACGTTGACTCCTATTTTGCAACTGACACTCCCTAAGACCGCAGTTACAAAAATATTGATGAATGGTTGAACGAACGGTAATTTTTGCTTGACACATCTTTTTTAATTATTTTATGGTATTTAATACCAGGTATTATTAACTGTGGAAGCCCTGAATATAAAACATATAAACCCACCCTAAAACCTCCACAATATACCCTCCAACCATAAATACAATAATTGCGCCAATTTGTGCACCAATAAATGGAATAATTACCAAAGTTGATAACTCAGAAACTGGGGACCAAAAGTTCCAAATGCCAACGCATGCTGGAAACCAAGCAGTTTCCAAACAACCTTAAAATATTTGCATTTATTTTTTGCATATAATTTTTGAAAAATCTGAAAATTTCATGATTTTTTCCGAAAATGTTTGAAAATACTTGGTCAATTTTGTCACTTTTGAGCTTTTATTAAACAATTGGGTATTTTTAGTACAACTTGTGATTTGTCAAGTTTACCTTTGAGGTAAAACGTATAAAAAGTGTGATTAATTTTTTGTACTTTTAATACAAGTTTAGATAAAAGTTTACCGAACTTCCCAAGCAACAAATTAAAGTGAACTAAAGTACCTGAGTGCTACAAATATGGCAGGCTTCTGATACAAATTTTAAAAAGTTCATTTTTGATTATTTTTTCAGAGGCGGTCCATAGGCTATGGACCATAGCTACTAAACTGGACTCAACGACAGGTGGAGTTACGGTATGTGATCTGAAATCGCTCTTCCAAAAAAACTTATACCCTGGAAACCAAATCGAAAAATCGTGATCTGATGTCTTATTTTTAGATATAAATTTTGTTCGAACAGAAATATATCAATTCAAACAAATAATCAATAGAGTATTTATTTTTTTAGTTATCATCATTAGAAATAAACTACCGAGAATGACCCGTGATACGACAGCAAGATAAAAGTTTGTCCTTATAAGCAACGGAAACATAATTGTTAAAATCGAGGAAGGTATAAATGTATAAAGTAAAACTTTTTTCACTCCAAATTTAAATGCTATACTGCCACCAATGATATGACAAGCAACATATCCAGGAAAATATGCACCAATGAGAAGGCCTTGATCCGTTTCGGACAATGAAAATTCTGCTTAATCCAGAGATAGATTTTTGTTGGTCCAAGTAATTTTATTTCCTTAATTGTTAATAAATTCCGAAACAGCGAATAACGCTCGGTTTAACATTCAATTAAAATTCTGCATTGCGATCAGGTTAAATTTGGAACCATCATAATATTGCTGAACCAATTTTTTGGAAAAAATGACCGTGTTTTTGTGAGCAGCGGGTAATAAGACATATTTTGCTTGTTTGAATAAGTTTCATTGTCAAATTTATCGAGCTTTGCAACATTTTTTATTTCTCATCTTTATGATCACGTGATGCTTTCCAAATCGGTGAATTAAAACAAATTTTTGAATTGGCTGTCTCTGTGACCTGAAATTAGTGCGAAAATAAGATGTTGCACTACCAAAACTATAATTTATGAGTTTTATTTAAACAGTGGGTGTTGGCAATGGGCAACACTGGCAATGAGCAACAGTGAGGGCAACGAGCGACACTTTTGAGCCAAATTGATGCTAAAATTCGGCTGAAATAATGCCAATGGGCAAAACATTTAGCCAAAGGCTCGTGTGTTCCCAATTTCCAACACCTACTGTATGTACATTTATGAGTACAATGTATGAGTTAATTATTTTAAAAACAAGATTGAGGGCGATAAAACTCGAATTAAACGTTTATTAACTACCTTAATCCAACCTTAAAACCATAAAAAAGAGCTGTAACTGAAGGAGGGGCAAATAATTAGCCAAAAATAAAGTAAAATTGAGAAAATTCGTCCATTGAGTCTCATTAAGGGGGTTCTGAATGTTAATTGCTGTAATTGCTGGGTATTTGTAACCACTTTTCAACAGTCTGTAAAATTGTGATTAAAATGATCCAAACATGAAAATGAAAAATATATTGTTCCTGTAACACTTTTCATGATTTTTATCAACTCAAATTTTTCTCATAGTAACAAATCGTAAATCGTATTACGAAAACGAGTTTTAAAAATGCACAATTTTGCCCAGCAGTCAAACTCGAGCAGGTAATATACGAATTAGTTGACACCTTTCAAAATAACACGGAAACATAACAGTCGACGAAACTATAGTTACGTTCAGGTGATTCGAAAAATAAAAAAAAAAAAAAAAAGACTTGTCGTAACAGTGCAAAAATCTTTTTAAATAATTTAAAAATGATTTTTATTAAAGCGAAAATATTAAGCGAAATGAAATGCTTACAAACTATAGTATGGAATTTGTGTGAATTGGCATTGATTTTAATTGATAAAACAAAGAGCGCGCACCGCTACTCCTTTGATAAGTAGTGTTATTATCATAATAAATAATAAGAAAGTCTTATTTCTTTCAATTATGCAGATTTAAATTTTTAAACATTATTTTCCTGCTCAATTTTTCACGGAGAGTTCAATTTTGGCATTTATATTTAATAAAAGTACGAATTTTATTTATTTTAAATAGTCTATTCGATAGAAGATCTTTAAAATAGATAACGGGGGCGAAATAGAGCATTTTTAATTAGTTGCAATCGATTCTAAGCCCCGATTACCTGGGTTCGATATTTTGTTTGTTCAATTTGTCAAATAGAGAAAGTTGACTTGTGCAAGCAATTATACATTTCAGAACCCCCTTAAGCGAAGACCACCCCTTCATAATTGTTTTTTAATTTCATTTTCAGACATGAATTAATCGAACATAAAAAGTTTCGAAATTTTTCATGTGCCTTGTCAGAAAATATCTATCACTCTCCTTGAGAATGCGTTTTATTTTTATGAAAATTTGAAATTGTTAACTCTGGTTCGCATGTGGCATTTTTATTCAAAGTAATAGATTCTTTACTCTCGGCCATTCCAATTATAGCAATATTTATATTCATTCTGGTCCCATACATTAGCGCCATGCCGAGACCTGTCATAAACGCCAAAATATAACGTTTCGGTACGGCATTCATTCTCTATTTAAAAATGGTTTTGAATTAAAAAAAATTGGTGATTTTTTTTGGATTAATTTTTATTAGTTTTAAAATTTAATGACCGAGATGTACACCCATTTATCACGCAGCGCGCACACACATTTTGTACAAGCCGTCGGTACGGTTCTGCAGAAATATTATATTTTTATGATTATTTAAGCGCAGAGATCCGAAGAAAATAATTAAGATAATAATAAAGATAATAATAATTAAGATAATAATGTGAAATTTTAAATTCATAAATAGAAGAAATGTGAGTAGGTTTCCATTCTTTTGGCTCATTTTCTATAATCAGTTTGAAATTCTCCATCACAGTCCAAATTTGAGGTAAACTGTAAGTAACGTTTACCCGGCAACCGCCGTTTCGACAAAATTTGGGTGTTCAAATTTTCATCAATTTTACAAAAATATACTTTTTCTGAACTCACTTTTGGATTATTCTAAAAATTTGAGATAACCGGTGATTTCCATACTTTCAGAGGTTTGACAAGATAGTATACAAAATTTGAACTTTGCTGAAAATTTTATTTGACATTATTTGTGGCACTCACAGTTAAAAAACTACAAATTTTGGATAAAATTGCTAAAAAACGAGTCAGCAGTAATTTTGAAAAAAAATTCTTAATCATCACTGGCCGTGAAATGCGGGTAGCCCCAAAACGCACGACTTTAGCGCGAATGACAAAAAAGTGTTAGAGTGGTGCACGAGTGCCTTGAATGACAATCGTGAAGGGCGCACTTCTGGTCTCAGGCTCTGGGCCTGAATCTGTTTATTCAAACTTTTAAGTCCACCAATAATGCAATTTTAGATAATTTTGTTTTTAAGAATTTATTAACAAGTTTCTTAACAAAANTTTTGTTAAGAAACTTGTTAATAAATTCTTTAAAAAATAACCTAAAATTGCCTTATTGGTGGACTTAAAAGTTTCAATAAACAGATTCAGGCCCAGACCCTGATACCAGAAGTGCGCCCTTTACAATTGTCATTTTAGGCACTCGTGCACCACTCTAACACTTTTTTGTCATTCGCGCTAAAGTCGTGCGTTTTGGGGTGATCCCGTGAAATGGGGCCCGCTTCTCATTGGTTGACTATTAACGGTGCCAACATTAATTTTACATATTGTAACAATAGATCACTTTAAATTTTTTCATTGCGTGAATAAATGTGAGTTTTGGCGCCCGCTCTTTCGAAAAATATTATGAAATTATACTCAAAATGTCAAAATTTACATTTATCTGCAATGTCGATTTAAGCATTTGCACATAATTTCTAGTTTATTTTTGGATACAATTTCAATTAATTTGTTGCATCGTTAAAGCACGATGTCACGAATAAAACCAGTTTAATTGAAATTTTCATTAAAATTTAAAATTATGAATTAATTAAGGGGGTACCCTTCATGAATTGAGGCTCAAACAAAATCATTTCAGAATTTTATTCTTATAGTTTTTTTTCTGAAAATATGGATAATTTTTAATCGGCTGGTGGTATTTGAAACCCAATACAGCGTTACGAAAGTACTTTTTTTATCATTTTGAAAATATCTTGTCTTGATTTTAAGCATTTTAATAGAAAGTTATGGATTTCAGGAATTAGAAGTATAGTTTTGGAAGAAAAAAGTTCATCGAAATTTAGGTTTTGATAGTAACAGCTCTCCACAAACTAACGAGCTTTTGATTCATTCAAATTTGAAATGTGCTACTAAAAAATCCTGGGAGAAATAGGCTTTTGCGCGATACCCTCAAAATCAGCTAAAAAACGTTTTTGAGCTATTCTGGAGCGAATTTATTGCATAATTTTGAAAACGGTAGTAACAGACCTGCGTACGTATTTTTTAGTTAATAAAAGATCCAAACAATTTTCTTACCTTCAAAACTTACGGAGAAATAGGCTTTTAGCGACAAAACATGACTCTATTTTGAAGCTGTTTCCTGATTGGTCGAGCAATTAGTGATCTTTAATTATGATTCTGGCCTTTCCCTAGCCTTTCCCAACAAACAGTCTTGCATCGTTCTTCACGGTGTACACTGGACACGATTATATCTAACCCTAAATCTAATCCTTTAAACATACGGAAATATTTTGTCTTCACTGAAAATTATGGTGTACACTTTGAGCATGGCAAAACTTTTTGTCGTAAAAAACTAGGGTTAGGTGTAAGAAAATAGGGTTCATGCGGAACTCTACTATTCTCATTCCAACCCTATTTTTTCCTGACGAACAGTTTGGCTCGGCTTTGAACCGTGTACACTAGACACTAATTACACGGTCGTGAAGTTTTCAATTACCATACATCTCGGATTGTAAAGCATAACTTATGCTGCTTCAGTGAAGTTGTGCGCTTATCATGCATATTGAATTATTCTCCAATAATAAGAATTTTCAGCTAGATCTTAAAAAATTGAGCTTGAATAGAAAATTTGATGCAAACTAATGAAATATGAAGCATGATGTACTTGACTTTGCGAGGACGCGAACGTAATTTTTTGTGTCGTGAAAATGAAATAAGACAACATGTAGCTAAAATTCATTTAAGTGCCTGATCAACTGGATCATTTTCGACGACTTCTTCCGGCGCCGCGGGCGAGAGAGAGATGAGAACTCGTGCTAGGCTGTCGAACGTGAAATATATATCCTAAATAATAAGAAATGTGGAATCACTGAACTTTGTCACGGGTAGACATGATACCAAGCAAGCCTGAATTTTGGTGATGTGTTGGACTGGTTAGCCCTATTTGATTCAGACTATTTAGCCGACATCTGTGTTGCCAAGTAAATAGAAGGGCCAAAAAATATTTTTGTGAGTGATATCACGGCGCGCAAAATACATTTTACACTGTATATCACAGCGCGATTTGTGTTTTCGAAGGCAGTGATAACCATTCGAAATTTAATCGAAAATTTTCGGAAAAATAATAATGAAATTGTCCTCTGGAAGTGCTGCTGGCATAATAATATTCTCAAATCATCCAAAAGGTGAAAGGGATATTGTACTCAAAAATATTCGAAAAATTAAAATGAAATTCGTATAATTAACAATGAGACAATTTGAGGATATAGAATAATTGCTCAGAGAACAGACCCAGGAGCACTCATGAAAAACCAAAACTTTTACAAATTACCAGCGGAGAGAGATTGAAGAATCTGTGATTATCAATGAAATTGGTCAACTTCTATCTACAGATGCACATAAACAAAGTCAATGAGGTACAGTAATTTGAACTGTATTCACCTTACGTAAGGCAACTGCAAAGGTAAGAGTAATCCAAGGTTCATCAAACTTTTCCTAATTTTATAAAAAATCAATGGCAAATTAGGTCAAAATTTGCATCGGATTTGATCAACCCGAGCTCACAATTTAAATAATTGGGCAAGTTTTGTACCATCCACCAAATTTACTCATGGTCCCGCGTGTACAACTTTTTTAAATCGCCACCAATGTATTTTCGAGAGGAAGATCGAAAAATTCTTTTCGAACCCGGAAACCGGAATATAATAGACTAAAATTATGGAACTGCGAATTTGAATATAAGTTTATTTTCCAAACTCAAACCCACGAAAAGCTAAAAACTCTTAATATATAAAAAATCGACGAAAAATGCCGATGAATATGAATTATATCTTATGATGAAAATCTCTTTCGTTTACAGTATTGCTATAAATTTGCAACTTTTAAACTTCGGTTTTTAATGCGGTAATACCCGATTTTGGATATTTTTCCGACTATGAAACACTC
>SCLH01000360.1:341388-382250 GCA_004367855.1 Oikopleura vanhoeffeni
TGGACGGAAATAAGGCTTCTGATTGTTCCTTATGAGATTAACACATTATTTTTCAATGAAGAACGGCGCACGCGGCATCTTTGATCGATAAAGACTAACGAAATATGTCAAATATTTAAAAGAAACATTTATGTCATTTTTGACGAAAATGAAGCTTTTTCTAAATAAAATCAGAACGAATGAGCAGAACGTAAATTGTTAATGACAAAAATAGCAAATTATGGAAATGTGATTTTTGAGTTTAATTGCATTTATTAGTCATGATTTTTTTGCTGACAGACTAAAATAATTGTGATATACAGGAGTTAACTCCACGAGTTTTTATCTGATGCAGAGAAATTTACGCTTCACTCGTTTCTTACTAATTACAAAGTAATTGGACAAATATGATAGTCATAAGCAGTGCTCAGTAACGAATATTTCATTTGTACGTATAATCAAATTCAACAAAAGGTAAAGTCTATAACTTATAGACATTACCAGCAAATTTGTGTGCTGGCACCAAGAACCTACAGTACCCATTTCTTATTTGAAGACACAAATCCTATTTATAAGCTCAAGCGTAGTTGAAATTATTTAAAAATTATGTAAAACAAATATCAGAGAAAGTTTTTCAAGGAAAACATTGAAAATCGGGGTTTATACTTTTCCAAACGGAAATACAACTCAAAAACGTTTCATATCTTTATAGCGCGTGTTCGAATACCACTAATGTTGTCTTAGTGACTGTCTTGAGTATGATTATAGGCAAGGGTACTTGATATTGGGACCGCTGAATTTGATCGGCGTGTAATCACTCAAGCAATCACTAAGACAATCACTTAGACAACATCAGGTGGATTCGAACACGCGCTATAGAGATAGTGAACGTTTTTGAAAANAAAGGATATATCTGAAAATTTGATGGTCACTTGTAATTTTCAATATTAAAACAAAACATAAATTTTTTTGGCTGTCATTCAGCAACGAGCAACCCCTCAAGCTGCGGTCACAAAATATAGATCATTGGTTAGTGATCAGAAATGTTCGCGTGACACGTTTTTTATTGCTGATATTAATTAACTGTGGAAACTCTCCATATACAGCCATGTACATACAGCCATGTATAAACCCACTCTAAAACCTCCACAATATATCTTCCAGCCATAAATACACTGATAGCGCCAATTTACGCAGCAGTAAGTGGAATAATAACCAAAGTTGATAATTCAGAAACTGGTGACCAAAACTTCCAAATTCCAACGCATGCTGGAAACCAAGCAGTTTTCAAGCAACCGGAAATTATGCGTATATAATATACGGTATATTTTATCAATTATTAATTATCAAAATTTGGAAAAAAATAAAGATTTTTTCATTGACCCTGTAAACGCCTTAATGTTCGAAATGGTCATCAATTTTTTATACACAAAAGTGTAGTAAAAATGACTGAGCCAAAACAAAATTGAAGTGCATAATTTGAAGGTGCCTTGGCGATCTGTAGCTATAAATGTTAATGACAAGTGTAATGAAAGTAGTTTTATTCAATGAGAAATTGTTTTCAAATCAAACATGTTTCAACAAAAAATATTTTTTTTGTATTTGTCTGATTATGTGAGGAAAAGAAAAAGTCCCCGAGCTATACGAAATACTCACTTCCTTACAATTATTTCTAACTTCGTTCATGTTTTTTTCGTCCGCGTATCTCTTATGTTTTTACATTTACAGTATGTGAAAAAATTGTTCGAGAACAACAAGGGAAATTTCTTTGGATCAAAGCCTATAATTTGCAGTTTAATTTTTTTATTGTCTTCTCATTTGAAAAATAAGAAATCTAAATAAAGTGCACAGAATTAATCATCTGTAGTGAAAAACTATTTTGAAAGATGTAGAGAAATTAGGTAGTTTTGAAAAGGAGATCTACATCTCCATAAATTGGAGCCAGTGCTCACTGTCTGCCCACCTAATTTTGATTCGTCTAAGTGATCATAAGCATCTGGAGAAGCTAATTTGATCGTTGATGTTTTACTAAACCCTATCGGTTCATATATGTAGTAGTGCTGTAGTAAGCATAATAGTTTCTTACTGCTTTTGCATCGGTTTCTACACCGTAGGGATAATCTCTTTGATCAAAAGTTCGGCCGGAGTAGCAACAGCTCCCATTTTTAGCACGTTGGAGCAGACTTCTCCGCATCCCATAAACACTTCAACTACTCCTAAAGGTGGCTTGATTTCATCTTTTATATTTCTATCGCCAGCTTATGACGAAAAATATTCTCTGAATCAAAAATATTGCAATGTTGAAGATAAAACATCGTTTATATTTTCTGAATATTTTATTGTTAGATTTCATTATAAATTTTCATTGAGATTTCATATTTTAACTCCGTGGCGCAGGGCTGAAAAGAAGAGAAAGCGGCCTCATGAGTGGCTAGAAGGGGTCTGAGGAGTGTTAGGATTGGCTCCCTCAACCTACATCTATTAGATTAATCAAAAGGTGATAAAGGGACATAAGTTTAAATTATAAATTTAGCCCTTTACGAGCTATTTCAAATGATTAAAATAATACTATAACCTCAAATTTTAACGTGAGGGCCGGTATACTATCCGATGGTATACTGTGTATCATTTTCATCGTTGTCTTTTTTAAAAAGTCGTTATTTTAACTAGAGAAAATTGTAGGTGGTGAGTAATTATTATTTGAAAAGCAAATTTCTAGAATATGTTCTCAATGTTTTGGAAACTTTATGTTTGCATTGACTACTATCCACTCGGGGCCCACCGATTATTGTACTCCGTATATACAGTATGTTTCTTTGTATATAGTAATCAATTATTTTAACACGGTTTTTTATCGAAAATTATTTTCAGAAGTTTTAAACATGCATTTAAAACATTTATGTTTGACATACTTATCGCTTTTAAGTGAGACCAATATCAAAGTTTTGTCCGACATCACAAATTATAAATAAGTTCTTTGAATTATCTGCTGCTTGAGTGAATTTTACAATTTCACAAATTGCTAGTGCATACTGGGTTGTTAAAAAAGTTATCTAGCTAAAATAGTTATCACGGTTGCTCAAATTTAACAACTTGTTAACCCTTGGAGTTACAAGGTCTTTTAAAAGGCTCAAACAAGTTTTAATCAGCTAAAAATGGAGGAAAAAATGTTCGCATACACTTTTTGATGCATTCTGAAAATTGGTCATACAAATTTAAAAATATGAATAAAATCTTCTTTGAGTAATTTTATCAAGTCTCACTTCTGAAAAAATAATTTTTGACTTAAACTTGCATAGAAAATTCAAACTTGAAAAATTCACATTCGATCCAGTTTTTAGGAAAGTCTTTTGAGTCTATTTTGTTAAAAAAATTCCAATGCAAAGATCTCGGAGAGAATAATTTTATTAAAAGTTAAATTTCTGAAAATCTTTCTGCGATATTGGTGTGGAAAAATAAATGTTTTTGAAGAAATTTTTAATTATTGAAAATCATGCCCGAGTGTTACGTTTATAACATATTTAGCTTAACTTTGTAATCATCAGATAATTATATTAAATCCAGAAAACTACCAATCACGTGGTTTAGTAAATATTGTTTTCTATACAATTCAAGGGGTTAATCATCCGAATTGCAGGTGCGACATTGAATAGTTCTTATTTTGATGCTTTGAAATGAATTTGGCGACAAAATTAAACATAATATTGTTGAAATATTGAGATGTAACAATATTAATTTCGGGCCTCAGAGGCAGTGGTTACTTTTCGCGTTAGCAGAAAGAGCATCTGATATCATTTTCGATAATAGCGCTGCGATAACCAGAGCAGGAACTGGTTTCACATATTAGGAATCCTAATTTAGGATTGTATTTAAAATTTATTGAGAAAAAAATCAGACAGTCGGGATCCCGATCAAATTCCGATCCCGACCTGAGTGAAAAATGTTAATCCCGATCCCGTTTCAGAACAATGATTAGAGGTACACAATTTTCATCGTGTTTTTTGCCAGAAAATTCTGCCTTAGTCACTTATTTTAATTTGGGAAGAAATTATTCGTTTGAGAGTTTATTCTGCTCCTTTGTATAACCAAACCTCAATTGCATTGACAGAAGTCTCGCGGTCGTTTCTCTTCAAATTTTTTTTAACGAACGCTACTAAGGTCAGGACTTCTTCAAAACAACGAGGTTACCAGTTGCTGGCGTATGAGCTACGGTATGGCCTATTGCAAAATAAAAAAAGTCATGTATTTGATCATAATTTGTATCATTTTATCGAAAGTATACAGATAATTTGACTAATAAAAATGAGTGTTAATAATTGACAACGGTATTTGAATTTCTTTATTTTTTTCGAAAATTTCAGTTTAATGGCAGACTAGGTAATTCATAGCTTTCTTTATAGAACCCGTACGCCAGAAATGTTGAGGCCATAAGGGTAAATAGTGAAAAAGTTAATGAACTTGCAGCTATAGCTTGTGGCCCCTCGGCATTGAGCTTGTTTGACATTCCGCACAAAGTGATGATTAGTCCAATAACGAGGAGACCAAAAATGAGAAAGACAACTTTGTTAAATGGAGGAGTAACAGCTAAATAAATAAATATTAATTTTCAGAATCTGATATACATGGGGGCTGTATCGCCGAATTTGCCAAGAATGTCTAATTTGCCAATATCGCCGAAAAAACCTACGCAATATCACGATGTTAAGCTGAAATACTTCTTATACCCCTATCGCCAAATTTGCTTTTTTTAGGTGATTATTTGCATTTACTAATGACTTTATCAACTTTCAAGAATATACAGCGGTATATTTATATGTATAGCCAAAAAGCCTAGGCGTTCAAAGTTTTAAATACAAATACAACGCAATTTGGGTTCGATGAAGTCCTTAAAACATATGAAATTCATTTCGAACTATTAAACGTTCGTCATTTTTGAACGAAATAATTTATTTTTGTTGTCTTATCGCCAGAAGTGCCAATATCGCTAAAATGTTTTGGCTTAAAACGGTATTGGATATTGTTATTTTCACAGTGAATAGTAAAATGACAAAAAAAACAATTTTAACTTTCTCGCAGGATAAAATTCGAGTGAAGCCAAATTTGAGTTCATAAAGCTGCTTGATAAAAATGCACTGAATTATTTATTTGACAGTTAGTTGTAATATAAACCTCAAACTCCCACGCAATTTTGCCAATATTGGCTTTTTCGACAATATGGGCACTGGCAAGAATTCAGCTGACAATTGTGAAATTGCGTTGGTTTTTTCAGCCATATTGGGCCGGCGACATGGGGATCTCCCTGTTTATTATTTTACAACACATTTTTGACAAAAAATACCTCATAAAACGTGATATCGAGATGGTCACACATTTTTTTATTCGATTTAAATAAAGTTTTTGAGAGTGTTTAAGGGTTACTGGTACAGCGACCAGTTTTTGAGAGTGCTTAAGGGGGTACTGGTCCAGCGACTCAGCAACGAGCGACCAGTACCCCCTCAAGATTAATGGGGTGGCATCGACTCGGCAGACTGGAGTCAATGTAACTTATGAAAATAATTAGGTGGTTTGTTTTTTTGTGCTTATGATCGTCAGCTGAACCAGAATAAATCTGTGTGAGCTCAGTAAATTTTTTTTATCTATTTTCTCACATCCAGAAACGAAATTTTCGCCTCACACTCAAAAGCCTGTCAGAAAGCACAACTTTTAGCGCTTATCACGGAAAAACTGGAACAGAAATCAATTTACTTATTTGTCACTGATTGAGATCAAGGATAGAATTAAGTGAAAACGTGAACATTATATTACTAGTATATAAGAATAACATTTACTTTATTCTAATCGTTTACTTTATTAACCATAATTATTCTGACAAAATTTTTTAACCCTATGTGTAGCATTCATTTAGTGCTAGTTTTTTGAGAATTTCTCGTAAGATTTCAGGCCGTAGTGTGTTTTTGATAAGATAACAAATGTGAAAATTCAATGTCTAACGACAATGTGAAAAGATATAACATTTATAAATTTGAAGTTGTAACTAGACTAACTGCGAGAGAAAAAAGCGGTTCACTCACCTGTATAATCATGAATAACAGTACATTTTTACAATACATAAACTTATCGATTATATAGAGTTATCATTCATGTAAAAATGTTACTGGTTTTCAAGATATAGATCATAAGTTACAAATTCACAAATGAAACTCTAGGTATTAACAGCTGGTTTAAGATTTGAAATATGATATCTCGCTTACAAAAAAGTTATTCATATCGCCGCGCGTCAAAATATATGCAGAAAAATGTAAAAAATATTGCTAATCAGCTAAAAACTCAAAATCAGTACTACCTTATGTTCTACACTTGATCGATTGGTCTTTGTCGGCTTTATTTGGGTTTAATTGCCGTTCAATTCTTTCGAAAAATATATTTTTTCGTTATTTTGAGTTTCATAAAAATCACTTGTGAAAAAATTATTCTTCGTATAGAGAGTCTCTATTAGAGACTGCAAAAAAATAAACTTATATCAAAAGAATACTCAAATACTCTCCTAAAAACAGGCTTCCTCAGAATTTCGATATCATGTATCATTTTCACACAATTAATTTTTTAAGAAATTTTGGCGAAAATCTTAAATAATAGTAGGAAAAATAACTTTCGAACCGCTGATAGTATAAAATTTTCAAGAATATTTTTGGGCCGTTTTGGCTCCCGGAATTTTTTTGGCTTTCAGATAGTTAAGAAAAGATTTGAGTTCGAACTTTAATTTTTGAACTTGTAAAATTTTTCTAAAAATTAAAAACATTAAAAAAAGTTTTACGCATTTTACGTCCAAACTTTTTTCATGCATGTCCACATATTTTCTGACCACTGTTTTTTAAATCATAAAATGTTTATTTGTCATTTTTGTCGACTTTTTTTGGAATATTATCAAAATTTTCCGCAAATCGAGTCCAAAATTTATAAGTGGTTTTTTGAATTCTTTATAAAAAATCAGGTAGAATCACTTGTGAAATGTTCTGGTATCTATTTGGTTTCCATATTTCAACCGATGGAAGGGTCAAGCGAATATCGATTATGAACTACTAATGAAATTTACAACACTTGTTTGTCACAGTGACACCAGTGAGTGCCATTTGGCACTCAATTATTGTAAATTTTATGCTTGCAAAATATTTCCGATGAAATTTCGGGTGTAATAGGCATCATTGCTTTTGATAGTCAGGACATTTTTTGATACTAAATCACAATTGAAGGTCATTTATATTTCTAAAAAAGTCGTTTTTTCTATTTTTAGCCATTTTTGACTATTTTTCATGGAAAAAACTTTCATATAGAGGATACTTATTAATGTCCAAAACAGTTTGAAGACTTTTTAGCGGAGTACACCCGAAAATAACTGAAATTTATTAATATCGTCTCAAAAAAAAATTCTGACATTGGGTTTAGTTGGACATTGGGTTGTTCAAAATCTTTTGAATAAAGTTTTAAAATTATCGAAAAAAAATGAAAAGTGGTTTTTAATATTTTTACCGATACTCAGTTATGTTAAGAAATTAATGTTATAAACGTTTGCAAGAATGAACACTTTTATTGAAGATGAAAACAAAACATATTTTTTTCTTTCAGATATCTCCTTAGGAAGTAGATTGTTAAATTCTGGTTAGGTACATTCTTGGTCTAGGTACATTGTTACTACTTAACGTACATAATGTACTAGACCAAACCAGAATTTAACAATCTACTTCCTAAGGGGATATGACTCTGAAAAATGTACCAATTTTCCAGATCGCTGCGACCCCCGTAATAAGTTATAATCAATTTTTTAAATCTGCTTTTCTGATGGGGTAAATTATCCAATTTAATTTTTATCGTGTATGGTTTAATAAACAAAAGATAAAAGAGTTTTTTTGGCACAATAGAGCTAATTACGCATAAATATTTTTCTTATCTATGTGGTGGACGCAAAATCTTCAATTAAACGAAATGCCATATAATATAGCAGAATTATTATCCAAACCCATGAGTGGCAGTATAGAGATTCAATATAAACTATAAAGTTTCAAATTATAGCATATAAACCAAGCTATATTTAAAATTTCAGGTTTTTCTAATGTATGAATATAGAATATCATAACTCCTTTAATGTACGCAAAATCTGAAATTAATTTAATGTCAAACAGTATTTTATGGTATATTTAAATTTTTGTCACTCTTGTTTAGAATAAATGAAGAACCTTAATTTTCTTAAAACGTGTCCAGCAATCTATTTTTGGCCACTTAAAGATTTGGCCACTTAAAGATGATTTTCAACATGCACTAGTTTTTGTGAAATTCTATGACGCGTATTTTGGTACAAGTAGTTTTTTCACAAATCAATATTTTTTCGTAAGAATGATAATTTGAAATCGCATTTTTCGTCAAAATAGTGGGTTTTTTAAGTATTCAGCTGAGCATCATCAGCCCTTCAAAGCAATTTCTTTATTTGCTTGTCTTGAAAAAGTGAGTCTTTTTCTGCAAAGGTGCCGGTCTATAAAAAAAAATATATAATGTGTTTCGGATTTTTATCAAGTATCAGACAAATCTTAAAAAAATTGATTCTAGAAGCCAATAATCTCGTTTCTTTATTTTTTTTCTTCGAAAAATTTGTGTTTTGAATAATGTCTTGTTTTTAATTACATCGTACCTAGGCGCTTGACGAGAGTCTCAATGACGGCAAATTATCTATATGACAGAGAAAATGTGTGGTGAAGCATAATGCACAACAATTTGTCTTATAGAATTAATTTGCTATAATTGCTTTCGACTCAGAAGGAACAAAAAGCTCTATTGTGTCAGATCTTGTGATGATATATTTGACATTTCACCTAACATTGGAGGAAAATTCAGTTCTTTTTTGTCAGTTTTTGTCGTATATTTAAATTGTGATCTTTACTGGGAGACACAACAGTTTCCGAGAAAATTGTGATACCAATTATTTGATTACATATATTATTATGTACATATATTCGATAAAAAATGCTTCACCGCACACTTGAATTCTTATATTCGTCTGAATTCCACGAAGTACGTTTTTTTTCCTGAAAACTCAGTGGTGACAAAACATTGGGCAGTTCTGAACCATTATAATCTTTATTCACTCTTTGTATTGTACGTGGTGATTGGAATTGAAATTATTCGCGAAAAAAATTATATAGCAATTTTCTAATAATTTATTCTCTGCAACGTTTTGCGTTTCGCATTATCAAGCTGCTTTTTCATAATTTTCTAAAAAAAACTATCACCGAAATATTGTTTTTTCTATTTTGAACAATGACAATTTCAAGAAACCCGCATGAGATTTCAGTCCTCCCAAAATAAAATTAAATTGTTTTGTCAGTAACCAAATCTTCAAAAATGCTAAATTTAATCTTACAAATTATTAATAAAGCGAAACGTGAGAAAAATTATGAGAAAAAACATCATAAATTTATAATAGCAAACAGTTGTCCGCACGTTTAAAAAATTCCCTCCTATAAAATCTCGATCCGATCCAACGATCCGATTCCGATCCAATTGTGCCAACCCTGGTCGCGACTCGCAAGTCTAATAAACTTCGAAACTTTACTTTATTGTTCAACAAACATTTCGCACAGTAACCGGATTAAATGTTGTATTTTGTAATTATAAGGGTTGATCACTTTCTGGTCTACAAAAACTAATTACGGCGACGATTTTACTTCGAAATTGAACATAATTATAACATCTCTCAAGAAATTCGAAATGCTGAATTATATTATATTAATGTATTATATATATGGATTAAGGGTCCTAAACCCAGAGATCGTGACTATTTAAAAAATTCGGTATCCGAACATTCGATTGTTTTTTTTGTGATCAAGAGTTTCGATTGCGTGCTAGTATACCGCGTTGTTTGTATCATTCAAATAGTCACGATCTGTGAACGGAGGGCCCTCAATCCATATAATTTTTCTTATATTTTCAGCAATTTTGTGTAAATTTTACTTTATCTTGGTCGATAAAAAAGAAAGTGAGGCCATGTTTATGTTTTTAGTACATTTTAAATGTTTTGTGAAGTTTTTTTCTATGGAAAATGAACCAAATTCATGAATTGAGTTCCAGTTGTTGGATTTCCCACGTCATTTTTTATAGGTCAATTAAAATTTCAGAAAACGTTTTCTTGAACCCAAATTGGCCAATCGTTTTTGTTTGTATTTAGTATATATTGCCTTGGTGGGTTCAAGAGAAGGTTAACATTCTCTTGAACACAAATTGGTCTGAATCCAAATTATTTATTTAGACCAATTCGGGTTCAAGAAAAGGTTTCCCAGAAAATAAAAAATAAATCAACCTTTATAAACTTGAGAAAGTTTAACCCCCATAAACCTAAAAAATCCGTACTGAGGGGTTTAGTTTTGCACATTAGTCTCCCAGTTCTGACCCTACTTATGGGGTATAAGTTATGCCTATCACTGTGCAGTCGGTGAAATTCCTTGACCACCCTAATGACGCATACCCATGACGTTGCGTTGTTCACAACATATTTTTCATTTAGACCAATTTGGGTTCAAAAGAAGGTAAAACTTTACTTGTACCCAATCAGGTTCAGGAGATACCGATTCGAAATGCTTTTGCTGTTTTTAAAAAAAAACCTGGTTTTAGATTGAAGATAAACATGGTGAGAAAAGCCCAAATGATAATCAACTGAAGAAAAAAGTGTGCCCATGACCAACACTCGGATACGCCAACATCATGAAATTGTTTCAATAGTCCCACACAGTTCTCGAATTTAACCTGTCTTCTTTCTGAAATAATGTTAAATAAATTATGATTATTTTTAACCAGCTGGTTAACCGCGGTCTCAAAGATCATGTGACAATACTCTTAATTATAATGAGCATCTGTCAAATTAATTGGTTAAAATTTCTTTTTGTCAAATTTTGCCTTGATAGGTTAGCGTTTGCAGAATCCAAATATTTAAGGGGGTGAGTAGGTGAAAATTGCTGGAGAGCTTTGGACATGTACGATTTTCTATGATTCATATTTGATATAACTATTTTGATCGAACATCATAACCGATTCCACATATAAATTTTGTGGCGAGATCATTTTCTTGAAATCATGAATGAGTCATGTGATGAAAATCTTATACATTATGAATCATAATTTGTAAAATCAACTTTTTTTTTAGAAGTTATCTTTATTACAACAGCAAAATCTTAACCCCTCACCGGTTTTATTTCACTGTTTAAGAAACGTTAATAATGACTCATTCAGAGACAGAAGAGATTAACAATGATAAAAGATCAATAGGTTTTATATCTATTACGGTACTTGCTTGGAATTTTAAGCCACTTTTTTAGTAATCTCATATAAGAATAAAAAATAGTCCGATCCGGACCATTTTAATTTATTATTCACTAGATATTTGTGCTCAGTTCGAGCTATCTAAAAACTTAAGTCGGATAAGTCGTTGAAAAAAGCCGAATTATATAATAATTTTGGATAAAAAAGCGGCTAAAAAGGCCCAGCAAGTACCGCTATAGATATAGATTCGACTATCATTTCCGATATTTTTATCATAAGTCATTCTGAACGGAGTGACTTACTTCTGGTAACAGAGTTGAGCTATTATTTTGCAAATTAATGCAAAACATTTTTATATGCTTTTTTGGTGCTCTTAAGGGGGTAGCAGCGATGTGGCAGACTGGCGTCAATTTAACTTACAAAAATAATTAGTTGGTTTATTTTTTTGTGCTGATTATCGTTAGATGAACCAGAATAAATGTGTATCAGCTCATTAAAATATTTTTTTTATCTATTTGAGGAAAGATTTGAGTTCGAACTTTTATTTTTGAATTCGTAAAATTTTCCAAAAAATTCAAAACATTATTAAAATTTCACGCATTTTTCACCCNATCCAAGTTGACGTTAGCGAAAATATAAACTATTTATTCAATAGCTCCAACAATTATTCGATAGAAAAACAAAAAAAAATATATTTTTTCGGTTTTTCCGATAATTTTTTTTTGAGACAATATCGTAAATAGAAAATATTTGACTCAAACCTTCAATTGAAGAAAAACGGTAAGGAAATCAGTTTGTCATATGAATATAAAAAATAACCGCCCGATAATTTGCCACCGTACCAGACCTTTCGAGATATTTTTTGGCTTTTAATACCAACGTCATAAGTACTTTTATCAAGTTTTTGCGACAACAAAATAACAAAGAAATTTATCAAAGGGAACCGTCGCGACGCATCATTTGTGTCCGATTTCACCAGGTGTTCAAAAGTAAACAGATTCAATTCCAATATATTGGCTGAGGAACACATGAGTTGTTGTTTTGCACAACAATAACTTACAATCATATATATTTTTGCAAGAAATTACTTTTTTCGAGAGAAAATCGAAAAAAATTTGATGTGTGTAAATAAAAAAGAAATAAAAAATTTTGATTTTATGAATATTTCATTTTCATTTTTTGACACATAAAATAAATCCCAAAATCACGGTGGCAAAGTTCATAAAATCCATTTTTTTTTCAAGTTAAAATCTCATTTGAATTTTTTTAGGGCCCCGATTCCGGGTCGACAACATGGCTTTATCTTAAGAACTACAAAAGATAGAGAAAAGATGAATAAGCCAAAAGATAGAGAATTTCAAAAACACCGATCATTTGAAATAAAAATGTTTTCGGAAAGAGTTAACTTATTAAAAATAGAGATCGTAAGTCACTTTGGCCAGATATGGCCAGCGCTGAGTATGTAGGTTAAACGGTCTGATGAAACACAAATTATTTTCCTGGAACAAGTTATGAGCAATACGCACGATCTCCTCAATAATGATTCAGAGATAGCAGTTTTATTCGCTTGCTAACGTTTCAAACCGTAATTTACATGGATCAATATATATAAATTGACTTTATAATTGGTCATTAAAACAGACTCTTTTGTATTTATCAGATTGCTACTTAATACCAAATGGAGCATGAGATTCGAATGTTAATGATTTGTTAAAAGAAAACGTTTTCAGAAAAATGCTTTAAAATAATGCTTTAAAATAGCTATCAATAATAAAAAAACTTTTATCCAGAGATTTAAAGACAAATAGGAGTCAAGGCGCCCGTGAGTTATTTTTTTAGGTTTCTGAATTTCATATATTTATAGTTGAGCTCACATTTAAGGCGATGTATATAAAAATAGAATTTGAAACTCATGAAAAAATTAAATCACATGAAGTCTCTAATTCGAGAGACAGGTCCTTCACAAAAATTTAATATAAATTTCAGTTTGAATCGTCAACTATATCGAAAATTATCCCTATTGCGTCTTTCTCAGCACGCGTCAAAGCTTTGAGAAAGTGACCAATTGAATCGCAGTATTCTTGAATTAAGTCGAGAATCGAGTACTGTGATTGGACACTGGCTCAAAGTTATGACGCGTGCTGAGAAACGCGCAATAGGGATAATTTTCGATATACACAGTTTGAGTTTAACAAATATATTTATTTTTTCTATGGGATTTAATCACTGCAAAAAAATCCGTTACAAATCAGAATAATAGGACAAAACTAGATTAATTGAAACTTGGTTTTGGAATTTTTTTTATTGTTAAGTAAACTTTTTTATTGTTAAGTAAACTTATATAATATCTGAAGTTATTTGCAAAAACGCACATCTTTGAGAATATTGATAAAAAACAAAACAGGCTAATAAATGCAAAAAAATATACAAATTTATCGTCTTGTAACCTAACTTGCCGAGTCAATGCGGCTTGGAAAATTCGAGCATTTCAGTTGAACTTATCGAGACGTTTATTGTATTCCGAATGGGGCATAAAGATCGCTGAGGAAGTAATAACTGCATTAACTTACGGCTGGTTGATTGAAACTTGCACTCGCATAAATAAAACATAATATCTCCCACAGCATCATAAATTTCTATACAAAATTTTTCGAAAGAAATCTTTTAACGTTACAAACATGACTTATTTCTATACAAAAACAAAGCTTAAAGGATGGTTATTAATTAAGATCGAGAAAAGTTCAGCAAATAAATGATATTAAAAGGGATTTCCGACGCGTTTTCCTGATTTTGAAACGGCTCTCAATCAAAAAAATATAAAAAAGATAGAATATATCTTCTTTCAAATATTTTATAAATAAGTTATACTGAAAGGCGTATATACAGATTAAATATATGTAGCACCGGGAAATCAGTATAATAGGAATAGGATAAAAAAAGAATATATCTGCATCATATCCAGGGGTCTCGAGTTCGATTCCCCGGTGCTACATATAATTAATCTGTATATCCTTTTATCACCTTTTGCATGATCTAAGAGATGTGGGTTGAAGGAGCCAATCCTAACACTCCTAAGACTCCTTCTAGCCACTCATGAGGCCGCTTTCTCTTCTTTTCAGCCCACATCTCTCAGATCATGCAAAAGGTGATAAAGGGATATACACCGTTCTGTATAACTTATTAAAAAAATATTTAAAAAAAATAGAATTTTGATCATACACAGAATCGTTAGAAATTTTTTTTTTCTAGAATAGACCTTATTTTATTTTGTGAATATTTCCACGAGCCGTTTTTATTAATTTTTGCGAAGATGGCTAAATTGCGAAATCTAATTCTTTAACCCGTGTGAGCACAGAAAAAAAAGTTCCGCCAAGGCACCGACACCTATATATAGGTGACTGTTCAACCGCCTATTACAGAAAGCCCAAGGTAGTTAGAGTTTCATTTTTTTTTGCATAAGGAAGTTCAAACAATATATTTTTGCATCCGACATTTGATATTCTAGNTTGATGATCTAAGAGATGTGGGTGAAGGAGCCACTCCTAACACTCCTAAGACTCCTTCTAGCCACTCATGAGGCCGGCTTTCTCTTCTTTTCAGCCACCACATCTCTCGATCATTGCAAAAGGTGATTTAAAGGGATATACACCGTTCTGTTCTTAACTTATAAAAAATAGTGTAAAAAAAATAGAAATTTTGATCATACAGATCGTTAGAAATTTTTTTTTCAGAATAGACCTTATTTTATTTGTGAAGATTTCCACGAGCCGTTTTTATTAAATTTTTGCGATAAGATGGCTAAATTGCGAAAAATCTAATTCCTTTAACGTGTCGAGCACAGAAAAAAAAGTTCCGCCAAAGGCACCGACACCTATATATAGGTGACTGTTCACCCCTATTACAGAAAGCCCAAGTTAGTTAGAGTTTTCATTTTTTTGCATAAGAAGTTCAACGATATATTTTTGCATCCGACATTGATATCTAGATTTTGTATTTTAGTTCTAGAAAAATTTCCTGATAAGAGCAAGGTACCAGCATATCACGGTTGGATACAAGCTCACAGTGGTTGTTCACAAATTATTTTTGTATTGGAATGATGCACAATTATCTTGCCTATGTCATCGTTTTTTCTGATTGATTTATTATAAATCACATCAAACATTATTTTTAATAGGTTTAAAATTTTTTTGATTGAAAATCACCATTTTTCATAATAAAATGTTGTAATTTTTCCCCTATAAAAGCAGATCAAGTACATCTTCTGTATTATTTCTGGGATCGAATATACTAATCAAGTGCTCTGTGGACAATATTTATTGCTCGAATTAATTTTTTAATCAATTAAACATATTTTGCGTGAAAAACTTAAAATTGAAAATTTTGAAATATCACTTTTGAAAAAAACATCTCTGTCCTGTTATACCAATATAATCTTGTTGCAGTGTGTGTGCAACGCGGATGGACGAGAAGAGCAGGTTTGCTGCGTAGAAAACTGTCGATGGTTTCATAATGCCGAGTGGGTGAGGCGCGAATAGGTCTGTTAAGTTTAGAGGTAAAACGATTGGAGGAAAAAAATCTCAAAAAATCACCCTACCGTAAACATTTGCACAAAATTTCCAAAAAAAAATAGAGCCACTTTTTGAAATCTTGCACATATATTCTTTATAATGTATCGAAGGAGCATTACTACGGATTGGGTTTTTTGCATCATTTTAGATGATTTTAAATATGCAGTCACCTATATATTAGTGTTGTGCTTCACACGGGTTAAAGAAGACATTTTTGTGATTCAGTACAATGAGAAAGATGCGCATTCATCGGTTTTTTGGAAGACGGTATTAATGACTGAAAATTCATTTTGATCACAGGTGGCGTCAAAGTCAAAATAAGGAAATTTATATGCACTCTACCACCACCTTTATTAAATTTCACATTTAATTCTGTCATTTTTGTCATTGAGAGACGTTTTAAATCAGTTAAACGCGTCGGAACCCCTTTAATCCTGGTTAAAAACATTTCTAAAACCATTTGTAAAAGCCTATTGGATCAATTATATTTTTTTTATAATTTAAAGAAATATTTCATTGATTTAAACCCTTGTGAAGCATATAAAAAAAAGTTCCGCCAAGGCCCAGAGCCACAATTGTGGCTTTACTATTGAATGTGTTTACGAAAGCTTAAGGCATAATTTGAATTTTTTTCTGCATAAGGAAGTTGAGAAGTAATTTTTCGCATCCGAATTTTATATTCTAGAATTCATTTTTAGTTCTAGAAAATATAGTGAGAAAAGTAAGGTATACTATATCACGTGATATACGGTCACAGTTGTCTTCACGTTACCTTTCGTCGGAAACGATGCACAAGTATCTGGCTACTCATCGTTTTGTCTGATTTGATTTATATCTCATACATCAAAAGTAATTTATAAATAAGTCAAAATTTTGATTGAAAAATCATGATTTTCAATTAAAAATGTTATTTTCCCTAAAAGCAGATATTACACTTTTCATTATTTTTCAAGTTAATATGGTAATGAGAACAACTGTTGACAGCTTTTGA
This sequence comes from Oikopleura vanhoeffeni, assembly GCA_004367855.1. Lineage (NCBI taxonomy): Eukaryota > Metazoa > Chordata > Appendicularia > Copelata > Oikopleuridae > Oikopleura > Oikopleura vanhoeffeni. The sequence goes on from SCLH01000360.1 coordinate 358,228, forward strand.
TATCTTAAATTCACTTTTATAATATTTTATTTTTTCATGGGATACTTGAAGATGAAATTTAGAAATTCACTTCCGAAAAAAATATTGCCCTTAGTACCAATACATTTTTATTTAAACTGTTATGCACTGCAAAACGCTTTCCTAAAAATGGCCAATCTCACACTTGTATTTTATGTCTAGTTCTGAAATAATTTTTCAGGAAGTGAAACATTAGGTGAAAATCCTTATAAATAACACCACGTAATTCTGGAACCAACATTCGAAAAATATCAATTATTTTTTCGGGACGAACAAATTCTTTATAATGTGTTTGAAAGAAAAGATCTACGATCCCGTTTTTGCCGTTTTTGAATGATTTTAAATATGCTAGAGCCACAATTGTGTCGATGTGCTCACCAAGGTGTTAAAGGCTATCTCAATTTACAGTCGCCAAGCTAGCTTCAGAAAAACATATTAATATCATTATACGGGCGATTACAATTCATTCTAAAAAAAATTTATTATTATTTACACAGAATATTCGTACTCACTGGAATTTAAAAAATGAATAATTCTTGTTTATGGCGTATACAAACGGAATACAGAGCACGATCTGCTCTAAGTCTTCCAGTGAAATTGTAATTAATTATTCACATCTTTCAGGTCATATGATGTCAGGATGCACCATTTATCAATTTACTGTTTTATATTCTTGTGTCAACTGATAATTCTTTAAGCTAATACTTGATGTGTGCAGTTAATATTAATTTGGCTCTTCATTATTCTCGAGATTATGTCTCTTGAGAACTATCATCAAGATCAAGGAGCTCGCAGAGAAATATAGCTCTCTGCTTGAGATAAAACTGATCTGTTTTAGAGCAACGTGTCATAAAGTCAACAACGAATTTCTCATTGTCTAGAATAATTTTTCAACAGACTTCAACAATCAATGTCACACGCCTCCTAGATCATCAAACCAGTCTCTTGATCCTTGTTAAAACTTTACTTAAGGTGACCATAAACTATGAGCTATGGTAATTTATATCGACAAGGATAACATAAAGTAATATTGCCATATTATGCCGATGTAGCATGAAAATTAATACTCCAACTTTTCCGTGGCCATATAAAATTAAATAGATAGAGCCACTAAAAAATCTTAAGTCTGGTTAATTGTGGGTCACAGCTTACTCTCCGAAAATCTTCTTTCCTTCATATATGTTGTAGAGAAATATTAAACTATATGAATCCAACTAACAATCCTCACCTATTTTTTTCGCCTGTTGAAAATTAATCGCATGTTAATTTTGTAACAAAATATGGTTGTAATAGCATTTACCTAATAAATTAAGCGCCAGAGAATTAAAACTGACTCGCTTATTTATCCAAGTATTATGATTATTATTACACCATCAATAAACATTGAGGCTACTGAACCATATCAATTTATTCCGGTGTTTGTGTTTCACATGCTATCTTTATTAATGATTTAATAATATTTATATCGTTCTCCAAGTCATTGACTCGACTAACTTATCTAAGTGAAATGTTTTAATACATCTCTACTTACCCTCAAATGTCCCTGATACGAAGACAAACGTATCTGAGATAATCAAGCATATCTCACTTATATTCAAGATCGTTCATCTCTGCCCTGGGTTAACTAGAAAATCGCTGTCTTTCTAAAAGTTGGAACTCGTGCCGGTGTCGGTTTTTTTTGACCGTGCTCTCTTTACAGAATATTTAAATTTTAGTCAGATACATTTATTTATACATATAATCGGTTATGACTAAAGTTGACCAAGGTTATCATTCAATTATGGTAATTTCTATACAAAATTTGCACAATGCGGATGTGCAATTATTTTTTTATGCTCAACACAAAATAGTGCGAAGTCTAAAACAAAAGTAATTCTGAATAAGCATCAAATGGAGACTTGTTCTAAAATATAATATCGTGAAAATAATATTTTTCGTTTCCCTTTTTTATCTTGTTCTTACACTTGATCACCAGGAGATTTTTCTACGATGGATGATTCATATGAATACAATTGATTTACGCTTGATTGGGGTAGATCATATAAGATCTTGCCACCTTATATACACGATTATGCGGTGTAGCATTAAAGATATATTATCTGAACGCGATCACCTAAGTCTTTAAGTCAATTTCCAGATAGAATTCCTCATGTTAATATGTGTTCAAAAATAAAATAGAGCTATGTTAAAATAGTTCCTTTATTAATACAGTTTATTTATTCTTAGAAATCACGCTGCTCTTGCTAATAATAATAAATGAATAAATGATATAGCTCTTTTTAAAGTCCGACACAACTGTTTCATGGCCAATTTCAAGCACTTCTTTTACTACATTTAGATTCTCAGCTTGAGAAAGTCTTCAGCTACTTATTCATTACTGCCGAGATAAGTGGTGGTACCCCTTTTTTTATTCATTTTTCAGCTGGTACTTACGCAGTCTCTTACGATGAACTTTGAATTCACGTTGATGTTTGATATACTTGGTATAACAATAAACGTATTTTGAAAAACAGTTACTTTAAATTACGCTGAAAAAAATTCTCCTAAGGTCACATTTTCAAACGGTTTCCAAGGACTTTCTCATTACGGCACAGTCCCAAAAAATTTCACGTGACAAAATATTTGAAATAGGTCTGAAATATGTCAATATATTTATCTTATTTTCTTTGAAAAATAAGATACGTACCTTTGAATAAAATATCATTTTTTGTAAATAATGGTATTTCAAATTTTAAATAAGGACAAGCATGTAAATCATTTAAATAAATTTCCTGAGCAATTTCCATCCTTTATCAGGATTGTTTAACATATTCCGTATCGACTTTCCCAAGTGACGGTTCTTTACTGGTTATATTTTTTTGTTGACTTCAGCTTATACTGATGGGTGTCTGTCGGCGATATTGAAGTTTGTTCAGCAGTAGTTATGAGATTTGTGCTGTTGATAAGGGGTAAGAACCATACGATTTGTGAAACTTGCTTTGTTGTTTAATTCTTTTAAGTATGAAATATCACCTTCGAAGTATCATCATTATTTTTTCGATAAACAAAATTGGGAAGTTACAGTCATTTAGCATAACAATTTTTATTTCCAAAGTTCATTAATCTTGTCATTCTCTACAATGAACTTAATAATATATTTTTGTAAGGCAAATTTATCACGATTTATTATAATTTTTTCTGTTACGGTTATGCACTCTACGCATGAAAAAAGCAACGGAAAGTATTTTGATTCACTTAACTCACCCTACTGATTGTTTCATGGTAAAGTAGTGTTCAGGATTTACTTTGGTAGTTCTTCAACGAGGCCGATTGTCGACTCAGCTGTCGTTGGTTCCTCAGTTTGTCGCTGCCGTTGACAACTAGGTATTGAAGAATCCACTTTCTGCGCAGAATTATGAACACAAATGAAAGCTTACGAATAAGTTATTGAATTATGAAGTGAAAAAATGTAAATTTAATGTTCTACTTTCAGCTCGATCATTTTGAAAGTAAACTTCAGTACTTTGAATGTACTACATTCGTCAATTTTTTGTCAATCTACAAAAATTCTGACCATGAGAGTTGCAAATAGAAAAAGATAAAAAAACTTTGAATAAAATCTTTTGAGATAAAATGCGCGCAATTCTGATTTTCAGATATTATACACTAACCTTTATTCTACAAAAAAATTCTTATTTGTTGTTCAAGTTTTTCAGCCTTTTGCTCAGTCCGATATTTTTAAATTTAGATTTTTTCAAAACTTTGAAAGTATGGATACGCTGCATTTCAAAATGCAGTTAAAATTAGAAAAAATTTTGCTAACTGAAAAAATGTATTTATCACACTTACAAACTGCGGATTTGTCACCTTAAGTAAATAAATAAATAGTCAACAAAAATATTTCATGGACTTACATTGAATTATATAAATAATTTTGAAAATATATTGCTCTTTTAACGAAAAATGGTTTGTTTTTTATATAATTTAAATATGACCAATAAGTATGACTACCTATATATTAAATCATTAACATGTGATTTATATGCAATATCAGAAATAAATTTTGCTTATCAGTTGATTTAAAAGATAAACCATTTTATCGAATGTTCAGCGTTTTGTCATGATGTTGTGAAATTTTGCTGAGACCAAACCATGAGCGTGTATGTCGGTTATGTATAGGCCTCCGCGAGCAAAAAAACATGGTTACTCGATAAAAATTTCGTATTGAATCTGAATACTTTCAGGCATCAGATTAGTTTTTACGTAATTCAAAATAAAAAATTTAATACAGAAAGATGTTTGGTAAAACGAAAAAACCCATACTCAAGAATGAAAAAATAAATTTGAGGATTCCTATCAATTTGGTGTGATCTATCATTATTTAGGGGGCAAAGTATTTGTTCTTTCGAGAGTGAATCAATTTTTAATTCATCAATTAGTGAGATATACTGATAAAGTGTCGTATAAATTATACGGTGTAATGCATGATATTATCTGAATTAAATTAAAATCAAATACACGCTTTCAACAGTCACTACTAGTGACTTACTAGCTAGATGGTAATTTTTGGAAACTGCTATTATAGCGAGTTAATAAGAACAAATATTTTTGGAATATAAATACGAATTTTTCTCATATTTGGTTCACTTTGATCCCTATATTTCTTTGGGGAACTTTTTTATTGATAAAATGGTTGAAATTTAATTAACCCGAAAACGTTACGATTAATTTACATTTTGAAACAATAAAATTAAGCTACAAATACGTTATATTTGTTAAATGGATCTCAGTCGTTTAGAATTAACTCCTACAATCCGAAACAACTTCTGGACTCACAATCTTTTCATGGTCACGCGGGACCATGGTGTTTTAATCAAGCGTATACCCTTTGTTTCCTTATTAACATATATTTTTCACTAGACTATACGGTAATTCTGATAATTTGCTACAATCGTATGTCAACAAAATGTGAAAAAAGTAATTTAAAGGCATCAAATGGCGATAATAAAATATAAAAATCTCTCTTTTTAGCACGATTCACAGAATTAAGGGCATAATTGATACGCATTAAGACTAAATTTGACATTTTCAAATTTGCAGTATTTAACCGTCACCAATTTAAGTGCTGAAACTGCAAAAAAAAATGCATGTTTTTATTAAATTTTTTACAAAATCAGCTCCTTAAAAATAAAAAAAACTTTTTTTAATGACAAAGTTCAAGGCCAATTTCAAGCACTTTCAGTACATAATTGACCCATAGTTGCTAATATTTTCATCAGAAAGTTGACACTTTTGATTATTTTCAGGGTACTTACGAGTCTCTACGATGAACTTTGAAATTCACGGTGATTTGATATACGGTAAACAATAAACGGTATTTTGAAAAAGTACTTAAATTACGCTGAAAAAATTCCAAGGTCAACTTCAAACGGTTTCAAGACTTTTTTCTCATTACGGCACAGTCCAAATAAATTCACGTGACAAAATAATTTGAAAATAAGGTCTAAAATATGTCATATATTTATCTTTATTTCTTGAAAAATAAGATAACGTAACCTTTGGAATAAAATATCATTTTTGTAAAATAATGGTATCAAATTTTAAATAAGGACAAGCATGAAATCATTTTAAAAATTTTCCTGAGCAATTTCCATCCTTTATCAGATTGTTTAAATATTCCGTATCGACTTCCCAAGTGACCGGTTTGGTACTGGTTGTTTCTTTTGTTGATTCAGTTACTGATGAGTCTGTCGGCGATATTGAAGTTTGTTCAGCAGTAGTTGATGAGATTGGTGCTGTGATAAGGGGTAAGAAATGCGATTTGAAACTTGCTTTGTGTTAATTCTTTTAAAAGTATGAAATATCACCTTCGAAGTATCACCATTATTTTTTCGAAAAAAAAATTGGGATAGTTACAAGTCATTCAGCAAACAATTTTATTTCCAAAGTTATTAATTTGTCATTCTCTACAAGAACTTAATAAATATTTTTGTGAGGCAAAATTTATCACGATTTATTATAATTTTTTCTGTTACGGTTGCACTTATGCATGAAAAAAGCAACGGAAATTATTTTGTCCAATTACTCACCCTACTGTCGTTGTCGTCTCAGTTGTCGTTGTCGCCTCAGTTGTCGTTGTCGCCTCAGTTGTCGTTGTCGCCTCAGCTGTCATTGTCGCCTCAGTTGTCATCCCCTCATCCCCATCCATCCCTATCCCTTTTACAACCCTGGTTGTCGACTCAGTTGCTAAAGAATCACTTTCTGCCAGAATTATAGAACACAAATGAAAAGCTTAAAAATAGTTATGAAATTATGAAGTGAAAAAATGTAAATTATAATGTTTTACTTTCAGCTCATCAATTTTTGAAAGTAACTTAGTACTTTGAATGTACTACATTCGTCCAATTTTTTGTCATCATACAAAAATTCTGACATGAGAGTTTGCAAAGAAAAAACAGATAAAAAACTTTGAATAAAATCTTTTGAGATAAAATGCGCCAATTCTGATTTTCAGAATATTATACACTTCAACCTTTATTTACAAAAAAATCTCATTTGTTGTTCAAGATTTTTCACCTTTGCGTCAGTCCGATATTTTAAATTTAGATTTTTCAAAACTTTGAAAAGTATGGATACCTGAAATTTTCAAAATGCAGATTAAAAATTAGAAAAATTTGCTAACTGAAAAAATGATATTATCACACCTTCAAACTGCGGATTCTGGTCACATATAAGTAAATAAATAAAATGAGTCAACAAAAATTTCAGGACTACATTGAATAATCATAATAATTTGAAAATATTGCTCTTTAACGAAAAATGTTTGTTTTTACATATTTAAATATGTACCAATAGTATGATACTATATATTAACATCATAAACATGTGATTATAATGCAATTACAGAAATAAATTGCTTATCAGTTGATTAAAATGATGAAACCATTTATCGAAATGTCAGCGTTTTGTCATAAATGTTGGAAATTTTGCTGAGACCAAACATGAGCGTTATGTCGGTTATGTAACTTTTCGTCAGAGCTCCTAGAACATCAGGCTGTCAAAATGAAAAATGTCAAGGTTCTCAACTAACAAATCATCTATTTAAAATATGTTGTCAATATATCAATGAGTACATAAACTATGTAACATAGAGAAGAAGTTGTTTGTTAAAATAATAGCATTCGAAAATTGTTATGGGCAAATAATTAAAAGAAAGGTCTGAAGACATGATATATTGAAAATTGTTGATTGGAGTTTCGAGCCAAAAATATACCTTTCAGGGTATATATTTATTAGCTATGAAATATAAAATCTGAACGAAAATAAGAAACAATTAAATGAATGACAAAATCGAAACGTTGCGGAAATGTATTCATTAACAGCAAATAAAATGAATAATTTTTTCATCTTACATAAGAATGTATCACATATTTCGAAATATATTTTTACAACATTTCAAATTTATAATTATCTTTAGATTATAAGATTGAACAGAATGCAATAAGTCAAATACTGGTAAACAAGATTTCAATTAGTAAATTACTGCTTAAAGTCTATTGTGGCATACCTTTTTAATTGTGTCAATTTTTTATCTTTAAATAATTTTTATGTCTGATAAAAATACTCAGCCGATTAATTTTTCCAAAATTTTTAAAGTAAATAAATTTCTGTGAAAGAAAAAAAATCTTTAATCAAGGGTTTTTTGAGAATTCAATCAGTCTTTCTAAGTTCAAGCATAAAATTTAGCGTTTTTATATAATCTTATCTTAAAACCGGGAAAAGTTAAAATTGAGGCGTTGAAGAAAATTTCTGTTTTATTCTTGAATTCAGCTGAAAGAAAACAATTCCGAAAATACAGTATTTTAAACAATCAGATTGGGTCATTTTAATTTCGTCTTGCGTAGGCGTGTATATTACACTCAGAACAAGACATCAAAACGACAGACCTTCTGCTGGGAAATAATTTCAAATGGACTTATTTTACTTATACAAACCAACAGAGAATAGCTTTATTAACGAGCTTCTGGTAAACTGAAGTCACATTTCATAGGTTTTATTTATGTTTTGTTTTATTCAATTTAAAACAAAATTGACCGAGCTTAATCATATTTAAAAAAATTCTGAATTTCATTTTTACCGCCTAAAAACCATAAGAGATTTTATTTAATATGCAAAGAGAGAGATGTTTTTGCACAAATATTAGATGATTTAATATGCAGTCACCTAGTATATAGTTGTTGTGCTCACCGGGTTAACAAGACATTTTTTGTGATCTCAGTTACAATGAGAAAGCGCGCATTCATCGGTTTTTGGAAAGACGGTATTAATGGACTGAAAATTCATTTGATCAATGGTGGCGTGCAAAGTCAAAATAAGCGAAATTTATATAGCATCTAGCCACCACTTTATTAAAATTTAACATTATTCTGGCATTTTTGTCATTGGAGAGACGTTTTAAATCAGTTAAACGGTCGGAAACGCTTTAAATCCTGGTTTTAAAAACATTTCTAAAACCATTTGTAAAAGCTTTATTGGATCAATTATATATTTTTCTTAAATTTAAGAAATATTTCATGATTAAAACGCTCTGTGAAGCATATAAAAAAAAGTTCGCCAAGGCAACAGAGCACAATTGTGGCTTTAACTTGAAGTTGTTACAAAAAGCTTAAGGCAGTTGGAATTTGGAATTTTCTCGCATAAGGAAGTTGAGGAATAATATTTCGCATCGATTTTATATCTTAGAATTTCAATTTTTAGTTCTAGAAGAATAATAGTGAAAAATAAGGTATATCATATCACGTGATATACGGTCAAGTGTCTTCACAATGTTACCTTTCGTCGGAAACGATGCACAAGTATCTGGCCTACGCTCGTTTTGTCTGATTTGAATTTTTAATATCTCATTAATCAAAAGTAATTTATAAATAAAGGTCAAATAATTTGATTGAAAATCATGATTTTCAATTATAAAATGTTATTTTTCCCTATAGAAAACAGATTAATTGTACACTTGTTTCAATTATTTTTCAAAGTTATATGGTAATGCAGAACAACTGTTGACAGCTTTTGATATCTTAATTTCTTTTTAATAAAATTGTATTTTTCATGGGATAACTTGCAAGTGAAAATTTAGAAATTCATTCCCGAAAAAAAATATGTGCCCTTAGATACAATACATTTATTTAAAAACTGTTTACCGCTTGCAAAACGCTTTCCTAAAAATGGCCAATTCACACTTGTATTTTAATGTCTATTCTGACTAATTTTTCAGGAAGTGAACTATTGGTAAAATTCCTTTATAAAATAACACACGTAATTCTGGAACCAACACAATTCGAAAAATACAATTATTTTTCGGGACGAAGCAAATTCTTTATAATGTGTTTGAAAGAAAAGATCTACATCCGTTTTTTTGGGTTTTTGAATGATTTAAATAATGCTAGAGCCACGAATGTGGTCATAACGGATTAGAGCTATCGGTCCAGGTGTTCAGCTAGAACGAGATCGTGTTCCGCTTGAAGAGTGTTGTATTAAGCAGGAAGCAGGAAGAAACGTGATTAATGAGAAGGTTTCGGGACGCATAGGACTTCCAAAAAAATATAAATAAGAACAGAAATGTTTGGTAATACACTGAAAAACCATACTCAAGAATGAAAAATAAATTTGACGGATTTCCTATCGAATTTCGTGTGATCTATCATTATTTAGGCGGCAAAATATTTGTTCTTCGAGAGTGATCATTTTTTTAATCTCCAATTAGTGAATATCTGATAAAGTGCGTATAATGGAGGACATATATCTGAATAAATTAAAATCAAAGATCTTTCAAGCAGTCACTACCGACTTACTACTAGTGACTTACTAGCCTAGATGTAATTTTGGAAAACTGCTATTATGCGAGTTTAATAAGCAACAAATAATTTGGAATATAATATACGAATTTTTCTCCATATTTTGGGTTAAACTTTGATCCTATATTCTTTGGGGAACTTTTTATTGATAAATATGGTTGAAATTTAATAACGCCGAAACGTTACGATAATTACATTTGAAAAACAAAATTAAGCTACAAATAGTTGTATTCGTTAAATGGATCTCAGTCGTTTAGAATTAACTCCTACAATCCGAAACAACTTCGTACTCAAATCTTTTCATGGTCACGCGGGACCATGGTGTTTTAATTAAGCGTATACCCTTTGTTTCATTATTGACATATATTTACACTAGATAATATGGTAATTCTGATAATTTGCTACAATAGTATGTCAACAATTGAAAAAAGTAATTGAAAGGCATCAAATGGCGATAAAAAATGATAAAAATTCTCTTTTTAGCAGATTCAAGAATTTAGGGCATAATTGATACGCCATGAGACTAATTTGAACATTTCAATTTGCAGTATTGTAACCGTCACCATTAAAGTGCCGAAACTGCAAAAAAATGCATGTTTTTTAAATTTTTTACAAAATAGCTCCTTAAAATAAAAAAAACTTTTTTTAATGACAAAGTTAAGGCAAATTTCAAGCACATTCAGTACATAATTGACCCAAGTTGCTATATTTCATCAGAAAGTTGACATTTGATATTTTCAGGTTTACGAGTCCTACGATGAACTGTTGAAATTCAGGGTGATTGATATACGGTAAACAATAACGGTATTTTGAGAAAAGTACTTAAATTACGCTGAAAAAATTCCAAGGTCAACTTCAAACGGTTTCAAGACTTTTTGTATTACGGCACAGTCCAAATAAATTCCACGTGACAAAAAATTTGAAAAGTAAGGTCTGAAATATTTATATATTTATCTTATTCTTGAAAAATAAGATAACGTAACCTTGGAAATAATATACATATTTTGTAAAATATGTATCATGCAAATTTTAAATAAGGACAAGCATGAAATCATTTTAAAATTTCCTGAGCAATTTCATCCTTTATCAGATTGTTTAAATATTCCGTATCGACTTCCAAGTGACCGGTTCGGTACTGGTTATTTCTTTTGTGATGCAGTTATCTGATGGTCTTGTCGGCGATATTGAAGTTGTTCAGCAGTAGTTTGATGAGATTTGTGCTGTGATAAGGGGTAAAAATACGATTTGAAACTTGCTTTGGTGTTAATTTTTTAAAAGTATGAATATCACCTTCGAATACTCATTCTTTTTCGAAAAAAAATTGGGATAGTTACAAGTCATTTAGCAAACAATTTTATTTCCAAAGTTATTAATTTGTCATTCTCTACAGAATCTTAAATATTTTTTGTAAGGCAAAATTTATCACGATTTATTATAATTTTTTCTGTTACGGTTGCACTTACGCAATGAAAAAAGAACGGAAATTATTTTTGTTCAATACTCACTCCTACTGTTGTTTTCAGGTAAAGTAGTTTCAGATACTTTGGTAGTTTCAGAGGCCGTTGTCGACTCAGCGCGTGTTCCTCAGTTGTCGCTGCGTTGACAACTTAGGTATTGAAGAATCACTTCTGCAGAATTATAGAACATGAAAGCTTAAAAATAGTTATGAAATAGGAAGTGAAAAAATGTAATTATAATGTTCTAACTTTCAGCTATCAATTTTTGAAAGTAACTTAGTACTTTGAGTACTACATCGTCCAATTTTTGTATCATACAAAATTCTGACATGAAATTTGCAAAGAAAAAACAGATAAAAAATTGAATAAAATCTTTTGAGATAAAGCGGCCAATTCTGATTTTCAGAATATTATACACTTCAACTTTATTTACAAAAAATCTCATTTGTTGTTCAAGATTTTTCACCTTGGCGTCAGTCGGAATTTTAAATTTAGATTTTTCAAACTTTGAAAAGTATGGATACCTGAAATTCAAAATGCAGATTAAAAAATTAGAAAAATTTGCTAACTGAAAAAAATGATATTATCACACTTCAAACTGCGGATTCTGGTCACTATAAGTAAATAAATAAAATGAGTCAACAAATTTCAGGACTACATTGAAAATCATAATAATTTGAAAATATTGCTTCTTTAACGAAAAATGTTTGTTTTTACATATTTAATATGTACCAATGTATGATACTATATATTAACATCATAAACATGTGATTATAGCAATTACAGAAATAAATGTGCTTATTCAGTGATTAAAATGATGAAACATTTATCGAAATGTCAGCGTTTGTCATGAATGTTGGAATTTTGCTGAGACCAACATGAACGTTATGTCGGTATGTAAAGGCTCCCACAAAAGAAACAGGTACTCGATAAAAAGGTCGTATGAATCGAAACTTCAGGGCATAGATAGTTTTGGTGGTGAAAAAAATGGCTCTAAATTTTTTGACGCCATCACTTGGTGGCGCTGTTCGAGTGTTCAAAAATCGGCCTCTTATGTAACTTTTCGTCAGAGCTCCTAGAACATCAGGCTGTCAAAATGAAAATTGTGAAGGTCTCACTAACAAATCATCTATTAAATATGTTGTCAATATATCAATGAGTGACAGTAAACTATGTAACATAGAGAAGAAGTGTTTGTTAAAATAATAGCATTCGAAAATTGTTATGGCGAAATAATTAAAAGAAAGGTTTGAAGAATGATATATTGAAAATTGTTGATTGGAGTTTCGAGCCAAAAATACCTATTCAGGGTATATATTTATTAGCTAGAAATATAAAATCTGAACGAAAATAAGAAACAATTAAATGAATGACAAAATCGAAACGTTGCGGAATGTATTCATTAACAGAAATAAAATGAATAATTTTTTCATATTACATAAGAATGTTCACATATGTTCGAAATATATTTTTACAACATTTCAAATTTATAATTATCTTTAGATTATAAGATTGAACAGAATGGAATAAGTCAATACTGGTAAACAAGATTTCAATTAGTAAATTAACTGCTTAAAGTCTATTGTGGCAAATCCTTTGTTAATTGTGTAAATTTTTTATCTTTAAATAATTTTTATGTCTGATAAAAATACTCAGCCGATTAATTTTTTCGAAAATTTTAAAGTAAATAAATTTTTGTGAAAGAAAAAAAAATTAATCAAGGGTTTTTTGAGAAGTTCATTCAGTCTAGCTAAGTTCAAGATAAAATTTAGCGTTTTTATATACTTTATTTTTAAAACCGGGAAAAGTTAAAATTGAGGCGTTGAAGAAATTTCTGTTTTATTCTTGAATTCAGCTGAAGAAAATTCCCAAAAATACAGTATTTTAAACAATTAATTGGTCATTTAATTTCGTCTTGCGTAGGCGTGTATATTACACTCAGAACAAGACATCAAAACAACAGACTTCTGCTGGAATAATTTCAAATGGACTTATTTACTTATACAAACCAACAGAGAATAGCTTTATTAACGAGCTTCTGGTAACTGAAGTCAATTTCATAGGTTTATTTATGTTGTTGTTATTCAATTTGAAACAAAATGACCGCGAGCATTAATCATATTAAAAAAATTCTGAATTTCATTTTTACCGCCTAAAACATAAGAGATTTTATTTAATATGTATTTCTGGTAATTATTTGAAGAACGTTGTACTTTTCCGAAAATCTTGGTTTTTATCAATTAAAGCAAAATTGACCGAGATTAACAATTGTGTGAATTGAGAACATATTTTTACCAGTTTTTTCGATGCCGCACCGGTGAGCCATACCTTCACAGAATAAAAAAATTAACTTGCAGTGTACAGAAAAGGTTTAAGTCTCCCTTTTTTTCTATTATTTTTATCTGCCCGTTATGACCCTTCCAGTCCAGTTGGAGAGAGAGGCTATTTTTCTCGGCTTAAGGGGGTGTGGGTGTAGAGAATGCATGAGTGGAACAAAATAGTTTATTTTTTCTAGTATCCTAATAACAATAATTTATTCTTCAAAAGTGATGAATTGTCATGTTTTCGAGCGTGGTAATCCCTGCCTCATTCCCTCACCAAAAATAAGCAATATGATGGTTCCATTCCGTTGAAGCGTCGCCCACGCATGGTATTTTGTACAGCGTGCGCGCAGGAACAAAAACCTGGACAACAAACTGGAAATAACGCTGGTGAATTAAACGAAAATGAACTTATTTAACGTAATAAAAAACAATCAGAATACATTTTTTCACGAAAGATAAGAAATAAAAATATGAAGAAGTTATTTGTAACGGTTACAACATTTATGTTTTTCAATTTGAAACAAATGACCGACTTATTCCGATTTTGTGTGAATTGAGAAATATTTTACGCACGTTTTCACTGCGGTACGGTTGCAGGCCATTTGCACCAAACATAAAAGTTACTTGCAGTGAATAGAGACGTTTGTTCTCCGTATTTTTTTCATTTTTCTTACGTCCCGTTATAACCCTTCCAGTCCAGCTGGAGGGAGGGCTAATTTCCCACCAGCAATTCCAACAATTCACACACAACCCTTAAGGAGGTAGAGATATAAAAATTTTAAAGTAAATAGAAACTAGCTCATTTTTTCNTTTGATCAGTGAAATCTCAGCTTCAATTTGGTGGTACTTTTGTTCCGATCAGACGAACCTTTTTTTCAAACTTTTCATTTCCGGTTCACTTTCATTCAATTTTCTAGAATTCTAGTATTTTTTTCAAAAATTCCTTCTCATCACTTTAACCGCATTATATTTATCTACCTTAGTCAAAAAAATGGCTTCATTCTAAACATTCGTCTGAAAGAAGATAGAGTTTGAAGTCGAAAAACTGGCAAAATCGGCGTTCAAGTGAAATTCTAGAAGAAAAAAAAGTCAAAAATCAAAAAATTCCTTCCCATCACTTTTTTGCTCTCATTTATTCGCTACTAGAGACGCTTTGTATGTGGGGTCTAAAAGAAGATAGATTTTAAAAACACCGTTTAGTGCTCTAGAATAGACTCACCACCTGGTGGTGTGATGTAGCAAGGTTGACTTTGAGATGTGTAATCGTTAGACGAAGGCTAGATCTACAAACAAGTATCCTCAGAATTTTCACAACTGCCCTAGATTTGTTCTGAGGCGGGATTGAAAGGTACCAGATTACGACGCCCACCCCCTTAAGGGGTAGAAATTACATAACAAATTTTTAGTAAAAGCAACCAGTCTCATTTTTCTCGAAAGTTGATAAAAATCATTATTAATTGCAATTAAACACAAAAAAATTAGATACACCACGATTAATTTCCTATTATATAGGTATTACATATCTTAAATCTGGGAAGTGTGATCATTTTCAGTGAATATAGCCAAAATTGCAGTATAATTTACTAAAAATGGGCCGTCTTTCCGGATTCACCATATATTTATAGTATAAAATACAGTTTTTAAAATTTTTGCTAATAATTTTAGCCGAAAATGACACCAACCAATTGAAAGTGAGATACAACTTATATCATATAAGAAAATCATCAAAAGATTAAAGATTTAACTTCCAGGGAATGATCAATTTTTTTCAAAATAAAATACACGAGTCAAGTTCAGCAGTTATCTAGAGTTTTTAAAATTTGACCTTTATTTTTCAGATTTAATTTCCTTGTTTCAAAATAAGTGAAAAAAGAAGTGAGAATAAAAAAATATGACATTTTTTCGAAAACATTATGATCGATTAGTATTTAAATTAGCACATGTTAAAATTTGCGACAGTGACTTTAAAAACATTTTACTACTGTATTTCTTTATTTTGAACTTACCAATAATAAATATCTTCATATTCTCTAATATTAAAAAACGTATAAGAAATATAACTGGATCGAATGAATTAATAAAATTTGGACATTTTTAAATCTTCGCATTCGTATTTGCATAGTAACTATTCAAATATAATTGTGTTCAAGATAGCATAAGATATTTTAAAATGGCAATTCAAGTTATCGTATACGATTTTGATCTCAAGTTTAGGCAATTTATATGAATGATTTCAAATAAATTACAGTCGGGACCCAGATATTGCCCTCTCTCAGATATGGCCAAAAAGGGCAATAGCTTGTAATGGGGGCAATAGCTGATCATAGGCTAGGGGGGGGGCAAAAGCTAGTGACAGCAGGCCAAATGGGATTAAAGTCAGACTTGAACAGAATTGTATAAAAATTCGAGAATATGTTTTTGTTTCGGTTTTTTTCACTATTCAAATTAAAAAAATTAACTTGATAATTTATTTGAATCAATGAAGTGACTCAAACTTGAAGAACAAATATGGATAGTGAAAAAAATGCGAACCCAAAAAATTGGCAACCACAAAATGGTCATACTGTACCAAGAATAGGGTCTTACAGGTAATTTCAAAATGATCTTTACTGCGCCATTTACACCAGTAGGTGTAACTATGAGCCAGTGTACAATCAGAATACTCGATTGTCGACTTAATTTAAAAATCCAGCTATTTCAGTGGTCACGTACGCCTACTGGTAGAAAGGCGCAGTAGGGATCATTTTCGATATGACTGGGTCCTTAAATATTTTAATTTGAAAAAACACTTTGTAATCTGAAAAAATACAATTGTGCATGGGCGGTTAAAAGATTCAAAAACATGATGAAAAATCGTTTGAGGGAAATTCCCTCATAGTAACTACATTGTTCAACTGAACCAAAAAATATAGCATAACGGTCATATTTCCTAAGTATGATCTACTGCAATTTTTGTAGCCCTGAGCGCTGATTGGCTGGCTGCGTTAAATGATCCAGATCCAAAAATGACAATTATAAATTTTTAGAAGGCTGTCAGTAACAGCCTGTCACTTCACTATATCTTTAAAAATATTTATATTATCAGTCGTCACTGATTAGCTCATATTAACTTTCGGTTTAACAAAACAACCATTTTGGACTCATATCCCTTTATAACACTTTTGTTAATATCCCGGCCCTACTACTGAAAAACACACTACGTTTGCTAATCAGGGCCGGGATATTAACAAAAGTGTGATAAAGGGATATTTAACTATTTTATATAATGATCATTTCTTTGATATCTATTTTGGAATTTGCTTCTTCATTATCAATAATCTCGTCATTATTCAATAATTTGATTATGTGAAAAACTGTTAAGTTTCTAAATAAAAAAAACCCATAATTTTAAGGAGGGGACAATACCTAGTCGTAGGTCGTCGAAAATCAAATATGCCCAAAATGGAGGGCATTATCTAGTAATGGGGGCAATATCAAGAGAGGCAATATCTAGGTACCCAGTGTAACTTAAGTTAATTACTTTTTCTGGGTATAACTTTGATAATTACTACATGATTCAAATAGCTTGAAAAATCTTTTTAACACTTTTTTCGTCTGGCCAATGAGCAGGCTTTAAAGCTATAAATTTCAGCCATTTGCCCAATAAGAGTATGATTGTAGCTAATTTTGCTTTTTTCAAAAATATATCAAATTTTAAAATCGATAAAAACCTAAATAAATTATCAATTAGTTTTGAGTATAGATTCTTGGAATCCGAGACCAAACACACTTAGGACGTTTTTTGATTGGTCAATACAAAATAGTTAATGTTTATTGATTAATGAAATCACACGATTCTATAGGTCTCTAACCTCAAAGTTATACGGGACAAATAAGTATAATCTTTGATATAGGCAATATTTATAGCTTATTTCTAAGCCATTTAGAGCAAAATTTTGCTTTTTTGAGGCGATTTTTTCATAAAATTTGAAAAAAACAAATAATAAAGCTTATAAAAAACCACTTTTTCACCATTTCTTGTTAACTTTTGCACAGTGCTCTCTGCAACTAATACTTTTGTCATAAAATTTGTTTTAAAATTTGTCATCCAATGTTTTTCAAAAAATCTTGACTAAACAGTTATTATTGTCACAAAAAAGACAACATAAACAGTTAATTTGAACAAAATGAGTGCATTAAGGAGGTTTGCAACAGCATGAATCACCGCAAAATAAATTCGATTTCAAAATTTCGTAAAATCATTTTTTTGACATTCTATCAAATGAAATTTTAATCATTAATTTAATGGTGTACATTATTTTTGCCGTGAGATAACTAGAAATCGTTTAATTAACAGTTCAATAATTTTCTCATCTGCACTTTTCGCTAAATCGAACACAAACTAGGGCGCGCGGTGACTTTATCTTATAATTATCTTTGTTCCGAACAAACAAATTGTTGATTGATCTCATAATAAACAAGAATTGTTTGTTGATTAACTAACTGACAAAAAACGAAACTTATATTATTTTTAAACAACTTAAAAATTATCCTAAACATCACCCTAATTTGTTGAAATTTTGCCTTTTTTTCAAAATTTTCAAGTTGCGCGCCTCTAGAATGAAACTGAGAATATTTATAAATTTACGCTTTCACAAGTTCACTTACACGATTTGTTCGAGATATTCAAATGCAAAAAATTTGAATAAACATCAAGGCGCTGAAAATTTTATGGCGTCACTTGTCAAAATGTAAGTTTTCGAAAAAATTCTGGAGTTCGAAAAACAAAAATGAAAATTTTGACCTAACAATAGTTTTCTATTGCAGCTTTACATAATCTCAAGAATTTTCAATTTTTTTTGAAGGCGCTGAAAATTTTTCAAGATTTTAAATTACTGTTTTTAAATTCGGTTAACTGAAAAAATATTATTTAGTACAAATCTTAAAATAATATGAGATGCAGCCGAGGTTTCGATCATTCCAGCCATACTAGCTAGAAGTTGGTAGCTATCACCGTTTTGCAGTAAATAATGGTTTGAAAAGACCTTTCACGCCGTTGGATCCCTTAATCGGATACATGATAAATTTGTGCGCAATTTTGATTACATTTTCAAAATCTTTTGTAAAATAGAATTTATAAATTTTTTCCACTGACACTATCGAAATTTTTTTCGAATGAAAACTTAAAGCGACTGCTTGTCTGATTTATTAAACCAACTTGAATAATTTAAATTTCTTGATGTTTTGTTCTATCCGATGAGCTGCATATTACGGCGACAAAATCCATGGAGGTTATTAGATCATAAAAAAAGCCAAAAGGAAATTAGGTCAATTTAATTAGGTCAGTTTCTTTTCAGTAAAAAAATTAGAATTTTATTTTTAATCTGAACCGTGTTTTATAAATAAAAAAAAAAAATATCCCTGAAATTAAGCATAATTGTCCCGAAACAATATAATTTTTAACTTGATTTAAACATTTGAGAACAAATTAAGGATCTTAAACCTTGTGAACCACGGTCTTATCTTGACATGCAACTATTAAAACAGTTAGTAGGACCGGTTCAAAAAGAAGAAAAAATAAATAAGTTTTTTTATAAGCGATTTTGAGAAAATCATACGTATTAACTTCAAATATAGATAAAAAGTTATTTTTTGTTCTGAGAATGATTAAATTAAGTAAAAATAATATTTTTTGGGTCAATCAAATGCTTATTGACGAACCGTTTTTTGAGTTCTTAAATATTCTTATTTTGAAATAATATTATTTCAGGTGGATTAAAATGTACAACTGCAATGCAGTAGTGATTAAATGGTTTTTCATATTAGCTTTTTTCATGGCTTTTCGATTTGGTTAATTAAATATGCTTTTTCGCATCATAATCGACCATTAAAAATTTTTTGGCTCGTTTTTCAATCTAATTTGAAAAAAAATGTATTCCATTGTAGTAAAAAATGTCTTGTTTTTACGCGGGCACTCATTGATGGAAATATCACAATCAACTTTTATTAAACGTCAATGAAACATCAACTTTAGACTTAACAAAGTAGTACAAAGTTTATCAAGTTGATAAACATACTGTATCCTTTTCCAAATCGAAGTGACTAAAATTGAATTACACAAAAAGTCAAAACGACAGATATCGCGCGATATACTTTCATGAACTTACGAAAGGAGAAATTGACTTGAAAATAAAGTATCGAAAGGTTGGATTCGAAACGTTGTTTTTGAAATAATCAAATAAAAATGAATTATTAGTGATAACAAATATAAACTAGAATTTGCAACAAATCCGGAGAATAAAAGTAATAGAAATAACATGTTGAATTTTTGCTACAGTAATAAGAGTTTTTTTACCAAAATAGTTTAAGGGAGTCGGTGCATTTTGACAGATACGGATATGGGCTCTTGATAAAAAACTTTTTACTGGGATTATATATTCTTGTCAATATACCACCAAAGTAATGTTTCATACTCCAGGCAACTTTTTTAACTACAGAATTTTCGAATAACGGCTTTTTAAGAAAATTTTTACTTCGGATTAAGCTTTTCGAATTCGACAAATTATGAGAAATTTTGGAAAAGACTTCCGAACATTATGAAAAAATGGGAGCGTGCTTTCCGTACCCAAATTGACCAATCGACTTTTTTTGTCCTCCCTATACTTTGTTAAGGTGGGTACGGAAAGCACGCCCGTGCTTTCCGTACTCAAATTGGTCTGAATGAAAAATATGTTCTGAAAACCGCAACGTCATGTTTATGTGTAATTAGGGTGGTTGAGGAATTCCACCGACTGCACTTGAGCACAGTCATAGGCATAAATCTTCTGGCCTAAATCTTCTGGCCTAAATAAGTAGCCTATAAAAAAATCCTACGTCTNAATCGACCTTCCAAGATAGATGACACCCTAATTTCATCTTATTTCTTTTTTTCAATATATTTTATCAAACTCTACCTGTAAATCAAGAATAAATTATACTGTATATAGTATGATATATTAAAGGTACTAGCCTCGTATTGATTCGCAGTGCTACTACACCTCGGCCCCTCTCTCCCAGGTGTGGTACTTATAAAGAGTCAAGATGGACGTTCACAGTCGAGATCCTACCCTAATTGTGACGACTTGGAGGCTCCAAAATTTTTTTCATTGTCGGAATCATTCTTCTTGAGAAAGTTTGACCCCATAAACTCATAGAATCCGGGCTAAGGGGGTTAGTTTTGCAGATGAGTCTCCCGGTACTGACTCTACTTATGTGGCATAAGTAATGCCTATTACTGTGCCTCAGTGCAGTCGGTGAAATTCCTAAACCACTCTAATGACGCATAACTATGACGATGCGTTTTTCACAACATATTTTTTATTCAGACCAATTTGGGTACGGAAAGCACGGGCGTGCTCAGCGTACCCAAATGGGTAAACAAGACACCGACTCGAAAAAATGCCTTATTTTCCCTTCAATTTTTTTTACAGTATCAACGAAAAAACTCTTCTAAATGGCCACTTTAACTTTCCGCGTAGGTGACCACATATTTATATATGCTATTTGAAAAATAATATGAAATTTTTTTGGGATTTTCGGTCGAAACTATATTGAAACATATCGAAAATTTTCCTCATTTCTTGTTCAAAATTTTTCAAATTGATTTTACTGGAATTCCTAGCTGAAAATATTGGGAATGAATACTTTCACTATATTTAAATATGTCTTCGTTTTGTTTCTTCGCTCTTGTTTATACTCTGAATCATACTTTTTTGAATGAAAATACTGTTTGCGCGAAATCTAGTTTAGCCCTCTTTAATCAAGAATTAAAATAAAATTATTTCACCGAGACTTGGTAAGCCGACCAATCACATAAAATTTAATGAATTAACCTTTTTCGTCTTTTTTCGGAAATTTTAATTTTCGATTTTGACGTAGAAATCATATAAAATCAAATTATACAAATTTTCGATGGTGGTCGAGACCATTTTTTAAAGCTCTTTATTAACAAAAAAAGAAAAAAAAAATTTAATGTAATTTAGACACCTTTGATAGCAAACGCGCGTTTTTGAGTGTTTTTTCAAAAGACGATTTATAAAGTAAAAATAATCGATCTGAAAAAAATCAGATTAAACAAAGATAGCTCAAAAGTGGCAACATACGTTTAAAAAACTTTTTATTCGAAAATTATGACGTGGCAAAAAGTTTCTCATCAAGACAAAAAAAATTGACAAAAGTGCAAATCTGTCAAAATGCACTGACCTCCTTAATTGCTACGTGATGATCACATTGTGATCTCACTGATCATGAAAATATAGTTTTTAACACTGATCAAAAAGCCTTGACTTTCACACAATCTTTTTTGAATTTAACATCACTGTACATAATTGGGGAATTTTCGTTAGCGTGAACCATTTCTGTCTGTGTGGTCTCGAAATCTTGCAGATAAACTTCAAACCTTTTATAATGAGTATGCATCGAAATATTATATAAATCTTTTATAGTAATATTTTTGACAACGTACCTACAAGAAAAAGTCACAATTATCAGTTTTTAAACCTCCTTACGCACAAAGGCTGCAGTTAAGGTCCGACTTTGAATTCTTGTTCCGGAAAGACTAAGTGAGCAGCTCACTGTGAGCTACATAACATGTTACAATCTGATGCATTTTATCATGTCAGATTTAAGGAGGTGCGATAAATTTGGAAGATATCAGTTAAATTGCCGTTAACGAGAAAACTCGGACTGTAGAGCTAACGAAAATAATGAGTTATCTTTGCTTTTTTTATAAATCATTAGCTAAGCCGATAGAAAATATTTTCAAGCCCAATGGGCTTAGCCCATTCAAATCATTTTTATTCATTTTCGGTCAATTATTTCTGGTTACTTGAGTATATTATATATACTTGAAATTTATATGTAGAATACTGGTATCTAGAGTTGTAAAAAGGATGATCTCCAAACGGATTGTCTATCACCCTCCCCATTTTTCTAATCTTATGCTTACACCTACGCAAAAAGGGGGGGGGGGGCAGAAAACTCACGGAAAAGCCATACCTTTAACTAGCCTGCTGGTATCTATTCGGTTTCCCAATGTTGACCGATTCGAGGATCGCCGGATAACCATTTTGAAATTATTGATGAAATTGACAAGACTTTTTTGCATAGCTGGTTGGTGCCATTTGTGACTAAATTGTGCGAAATTTTATATCTGCAAAATCATTCCAATGAAATTTGATTAACATAACGTAATTTATCGTATTTTGTTAAACTGCATATGGCTTCCTTCCATAGACCTCGCTGGTTTACCTGAACACAAAAACAGTGAAATTTATGACCAAGTAGCCTCTCCTCTGACGATCACTGCTCAAAACCCTTAGTCTAATCAATAAAACTCAGGGCAATACGGTAGTGATGCATTTTCAGACCTACGTCAGAAATTAAAAAAACGGGCGAAGGTTGCGAAAATCGTCAGCCGAAGTAACAAAACTACAATTCTGTGCGTAAACCTTTTTCGGTCACTTGGCAATCAGCTTGTGACTGGCTGCAAACAACTGAATTGTACTTTGAAATCTCGAATAAAAGTTTTTAAATTATCGAAAAAAAAAGCACTTTTATCAACTAGAAAAAAAATCCATTACCTTCTTTTATAAATTGGAGACCAAAGAGCATTTTTGCAAAAACAAATCGGCGATGTTTGGTACGTTTGGCGATATCGGCACTTTCGGCGATGAATTAGTTCGGCGCAATTAATAAAAAAATTAAAAAAAGTAAACTTTGGAATTTCAATCTTGAAGAATGACGTTATTCATGACGCACTCAAAAAAATTGTAATGAAACATCTTATTGCGGCGATAAATGGCATCGCCTGTATAAAGGTGAAAAACTACAGCTGTGAAATGCTAAAATTGGTTAATAATCTCAAAGATCATTAGTCAATAGGGCTTCCCAGTGACATGTTTATCCTCATGAATCAATCATCGTTAAGGGAGTGGGTGTCGCACATTTGAGCCTCTTCCAAGATCATTACCCGTCAAACTAGCAAAGGTGATATTCCAAAAACATTTTGTAACGAAAAAAAAACACATACTGTAACAGAACCAACCTTCGCGGTAATTTTGAACTTAACAGTAATCTGGTACAATCCCACCTACGCCGACACCTACGCTTTTAAAAAGCCTCTTAAAAAGACACACAGTTCGTACCTACTCCTTCAATTTTCATCATTTTTTATTATTTTTTTGTGTGAGGCTCCGGAAAAGCCTAACAAATCGTGCAAAATTGCTTTTGATTTCAAATTTTGCTTTCGGCGGACAAAAACGCAAAAAAACTAAAAATTTAAATTTTGAAATGATCAGTTTGGGAGGCTCAGGCAAAAGCTATCTCCTCCACCAGTTTGAGAGATATAGTTTCGACTCATACTGCATCTGAAAGCA
>SCLH01000360.1:385486-403549 GCA_004367855.1 Oikopleura vanhoeffeni
ATCATTTTGGGGCTATAGTGTAATGGGAAAAAAGTCTTAGAATTTTTTTCTGATCACGATGAAAGGTTTAATTTTGTGATTTTAAAAATTTTTGCAAAAAATAGGTACTGTAATACAGTAAAAATTTTCAAAAAAAAACGCACAAACGTCATTTTGTTTCAAAGTTTAGCGATAACTTTATAATTGATCTTGTCATTAATGATTAAGCGTCGTAAAATGCGATTAAATGGTGTGTGGCAAATAGTTGGCTAAAATCGAGTCTACGAGTTAAGTTTCTGGTTCCCTGAAAACAGTTTGTAACTTTTTAAAATGTATGCCAAATTTCAACAAAGATTGTACTACAATCATTGTTGTAATTGTCAAAATATTCTCACTATTGAATTTATTTACTGCATTTTCACTTTAATCGCTCGAAAATTGACACAAAATGCTTGGGAGTCACCGAATCAATAAATTTCGAGGAAATTATTTTACGTGTCTTGCATATTCACGAATCACCAAAGAAGATTGCGTGATGTCCACCAAAAATTTCAATGCGATTATTTTTGCGGGGACAACAACAAATAATAGAATTGTGTGCGAAATGGCACTAACAGTTTCACAATCACGTCTTGTCAATCATTTTAAAATAATTATCACGGGACCATTTTATCGGTTGACATCCGAGAACCAAATAAATATAGAATCTTTTTGGCGATTCTGAATGATGTTTCTAGAGAACTACATTTCTTCTAAATTTTGGAGATGATAGGAACTTCCTAGTATAAAACAAATCCAAAAACCGTTTTTCAATTCTCGGAGCAAGAGAATGCGATTGAAAAATAGACAAAACACTGATCTATAAATATGAAAAATTGTCTAAATGTTTTGAATTTCTTTGAAACATTTCAAATTCGATAATTTGAATTCAAACTAAAAAATTTCCGAAAGAATAGAAAAACTTATTTTGAGTGGCTGGAACAAACTCACATGGGCTGAGTTAACAATAATAAATATGAAAAAAGAATTGGATATAAATTAGATACATTAGATAGATATAGATCATATAAATAATATGATATAATCTTTGGTTCAGAGCATTTCACTGAGAACATGATTATTTGGTATTTGGGATAAAATCTGTACGGAGCAATTTTAAATTGTGAGTCTAAAAATTTTATCTAGTATCCACTTCGAAAATGACATGAGCGCTAACATTCTTTGGCGCTTGAGAGCAAAAACTCACTGAAGTCGATTTTTAGTCACCTTGTCGTCATTGGAATTAAATTCCAAGTACCATACAAAAAAAACTCTTAATTTCTTTGTCTGAAAAATTTCTGAACTTTAAAGGGTAATTCCTAGAAAATCTGATTTTGTTTTGACTGCGGACAGCCTACCTAGAACAGAAAATTTCTACTGTTGATATATTTAATTCATCGCTTACAAACGACGATCAAAGAAATTGACCATGTTAATTATTATTTTATTACTAATGATATCACTTTTTACATACTGAATTAGTATAGAAAACATGCCGGCTTGCTAATAATTTACACGTGAAATTTGATCGGGTGTGTCGAGATATTTGTCCATACGTTTTATCTGCTACTAATAACTGATTCAAAGCTAATTTGTCGATTTGTTACGATAGAAATTTAATAAAACTTACTGCTTACTTGGCTGTATAAGGCCAGCTTGGCTTAAATGTTTAAGTGTTGGAATAAATGGGTTGGCAGTAAAAGGTCAAAAAATAAAAAATTTAAATTTTATGAAAATAAAGAAGACTTTTATTTCGGAAAAATGCTTATATTCTTGTCTGCAATCAAATTATGCGTTTTTTACAATATTTTTCGAATGAAAAACAAAGTTCAGAATAACTTAATTTGAAATTGGCCTTTTCCGAGAAAAACTATTTGTTTTGTCCATTTTTTTGATGAATATTCATCAAAAAAATATCGAATTTACTTTTTTCTTCTTAATTTTGCTAAAATTAACATCAAAATCATATTTTCTGAAAAAGAGATTTTACTGCGAGAAAGAGATAAAATATTGGTTGTCCGTCAGGCGCGTTTGCGTTTCCTCTAATTATACGTTGTTGATATGGATTCAATTATTGATTCTGAGGAATTTCGAAGTTTTTTAATATGAACCTGAAGAAATATTTTCCTGTATTTTGCTTGAAGTTAATTCACTTTTAGTTGCAGAATTATCTGAGTTTTTCATAAAATTTATTGTCGTGCGAAAAATTTAATGTAGAATGTATAATTTGATTTTGTTCCATCTTTCTAAGTGAGAAGAGCTCAAATAGCCTGAATCAGGCTGCCTGATGCTCCCTGGTTTAGAAATCAAACAGTATGCAACATCAATTTTATTGTCGCAGGGGATTGTTTGTCCAATTGCTGGAGAGTTGAGATAAATAAGCTTCGAAATAAGTACTACATCCATAATCCCCTCAAATTTGATAAAAACGTTAAGTAAGGTTCACGGCCAAATTTTCCTCAAATCCGATTTCTAGTATTAATTCATGCCCTAACAAACTTTTCACCACAAACTTCTGAATAACAAAATTACCAAAGCTGCCGAAAATTAACCTTGTAATATAAAAAACACATAGATCGAACAACATATGGAGTTTTTTTAATTGATCAGCACAATTGAATAACATATATTAAAAATGGTCTGAAAAAGTAGCACTTAATGTGCCATGTTTAGGAATTTTAGCCTTTCGTAAATTCTAGTATTGTGGGTTTTTGATATTTTAACTCTGCAGCTCAAATAAGAGTTAATCTTGAGAATGATAATAAACCAAAACGTAGATAAATAAATTAGTATGTCTTTTTATAATAACATAACAGTCTCAAGGTTTTTTAATTTTTCGTGATTACATGCATTTGGTGATATTTGCTAAACGCATTAATAATGCGACATTTTTATATGCAATTTCAATGGCCGGATAGTTTTGAGGTTCCGGACCGTGATAAAATGCACTCTTGCTTTGATTAACTCAAATCAGTTCGTTAAAATAATCCAAGGTGGTCGTAAAAGACCGATAACACCCTAGTTTCAGTATTAAGGGAGTACTGGTCGCATTTTAAGGCTATAAACAGGGCTTCAGGATCGATTTAATGAATTACCATAAGATACTTGAACGAAAATCTTGCTCCCGAAAAACAATTTTAAAACATATCAGAGACCTCCAATGGGCCTTCAATCAGTAATGCGCTATTAAAAGTGATGATATTTCCCTTTAAAATGTATCTCCTCCCTGAGTTTCGCAGATACAGTAGAGAATACGTTTATAATTTGTTTTCACGGGAAATTAGTTGCGCAGAGCGTCAAGTTGAGTTTTGTCTTACAGAAATCATGCAGCGCTAAAATAAGCACAAAACCAGTTTATGGTTCTATATTGAGGGTCTCTAGCGAAATGCATTTACTCCCTGGATTTTGACTACATAAACTTAAAGCCCACTTAAAAAAGACAGTGAAGGTTGCGCGCAAAGCCCCAAGGTCGACAATTTTTATTTTTCCAGCCTCTAGTCGGAAACAGCGATTCAAATTAAAAAGGTCGGAATTTTTTCTGTAATGGGCTGCTCTGTTCTGCTGTTAAACAGTTGTCGAGCTATTGGGTTTCACTATGATGCCAAATTTTGACTAAGCTGAACTCTCATAAACGTTGTCTGGAGGTTTTGGATAACAATAGCACTTGATATGCGCTGAAATTGACCTGAAAAAGTAATGTAGAGCAGACAAGAGCACCGATAACTTTATAGACCAAAATACTTGAACTTCTCATTTTTCTGACAGGAATTTTTCAAAATTATTGTGCATGCATGCATCAAAATTTGTATCAATATTTTAATTGCACTGAGGACTGAAACAAATATGACTGCAAACAATAATATTTTAAATCCGGTTTGAATCTCAGATACTCATCACAACGAACGTACTTTTTTCACATCCAAGAATAATTTCTAGAAAAACTTATTATTTTCGCAAACTGCTGTTTCAAAAAATAGAGGCGCAGGTTGATGATAAAACCTTCATATCTGCTGTTATAAAATTATTACAAGACTTTGTTTAATTTTTAATAATTTGAACTTTTTATTAAGTTTTTCAGTTTAAAAGTATGAATATTTACAAAAAACAAACGTCTAACAGACTCTTTCCTCCATCGGTAAAGTAGCCTATTACACTACACAATTTCATTAAGAAATATTTTTAAGAATTGTTTGGCATTCGACCAAAAATTTTGGTCAGATAGTAGAAGAAATAGAGAAAATTGTACAAAAAAAGTATAACACTTAAATAATGAAATAACTATTCATTTTTTGCCATCAACGCACTTATCTGTGAAAAAACAGTTAAGGTGTTATGTAAATCGCAAACGAGCTAGAAATAATATTGGGCGCAAAGGCGGCGGTGTGTGTGTAAAATTCAGGGGAAAGGAATGGAGAGGAAATCCTCTTTCCAGCGTCATTTCACCCCTGACTTTTTGAAGTTGGCAGTTTTGTTTATAAATTAAATTTACAGTATTTTATCGCGGCTAGCAGACACTGGTGCAAACACCAGAATCTTGGGAAATATTTCTTAAGGCGATTTCAGCGAGCTTTTGGCGAAGTCGCTGTTTTTCCTCCACGCTGAGCGAGCGTGGGTCGATAGTGAGGGCACGACGGAGATCGTCATCGATGATTGGCTGACCAATAGCAGAGTTTGCTGAGACGTTGCCAGAGTCGTGAGAGTCATTACCGGCAGAATGACATGGGGAGGCGAAAGGCTCGATAGATTCGTGTTCGGAATTCTAGAAATAAAGGGTTAAAAGATGTTCCGTTGTTAATTTTTTTTGAAAATACAAAAGTTTCAAATTTTTTTCGAAGAAAACACATTTTTGAACAAATCGGTCGAAACCGATTTCGTCGAAATAGCTGTAATTTCTAGAATGATTAGAAAACATTGATTTTCTTTCGATTTTCTAAATTGAATGACATTTTTTAACAAATCGGTCGAGCTCGATATTGATAAAATTGTCTCATTTTTTCGAAAATCGCGTTTTGAACTTTAAAATTGATGTTTACCTGATCGGAGACTACGTCGACTACTTCATGTTCGACTTCGGTTTCTTCGATTTCAGATTCCGAATCTTCCCCAACAAGTGCAGAAATTGAGAAAGCGAGTTTCTTTGGTTCTAAAGAGAAATAAATTAACAAATTGTTCAAAATACCGACATTAAATTTCTGAAATTTTTCATTCTAGAAATAATACTTCTCGGTTGGTATGGAGCCTTACTGTTAGTTTTGTCGGAGTTAATCATTGCGGAAATCGAGTGATTAGTGTTCACGGTTGGTTTTCGCGGTTGGAAAGATGGTTGGTTGTTTATTTGGGCATGTCTCAAAAACTGTTGTTGAATTTGTTGTTGTTGCCATTGTGCTTGCATTTGTTGTTGCTGCATTTGGCGCACATACGGGTTAATCTGAGCCATTTGCGCTGCATAATTATTAATATGACTATAATTTCCCATCGATCTCATCTCAAGGGCAGATTTCAAATGTCCTGCCGGGCTAGCCTGCCGAGAAACTGGTCTGTTGTATGGGTGGAAAGGCTGTGGAGTACCGGCCAAACTTCGCCCAGATTGGGGCGACATGGTGGGATGGGACATTGGGTGAAATTGGGGCGAGCCAATTGGCATACAGTCAGCTCCTCGTGGGGCGGCGTCGACTTCGGCGGGGGTTTTTCTGTGTACTTGTCGCTGATGGCGTCTGAGGGAGTTGATATGTCGAAACTTTTTCAGGCAGATTCGGCATTCATATGGTTTTTCTCCGGTATGAATTCTAAAAATTGAAAGTTAAAATTTGAATTTATTTCGAAATTTTCGAAAATTCGACTTTTGTCAAAAATTTTTATTTTTTCGAAAAAGTTGAAGTTTTTAAAATTAATTGATAATTACCTCATGTGTACGGTCAAGGATCCAAGTTGAGAAAATGTAACGTCACAATAGCTGCATTTGTATGGTTTTTCTCCGGTATGAACTCGCTCATGAACCTAAATAAACGGATTAATAAAAAGCAAAGTAAATTTGAATAGCTTTCACTTTTGCGGTGTGAATTTCGAATAATTTTTTTCTAGAAAAAAGCTGACTAATTGAAACTATTTCGATGCTATTTTGATTAACCTATCGCTAACAAGCTTGATATTTTTCTTTCCTAATAATCAAATCAGACAAAAAATAAGAAGGGGAAGCAGGCGATTTTAATATTCATCGCACATTAAAAATTCAAAACATATATTTCCGGGAAGGGACCGAGCAAAAAGAAGGCGATGTCAAGGGCAAAATAAAACGTTAGTCAAGTATAACGAAGCTCTAAATGGGTTGAACCACCCTTAGGGGGTCTGTCAAGCTCAACGTAATAAATCAATTGACATTTAAAAAACACCAAAAACGTTTCAAAGCCACGTTTTACTACACCAAGCCCGCCCTAATGCACCAGCCCTGGCTCCATAAATATAATAACTAAGCATACCCTAAGCTTATCATCGTAACAAATAGTCATATAAAAATGTTTAGACGCAAAAAATTTTCTTATGTGAAAATTAAAAAAAATTCAGACTTTAAATTTTCAAAAGTGAAAAAAACAAAAAAAAATTGGAATTCGAAAATTTTGAGTCGATAAAATTATTCGAAATTGTTAACACAAAAAAATGATCAAGGGATTTCTCTCAAATATTTACCTTCAAATGACAAAGATAGCAAAAGGTTCTGTCGCAAAATCGACATTTGTAAAGATCTTCTTTTCGTTTACCGTCAGCGTCTAACTCTCCCATCTCTTCAGGATTAATTTCTTCAGGGTTCATTTCACATTCCATTTTAGCTGCTTTAAGGGTAGGTGATCCAGTTCTGTTAGATTCGCCATCTGATCCAGAATGGCCCAAACCCTCGTCGGATTCCTCCGAGCAACATCTAGTGTTACAGCTGGTTTGCTTTTGTAATTGTTCTAATTGTTCCATTTGAAGTCTAAAAAATTAAAAATGAATAATTTTGAACGAACATCAAATTTTGAGATTTATTATTGGTGGTGTCCCGCTTGGCACGTTGCCCCCGACATGTGCGCTTGGCCTTCGCCCAAAAACGGTGTTTGGTGGAGCGAAAACTAAGGGATGGGAAACGTGCCAAAATAGGGCGAGTGAGGAGAGAGGGAAAAATTTGATTTTGATGCTTACCTTGCTGCCTCAAATTGAGCTTCCATTTTGATTCTCTGGTCTAATAAATACTGTTGTTCTTGTGTATGTTCCATGTTTTCTGTTTTTTTCTGTGTTGGTTTTCTGGTGATCTCTGAAAGTACTATTTCTAGATACTTTGAATCTCTTAGAGTTTTTTTTATCAACTTAGTAAAATTATAATAAACTTTTTTTAGTAAATATAAGATTGAATGCTTGTTCACTTTAGGGTGTTTAGCAATGGTCTGACTGTGTATTCACGTCGAAAGTGAAAAGTCCCATGTGCTCCGTGGCGCAACGAGGCGATAGAGAGCACGGGCATGCCATGAAGAACTCTGCTCTTCGGTGAAGCTTCCTCGAAACGCAGGAAATAATTTGTGTGTGTAGAGCGCACTAGACTCAACACAGGCGCAAAACGCTCATTTTCAGGGAAGGTTTTTTTCACCCTACACATAATGTTCCACGAAGGATTTGCTCCCACGGTGTACGGCAACGTGACGGCTTGACACTATCATTTTACTAGACGAAAAAATACCACACCGAGCGAGTTTTTTTTAGATTGAGTTTTTTTGGTTGCTAAATGGTTCAATGTTGACAAACTAGAGAAGTTTTTTCATAATATGGTTGTTCGTTATTTAATGTGTTCCATTTCCAAGATTTCGAGGTTGCGAAATAAGAACATAATGCAAATTTTTAGGCATTTAAAAAAAATAAATTTACTAGTTATAAATCATCTTAATTACAATAACCAAGAACAGCAAATTATTGGAAATATTTTTATCATGAATTCGATCATAAAAAATCTAGAATTATTTGAAAATGAAAAGTCACTATGTTTTCAAAATCTTATCAGGTTTGAAGTTTTGATAACGTTTTTATGGGAAAATAATATAATCAAATTGTAGTGCTGCTAACTATGGTCAGTCTTTAATTTTCAACATAAAGCATTGAAACTTGTTNAGTGAGGAAAAACGAATTTCCTTTTAAAATTTGAATTTTTCTAAAATTTTTACCTTAATTTTCAAATATAAATTTTTTCTCTTTAATTTGACATGTGTACAACTTTAGTTCAACTTCTCACAGTTATTTAAGATAAGTTATCTCACATATTTCGAAAATTGAAAGAAGAATTTTCCTGAAATATTATATTTGAAAAAAACATTTTTGTTTGAATTACGAATATTTCGGAAAGTTTTCGGATTTTTTGCTTATCAGAATTGAGATTTAGTCTTTATTATATATCCCTTCATCACACTTTTGTAAATATCCCTGCACTACTTCTTAAAAACACACTACCTTAGCTAATCAGGGCCGGGATATTTACAAAGGTGTGATAAAGGTGTATATCCCTTATCACTTTTTGGTTAGAATGCGTAGCCAAAACGTTAAAATAACACGGTAAAAGGAGTAGTGGCTACGCATTCTAACGAAAAAAGGATAAAGGGATATAACATTAATGATTTTCTAACAACAAAACCTATCCAAACCATTTTTATACAAAAACTGGAATAGTTATGAAACCCTAAAAACAGTCGTCTTTCATATTAGCGTTTCGTGATAAAAACACTACTGCTGATTATCAAAATTTGATTTTTTAAATGAAATTTAATGTCGAAAATGATTTCGAAAAATACCGTTTTTAAGAAATAATTTTGAAATAAAATTTTATTATCAAAATATCAAATTAAACCGGAAATTTAAAATTATTTCGATACAAAACTACAAATAATGTCCAAACTTGAATCTTTGATCTCATGTAGAAAATTAGTCCCCTAAATAACATTCTTAATTTCTAACAAAAAATTGGCTTTGATCGGAATCACTAAAAAAATGTTTTTGTGAAAATTACCCAACCAAATCGATGCATCTTGCAAATTAAGCGGAAATTAGAAAAGGTTGCTAAATTCTGCATTTGGAGAAAAACTACTCAAATCCATGTTTTCGTGCTCAATCAGTGGATCAATGGTTTTCAGCGAAAAACCAAACGGAGCTTTCTAAATGTTTGCAATTTTGATGGATTTGCAATCGAAAAGGCAATCAGAACAAATATTTTTTTTAAATCCAGTGGAAATTTTGAGAAATAAGCTGGAACTAAAAAAAATAAATTACGGGGGTGGGTATCGTAATCTGGTACCTTTCAATCCCGCCTCATAATAATTCTAGGGTAGTTGTGAGAAATGTGAGGATGCTCGTTTATAGGTCTAACCTTCGCCTAACGATTACACATCTCAAAGTCAACCTTGTGTAGCATCACACCACCAGGTGGTGAGTCTATTATAGAGCACTAAACGGTTTTTTTAAAATCTATCTTCTTTTAGACCCCACATCAAAGCGTCTGGAAATTTACACAGAGTACGGGAAGAGTGAGGTTATGTTTAGCCCATTTTTTTGAATTTCGTCTTGAATTTTCTAGAATCACTTTTGAACGCCGATTTTTAACATTTTTCGACTTCAAACCCTATCTTCTTTTAGACGAATGTTCAGAAGAAAGCCGTTTTTTCGACTCAGGTAGATAATAATACTGTCGTCATAATGTTTGGCTCGGATTTTTGAATTTCACCCTAGAATTCTAGAAATATGACTAAAAGTAAACCGGAATGAAAAGTTCGAAAAAAAAGTTCGTCTGATCGGAACAAAAGTACCACCAAATTGAAGCTGAGATTCACTGATCAAAAAGTTGGCTTACAGTTAATCAAAACTTTCAACCAATCAGCGTCAAATTCTATAATCAGGTTTAACATTTTGCTTAAAAATAATGAAATTTCTAGAATTCGATTAAGACATTTCCAATAATTTAATGTCATGCATCCTTTTCGGTGGGTCATATCACCAATAAAAATGTTCATATCATGGTAGAATACCGGTTTTATGCGGGTTAAAGCAAAAACATATTCGAATTTTGAAAATTCTAGATTTTGTTCTAGATTGTTTTGAAAAAAAATAATTGCCACCACGAGATTCCTTGGGTCCACTTTAGTCAAATCGATGCTAATATATATAAATCAATTCTATAAAGGCCTCAAAATTACGACACCCACCCCTTAAGGTTACTGTTTTGAACATGGATATTTTTAAAAATCTAATATTTCTCATTTAAAATTAATTTAAAAAAATTAAAACTTTCTTGCTTAATTCAACTACAGTATACGGTATTAATTGAACAAGCATTTCAAATTTGAAAAATGTATACATAAATAAAAATGTATAAATAAAAAGGTATACTGTATACCCTTTTATTTATACATTTTTATTTATGTATACATTTTTCAAATTTGAAATGCTTGTTTAATTTAAGATTTTTTGAAATTTTTGAGATCATTTAGTCAACGAATTTGTTTTGTTAATTAATTTGATTGACTTTAAAGTATTGAATGAGTTGAAAAAAAAAATTCAAAACAGGAAATTCATCATGTAACTCTGACTTTCCGTAACAGACTATTGTTTTTCTGATACAAATTAATAATTTAAATTAGTTTAAATGACGCATTTCACGTCCAAATACGATATTTCTAAGTGTTAGCTTAGTCAAGCATAAATCCAAATTGCGACATTTGTTTTTTCATCTTTCCAACTTTTTCGGAAAGCCTAGATAAGTTCAAAATTCGACTCCGAACATTTCATAATGAAATATTCAATATTTGTAGTTTTATGGTTTATCGCCTCTATTATAAAAAATAATGAGATCATTTATGTCCAAAGATACTTTATTTAAAAATTTTAAAATACATATATACATACGTATATTCTCATTATTTAGTGTGATAACGGCATTAAATCAATAAATCAATAAAAGACATATATTTCTTGTTTATTACATAAGTGTTTTGAGTTAACTTTATGAGTTATCTAGGCTTTCCAAAAAAACGTTTATCATTTGATTCAATTTTGGAATGTAAGACAAAAAAATTGTGATCCAAAAATAGTCAAGATTTTTAAAAAAATATAATTATTTTTTTTTCGAACGGAAATATTAGGTACTATTTATGAGGATTTTGCTAATCATCAAAATATTTTAACCAGAAATTTTCGAATTTCTACAAACAAAAATCAAATATTAAATATTTTTGAGAAAATTATATAATGGAATTATATTATTTTTGGAACCAATCTTAATAATTTAATTCAAAAATATTCAAAATAAAATTTTTTCACCCTGTAATATTTTTCGATTTCAAATATAATTTTTGAATAATTAAGTTATAAAATTTAACACTTACTGGATTCATAAAAGCAAAAACAATAATTCGTATGAAAATTTTAAACTTGAAATTCTCGAATTTAAACGATAAAAATAAAATTATTATAGGAATATTAAGTTCATTTTAGATATATTAAGTACATTTGGGAAATATTTTTAGAAATTTTGTTCAAAAAATTTGCCCATTAGCTGGAAATTATCATTATTTAAAAATGTTTAAACTTAAATTTTTTGAAGTTTACATCTATAAATAAATAAATAATACTAAAAAACATTCACGAATAAATTTAAGTGCAAAACAAATTTTTTCTGCAAATTTGTTTCTTAATAATAATGTGTTCTGGCTTCTTTCCTTGTAAATTACATTATGCATGTTGCTATATTTGCGAATACGGTATTAGGCGAAGGTTCTATGAATTCTCACGTTCGCTCCGAAAGGGTTCTGATCATTTGTTTTACTCCACCATTTCACTACACCAAGTGATGTAGTAGATTCGTGTCTAAACATATCTTACTCAATTTTACCGCTTAGAACACCGTACCAACGCAAAAATTATTCCGAAAACGTTTCAAAACAGCTATTACCAAAAACATAAAATTGAACTTTTTTGACATAACAGGGGTTTTTTAGATGAAATTTAAAAAAAAATTCAAATTTACAGCAAATTTAATTATTTATAGACCAGTTTGTTTTATTACAATGTTGATATGTAAGGCATAATTATGCATATGTTATGCATTGTTAGAATTTTACCAGAATAAATATGTTTAAACTTATTAATAAAAATTGAATGTTTTATTTGAGACTGTCTTATTGCAATGAGAAGAAATAATCTTTATTTGAAAACAATTTGAGTTTTTTATTTCAGATTTTCAGTTTCTTTCGAATTTTCTATAAAATTTTGCGATTTTTTTTCCGGGAGTTGTAGTGTCTATAAATGACAAAACGTCATTTGGGCAAGCATAGAACAGATGTTGAGAAAAATTTGCCTTTTCGAAAATAAGATTATTTTTTTACCAATTTTGAACTCTCCGTTGTCTCTTGGTTTAAAAACAATACTTTAGTTAAATTTCTGTTTTTTCACAATTTTTTTAATTTTCTAGATTTTTCATGGTTATTTGAATTTTTTTAGATATGAATAAACAAGACCCTTGAACTTAAAGTTTAAAGTTATATTTTTTGCATCAAAAGATATCCGCATACACATCATATTATAGTCTATAACATGATACAATTAAGAATTTATGATATCAAATTCAAAGTTGTTAAAACTGAGTCATCATTAGCAGGTCACGACTCGTGACTCACGAGAAATTAAGGGTTCTATCATAAATGAGTGTTGAAGGTCAATAACTAAAAAAAACTAATAATTAAAAAAAATAATTTTAGAAAATTTTGTGAAATAACTACGAATTGTTAAAATCTTACAAGTTTTCTGACCAGAAAAAAATGAAATTTTTGAAGGATACAGAAAAATCAATTTTTAATGAATTCGATTTGAAAATTTCGTTTTTGGGACTCACTGTAGTTTAAAAAAGACGGTTTGTTTTTCGTAACAAATTCTTTATGTTAACTTTTCCTCTCGTTTAAATTGTGCTTTGGACTGATCGTTTGATTTCAATGCTCGAAATAACTTGGAATAAAGTCTGAAAATGCACCAATTTGTAATGTTTCAAAGTGGTCAGGTGAGTTTATGTGACATAGTATACGTATGATACAATATAAATTATAATAGTCAGTATTCATTCTTATCTTGTCCACCCTTTTTGATAATAGTTTCCTTATCAAGACCCAATCCCTCATCAACATTATTCGGAAAGATTAATTATATCACTTCTTCTGAGCGCATTTATTTTGATGCATGTTTCATTAAAATGTGATTTGTTTAAGTGTCAAAAAGGATGAAAACTTTTACAAACTTTATAACAAAATGAGCAGAGTTCCAAGTTGGAACTTCCAACTGTCTGAATAATAAAGCAAAAATTTTGATTGGTTGCAGCCTGACGGCTAGCATATATATATGTAAAAAAGGGATTTCTAGTATTTTTGCGTTCGCGTTTGACCTTATCTTCAAGGATCTAATTAGTTACTGTACTCATATTCGTGCTCTCATTGGTCATACGTGGGTCGAACGTTAACGCAAATGTAAAGACTTTGAGAAACCAATCTTTGATATTTTCCGTTTTGGCGCTAAAGAGCTCTGAGATGCTGCCTTAAAATTTTAAAAATAAAGTCGGTGACTACGTTTTCAGATTGTTTTCCTTTCACATTAGATGACCTTCAAAGTTAATTTCAAGTTGAGTGTATTAATTTGAAAATATCCTCGGAAAATTTATCAGGTTGATTTTTATATTCATCAGCTACCTTGAATAAATTATGTTCACATGAATAGCTAGAGAGCTAAATTCATCAAATAAATTTTTTTGTTCAGCGGTTTTTGTATACAAATTTCATTCATGATATAGTCCCAGAAAATTTTAATAAATCATCTTGAGACTTTCGATTAGTGAGTTTCGTTCTTGGTTGCTTTTAATACGCGGTAAACTTTTTTCAAGATTAATTTTCTTAAATTGAAATACTGATAGTGATGTCCCGGACCTCGGCATCTTGATTCAAAACATTGAAAATCGTTACGATAAGGTTACTTTTTTTTCAAAAACGTTGACGAGATAAGAAATATAAGTGATAAAATTATTGAAACCTTTGGATCATAAATGATCAGAGAATTGCAAACCGTAATTTTGAACAATAAATTCAAAGTATATGAAATGAGTTCTTATTTTTTAATAAGTTTTATAAAAAGTTTTCGCAGCGATCATTTTATTTAGGAAAAAGCTTTTCAACTATTTCATGTTTCCGCAATTAATTTAAAAAACTAAATAATTATATATAAAAGCTCATTAATAGCATTTTATTGGCGAATTGCTGTAAATTCGAAGTTCTCGTAGGGCTCGTCCAATCCGAAACGAGCGTATAAAAATGAGAGAATTTTTATTGAATATGAATCTTTTTCGTGAGTTTTGAACAATTATCAAAAACCATCAACCCGATGATAACGTATGTTTCCGATTTTAAATTCGCCGTTATTACCTGGCTCCTTCATGTGTCTAGTTGACTTTTCAGGCGAATCGATAGTGAAATGTGCAAATGCGATATTTTAAAAAGGCTACATTTTTTGAACTTTAAATTCAGCTAAATTTTAATCAAGCGAAAACAAAAATGCAACTTGATCATGAAAAATCATGAACTTGGAAATTTCAAATTTGCACAGTGAATTTGAATTGAAATAAATCTAAAGAAAAGATTCTATACAATCAATGAATTTTATATCAATCTAAAATCATCTGATACTGGAAATTGTTTTTAAATTTGATGATTAAGAATAATTGTATATTTTTCGCTATTAAAACCAAGGTAGTAACGGTTAACTTTATTTTTATGATCGGTTATTGAAAAAGCGATTTCAATTTGTCAGAATTTTTTCAGAATAAACATTATTTATACGGGCCAAAATTTTCGAATAATTTTGCCACGTTACTTTTGGCTCCTGATTAATATTTATGTAACACTTTACTTCGAATTTTTTCACACTGCCTTGAAACAATTTCATAAAAAACATTTAGATTTCGATATGTTAATTTTGTTCCTTTTTATTATTTTATTGTTTTTGTGTTACAATATTCTTACCTGATTTATTTTGAAGCCTTAAACTATCAAAACCACCAGAGCATTATTTCGAGGAAGTTCGTTTTGAAATTTCCTCAAGAATTGTTCCTACTTTTACCTGTTTATTATATCATTTCAAGTTTTGGCTAATCAGTCATCTTGTAATAAAATAGAATAAATCCCTTTAACACCTTNTGGGTGATTTGAAAGATGTAGGTTGGGGGAGCCAATCCTAACACTCCTGAGACCCCTTCTAGCCACTCATGAGGCCGCTTTCTCTTCTTTTCAGCCTACATCTATCAAATCACCCAAAATATAAACTTTTTCGAAATTGCAATTACTTTACTACCTGCTACATAACCATTTAGTTGGGGTCTATCCTTCAGTAACGTTTGAGCCTCCCAATTCATGAGACATAATTGCTGAAAATTGAATGGAACACTTTCTGTTTGTATCTGGCCAAGAATTTCTACTAATCATTATGGTAATTAAAATTTAAAAAATATTACAACATTATTTTTTTTGACTTTAACTTCTTTCAACTTAATTTTTATGGGATTAAAAACAAAGTAATTTCAATTTACATTGTAGTTTTCTAAGCTTAATGGTAAACATTTGTCCTGACTGGTTCAAACAACCAAACTGGTTAACATTTTGAAGGTTGATTTTTGTACCAGTGACAGAGAGCGAGGAATGAAGTTTCTGTTCAAATGCAAGACAAACAGTCTTAAACATTTATTTTGTTAACCCCCCTCACACCCTTTGACTATCTGAAGGCAAAAAATTGTTCGGGAGCAAAAACGGCGCAGAAATAACATCGTCACAGACCTACAATTCAAATATGTCATAAAGGTTGCAATTTTATTCCCAAAAATATTGTTGAGAATTTTATACGATTAGCCGCTATTTTTTCCTATTTTTTTTAAGATTTTCGCCAAAATTTCGTAAAAAATTAATTGTGTAAAAACGATACATAATATCGAAATTCTGAGGAAGCCAGTTTTCAGGAAAGTATTTGAAGATTTTTTTGATATAAGTTTATTTTTTCTGCAGTCTGTATACGAAGAATAATTTTTTCACAAGTGGTTTTTATGAAACTCAAAATAATGAACCAATATAATTTAATTGAACCAGATAATTTAGATACTCATAACAATTTTAAAGGTCAAAATTTATTTATAAAAAATCATAATTAATTATTTATTCATTTAAACTGATGTGAATGCAGAGGGTCGATTGCTGACCAAGTTTTTTTTAATTTCACAAAATATTTCTCTGTTTTCACACGCTGATAAGCCGCATCGTCAAATATAAATTTCATTTCTTTACCACCTCGTGATCAATAAGTTCAGCTGAATCTCAATACACTTAAGTATTTTTGATTCATTAATTCAAAAAATGATTTCTTATGGGATATTTTGTTGATATTCACGACGCGACGATATACCATCAACTCGGGTGACCCGAGTTGATGGTATATCGTCCCCGAGTCGGGTCACAGCGACGCTCGTCGCAAAATATTAGTTATCGTTTGCTTCCATGTTGAATGAACAGCCTATCAGGCCCCCTCCCATTACGGATTGTATAACTTCTTTTAACATTTTTCTGAATATCTCGGCCCTACTACTTAAAAACACACTACGTTTTCTAATCAGGGCCGGGATATTCACAAAAGTGTGGATAGGGGATATATAATTTTTAATAAATTCGGAAATTTCTTCAAAAGTTGTTACTCTATTTTCAAAATCAGCCAATTTTACGGTACTTGCTGGGGCTTTCATGCCACTTTTTAGCCAGATGTTACAAAAATTTAGCATTTTAAAACGAAATTTTCAATAAAGTTCTCAGGTAGCTCATAATGAATGAAAATATTTCGTGAATAATAAAATAAATAATTGGTCCAAATCAAACCATTTTTCATTTTTTTTCTGACATTACTAATATTATTTAATTATTAGTGTTTGTTAAAAGAGTGGAAATAATGATTTTATTTGAACCATTTTTCAATTTATATTTTCTTTTTTATTTGTGCTCAGTTTGAGCTATCTATCAACTCAATTGAATGAGTCGTTTTTAAAACCGAATTATATTAAAATGTCGGCTGAACAAGTTGCATAAAAGTCTCAGCACGTACCATGATATACTATGAGTCAAATAAAGTGTCGAGGAAAACACCAGTACCTTCAATTATCTACAGAGTAACATCGGATAAATTTAATCTGAATTTAGACAAGTATCAAACGACAGATAATTTAATTCTGAGGCTTTCAAGATTATGAAATTAAATTCGAAAATGGCTCATTAGCAAGCTGTGACTAAATCGTAGAAACTCGTTTTTGCCTCGACACTTCACTTGACTCATATATAGTTTCTTATATTATTTATAATATATCTGTTACTCAATTAAATGGCCGAATACTTAGTATCAATAAAAAATCGAAAGAAAAATTTGGTTCGAATCGCACTTTTTCACATGTCATTAACTCTCTGAGGCATAGACCAATAAAAGTGGCTTACATTTTATTATAATGACCGGAAATGACAAAATTAATTTGATAAAAGTTCAAGGTTCAAATAGGTCATAGAGTTTGCGATAAATTTTTGAAAAATAAAAATAAATTTTTTTTGATGAGTCGTTCGAAAAATATTTTATGTTTTATCTAGGAAGTCCCTTTTTGAGAAATTCAATTCTTAATCTTCAACAGTTAGGTTTTTCTTTTGAGATCTCTGATTGACTTTTTATTTTTTCGAGAGTAAATTTTTGAAAATCATAAATTTTGAAAAACTCTAACATTTCAAAATAATTTACTATTCTAAAGCGGTAATGAAGTGATGAACATTTTAATTGTAGTAATATAATTATATAAAAATTTAAGTCGATCCCTTATCTCAATGACTTGACAACAATCAAGTTTTTTACACTTCTACGTTTTACATTATATAAGTTCAAAGTCGAGCGATAAAAGTGGGTCTCATGCCTTAGGGGGTTATCAATACTCAAATGAGTCAG
>SCLH01000360.1:403555-416449 GCA_004367855.1 Oikopleura vanhoeffeni
ATAATTGTGGTCATTTTGCGCTATCTATGAACTCAATCGAATGAATCGTTTCCTGTGTAACAACAAATTTTCAACTGAGAAAATTAAGGGGGATCCCAAGTTGGGAATCTCAACGCCATGAAAATACTCACCAATCACATTTTACAGACAATCGGCATGAGATACAGACTACATTGTGGTATGTATACTATACATTGTATAGAAAGCCTTTAACGTCGACTGTCAATAAACCACTTATCAGAACGTTAAATAATGGTTTCCCCTGGTTTACCGACATTTAATTAACGAAAAAATTGTTAAAAGTCTATGTTTTGGGTTATATCAGTAAAATTATTAAGTAATGTAATTGAAAAATATCACGTTACGTGTACACGCGTGTGACGTTATAACGTTATTCACGAAATCAATCGTTATGGGGATCAAAGTGTGACAATTTCATGAAAAAAACATATAAATTTCAATGAATTTACTACATATGTATACTACTGTATATATATAAAATCTAGGATCAGTATCTTATTATTCATGTGGTACATTATAAGTTAAATTATGAACGACAGATAAGGTCGTTATCTAAGTAACTAATTGTTCATTTTGAATATAAACAATTTCATACCGATGATAACTATTTCATTTTTTTGGGAATTTTCCTCAAACTTTGAATTGGACCTACGAGTGATATACGTAGGTTGCGATTTTTTGTTTTGTTTACAAAAACAGCAAAAAAGAAAACCCCGCAAATTACTCATGCGTCGTGCAATTCAAAATCAAAATGAGTCAGTTGTTTGAATGTGCGTAGGTTGTAATTTAAATGATGGCGAGACAAAGATGAAAATTTCTCTCCATCTCCAATCATTATCAAATCATTTGAATAACATTTTAAAGAAATAGGTTGAGCAATAATTTTGAATTTCACGAAATTCTTTTTTTAATTGAATTCATTCAAAAAATTATTTGTTTCTTTAGATGAAAAAGTATTCTTTCACCTAAAAATTGGAAAAAATTTGCCGAAAAACAATAAATTTCAAATTAGCGGCCCTTTCGGCGCATTTAGCAATTTTTTCGCAAATCCTAACCCATTCTCGAGGCACAACTCATAAAAATTATTTTAACGTACACCACCTCATTATTGAACACCTCGGCAAATAGCGGGGTGATTAGATCATAGGACTGCATCTTCTGAATTTTTGTACCTTCAAATCTTTTACAAATAAAGTTCTATTATTATCGAAGAATAATTAAATCACACGATTGTCAACTTATTTGAATAATAGTGTGATTATATTTTTTGACATCAAAGTTATGACGCTTGTGTGAAAAAGCAGGCCGAAGTATAAATTATACACACTTTAAACTGTATTATCTTCAAAATATTGTATCATCCAACGTTTAGTATTTGTCCACATTTTCAAAGATATGATTTGGAACACGTTTTAAATCAAAAACTGAAAAAAGAGGGGGAAGATATGATATGCCGCATATCGCTGGAAGTTTTTTGCCAAAAAATTTCGGCGATATTGGCTCATTCGGAGATATTGGCACATTCGGTGATATGGAGACAGAAATAACCTTTATCCTCAAAAATGAAAAACGAGTAGGCGTTCGAAATAACTGCATATGTCAAACATTCCTTAAATTTTCACAAAAGGTTGAAGTTAAGTAGATCACCAAAATGCATAGGATTTATACTTTATCAAGCACAATCAAATTAAAGTTGAAAAAAGTAAATTTGGGAAATTTAATAATAAGAATGACATCATTCATGAAGCCCACAAAGTAATTTGTGATATAAATATCAGAAACATTTGGCAATACTGGGCATTTTCGGCGATGTTCGCACATTCGGCGATATTGGCACTGGAAGTATTTTAGCTAAAAATCGTAAAATTGCGTAGATTTTTTTCGGCGATTTCGGAAAATGCGGTGATATTAGGCCGGCGATATCGGCAACCTGGGACATTTATTCTAAAAATTTGTGTAAAAAATAAGTAAATTGAAAAACAAATTTGCTTTTTTCATGCACAATGCATTGCAGATGGATTTAATAAATGATTCATTTAAGAAAAAGACAGTTAATATACTTTTTCAAAGTTGAACAATTGTTCAAATCAACTTATTTGATATTATTTTAGCATTATGAAGTACTCCAAAATAATCCCTTCAGGAACAAATGCTTAAAAAGCCTGAATGCATATGGGTCAGTCGGTTTATTTATTTTTGTTTTTTTCCTATTTTAAAAGCCTCTGTTCATTCCGTATCATAATCAGTTCTAAAACATTTTGCGTTTACTTCAAATTCAACTTAAAAAACGCTGATATAGCTATTTAGAGTTCTTTATTCTTCTTGCACTTTCTATATTATTTATGTATTATATTGTGTTTCACATTTTGTACGAGAGATAATTATCTTAATACGCAGGATAATTACGTTTTATCGTAGTTATTCTCTTTGAAAGGTATCAAGTTGATACTATCAACGATATAAATCCCAATATACCTAAATACCTATATCGTCATCTAAAATTGTTTCATATACTACCCTGATATACCCTTCATATACTACTAGATACGGTGATCTTACATTCTTGTGAAGTGTTAATCACTATCTTTGATACCGATATTTTTGTCAATTTTTGGGTTTTTAAACGGGGAAACCGTCATGGAAAAAGACGATTTTGTGATTTTTGATGCCAAATATCCAGAATACCACACACTAGGCACGACAATAAAATAAAATTAAATATAATAATTCAAATTTTTTCTTTAATTTAAAAAATATAATTGAACGTCACTCATGGCTTGACCAATCAGCAACGAGGTTGAAAATAGATAGATATTTTTTCTTAATAAGCCTACACTTCCGTGATACTTTTTAAGACCTGCA
This sequence comes from Oikopleura vanhoeffeni, assembly GCA_004367855.1. NCBI lineage: Eukaryota > Metazoa > Chordata > Appendicularia > Copelata > Oikopleuridae > Oikopleura > Oikopleura vanhoeffeni. Next base: position 406,439 of record SCLH01000360.1, read on the forward strand.
CGCAGAAGCCTACTATGCAGATGCTGAAAAAATTGAGATTAATATTGTAACTAAAAATGAACAGTCTGCTCATAATCATTTTTTCGAAATGTTTAAAATTTCACAGTTATACCAAAATGATTATGATTGTGGCGCGCCCTTGCGTATTGACGTCAGGGAAAAGTAATCAACTTTTATGAGTCTCCATCGTTTATGCCGACCACAAGTCCAATTTTTTGAATGCTTCATTTTGCGGGAATGATTCAGTCCGCTGATAGGTTGAACATTTGAGCGCATTGTATGCTTAACTCCCACAAGCATTTACAAAGGGATCGATCGGCTATTTAAGGAGGTTGTAAAGGCAGTCCATATCTATTGAACTGGAACTGCTGTCAACTTAATTTCACGATTTCTGATATCAACGTGGCCTGTTTAGTTATATGAATTTTGAAAATTGTGAAAAAATAAAAAATTTTCCAAAAAAATATTGAAATTTTTTTTAAGTGTCTAAAATGAAAAAAATGTGTTTTGCTCTTGCGCGAGAACCGTAAATAATTACGCCATAGTTTATAATCCCGTTTCTATAAACATGATAGTTGCGAACCTTTTGATACTATTGAAAATTTGATACGATGACCTTGAGCTCAAAAATAATTTTAAAACTGTGATCCTGTGATTTAAGGTCCGAAATTTCATTGTCGAGCGATATTTTTTTTTTCTAAATTGCCTCGAAAATGTTTTGTATGAAAAAAATGAATTCATAAATACAACGAAAAAAAATACGACTTTTAGTGGCAAAAATGGCAAAAAACGACACTTTTCGTTATTTTTGAAGCAGTTTTAAGGTGAAAATGGGAAAAACGACGATACCAGTTTTTTTATTATAAAAATATACATTATGTGTGAGAAAATCAAATTGTTTTGAAATAAGGCGAAAAAAAATACGACTTACAAAAAAATTTTGCTCGCGGTCAACTCAATTTACCGGTTGGTCGAACATGCGATGAAAAAAGTTAGAAGTAAAATGTGTTCCAGAGATTACGAACTACTATTCCTGACATTGGTATAAGATGGTTATGAAGGAATAAAAAGTTATGGGCCTTCGAAAAAGCCTTTCCAGCCTAAACAACCCTCTTAAGGGGATTGTGGTGGCTTCCGAGAATGTGCTGGGGAAAAATAAGGGTTTAAAACTCAAATATTTTTGTGAGAATTGAGTGAACGTTATTGTTCCAATTGTTATTGTAGTCCGTAACCTGAAAGTCAAAAATGATTCATTTTCAGAAATATTATCACATCAACCTTCAAATGCATTAAACCTCATTGCTGTATTTCTCTCCAAAGTAAACCTTCATATCAACGTATCCAAAATTACACAATGACATATTATTGTCAAGAAATTCTCCTACAATTTTGAACTAAGCATATTTTTTAAATTCATCGTTTAAATTGCCTAGACGAATATTTTTGAAATTCTTGCTAAGTTAAATAAGCAGCAAAAGTATATTTTTAAAAAAGATATCGCAACGAATGGTACATGCGGATTTTTTTTCTCTTTTTCATAATCATCTTTCGTTATCTTAGTAAAATATAGACGAAAAAATTTAATAATTTTTTGTCAAGATTCCTCGCATCACTATTTATGCAGATTTCGCGCATTATTACATTGATTGGAAATGGAAAATTGAAAAGCAAATTTTAAAACAAAAAGGGGCAAAATATAACTTAATGATTAAATCTTTCATTAGTTTATTTTTTCTGTGATATTATTTTCTGTTATTTGAGACTATCCGATGTCTGGAATTTTAATAAATAAATTATTTTTGCAAGCAAATCCGATTTCTAGAACTAGTTATTCGATAGTAAAAATTTTTTTGCTTGCAATCAATTTTCTCATGTGCTGGATGGTCGAATTAGCAAAAAAAACAATACCGAAATTTGGCAAACCGTGGTCCGAAAAATAACTACTGCACCCACAATCCCCTCAAGGGGATTGTGGGTGCTTCCAGCAATGTGCTGGGGAAAAATAAGCTGTTTTTAAAACTCAAATATTTCTTGTGAGAATTGAGTGAACGTTTATTGTTCCAATTGTATATTGTAGTCCGTAACCTCGAAAAGTCAAAAATTGATTCATTTTCAGAAAATATTATCACATCAACCTTCAAATGCATGAAACCTAATTGCTGGTATTTTTCTTCACCGAAGTAAACCTTCATATCAACGTATCCGAAAATTACACAATGCCAATATTCTTTGTCAGAAATTATCTTCAATATAGACTAATAATTTTTTTTAATTCATTTTAATTTGCCAAAAATGTTTTTCGAAAATTCATTGCTAAAGTTAAATATAGGCAAAACGTACATTATTTTTCACAAAAAGTATAACGCACGAATGGTACATGCGATTTTTTTCTCTTTTTCATAAAATCATTCTCGATTATCTTAGTAAAATTATAGACTCAAAAAATTTTAATAGTTTTTGTCAGATTCCTCGCAATCACTATTTATGCAGATTTCGCGCAGTAAATTATTACATTGATTTGGCTAAAAATTTGAATATTGAAAAAGGGGCAAAAATTGTAACAATTATAATATTAAAATACTTTCATTTAGTGTTATTTTTTTCTGTGATTATTATTTTCTGTTATTTGAGACTATCCGATGTCTGGAATTGTTACTAAATAAATTATTTTTGCAAGCAAATCCGATGTTCTAGAACTAGTTATTCGATAGTAAAAATTTTTTTGCTTGCAATCAATTTTCCATGTGCTGAATGGTTGAATACAAAAAAAACAATACCAAATTTGAAACCGTGGTTGAAAATAACTACTGCACCAACAATCCCTTTTCAATAATTGACGGTTATGCGTTTTTTTGTAATTTTTACTGTATTACACACGGTGTTCAACTTAGACAAGAGCTCATCAAGGCCTTTTTTTGATGACGTCAAAAACACGTCACACATTTGATGACGTCAAAAACACGTCACACATTCCGATGAAAATTTGAATATTGTTAAAAAAACAACCAAAACTTATTTTTTAGAGAAAATCTTGATGTTATTCGGCATCGTGTTAAGGAGAGGAAGACGCTCGTGGTAATCATTTAAATAGAATGTCGACCAATCAAACGTGAGACATTTAAACAAAATTTCCTCCATCTATCGCACTTTTATCTAATTTTAGGCGTGCTCCCAAATTTTCAGCTAAATCTAAAATAAAAAGGCCTGAGGGCTCTTGTCTTAGTGAACACCGTGTTACAGTACTCATTTTTTGCAAAAAAATTTGAATCATCAAAAAAGGCTATGAGCGGGATCAGAAAAAATTCTAAGATTTTTTTCTTATAACACCGTAGCCCAAAAATGATCACCTGACCGTTTATTCAAGGAATAAAGTTGGCGAAAATAGTACTTTTTTGCAAAAATTACTCAAATTAATTTTTGAAAAAAGTGAATAGGTTTTTTAGAAGTTTTTAAGGTTTTTTTTTTCATTACACCGAGCTCCACAAACGCTCAAGTGACCTTTAAATTAAGAAACAAGGTTTCGGTTCAAGTACACAAATAGTACTCATATCACGTCGAAAAAATTTGTGGGCTGATAAACACCTAATTTAAGAGTTTTGAACATAATGGTATATTCCAAAAAAGGTCACGTGATCTTATTTTTGAAGAATTAAAAATTTATTAATGAGATATTCTAAACCTAATTTTTCAATTATTTTGTCACGTGATTTTATTCGGACTTTGGTGTGATGAGAAAAAAGTCTTTAAAGTTTATAGATCATCCACAAAGTTGTTTTTATGTAATTTGAGTAGATTTTTCAAAATACCGTATATTGTGTACCGTATATCAAATTACCGTTAATTTCAAAGTTTATCGTAGAGACTCGTGAGTTCCCTCTAAAGAATTGGAAGAGTCGACTTTCTCATGAAAATATCAGCAACTATGGGTCAATTATGTACAGAGAGCAACAATCTCCTTGTGAAATTTCGAAAATTTGACTATTTTTTGCTCTCTAGTAACCGTTCAGTACATTATTCACTCATAGTTGCTAATATTTTCATTAAAGAGTCTACCTCTCCAATTCTTTTGAGGGTACTACAGTCCCTACCCCCTCGAAATGCAAAAAATCCAAAAAAAATATGGCATTTCAAGGGGCGCAAAGGGGATTATGCGCATTTCAAGGGCATGCCTTTTTTCTAGAGAAAATTGTTTTTTCTTGATATTTTTATGTTTTTTCGATCTTGTTGAACAATTCTACACAAAAACAAATTGGGTTTGCTGAATTTCTAGTTTCAAGACTTAAAATTAAAATTTTCTAGAAATTTTAATACGAATAGATGTTTAGAAAACAATTAAGCGGTCTTATTATAAAGTATATACAGAATACAGTGGAAGTCGGTGCTATAAATTAATGATGTTTAAAAGTTTAATAAAGGTCAACTTATTAAAATAAGGCAATTGAATGCGAGATTTTAAGCCTCTATTGGAAGGTTTCTGGAGTATCAATAATTCTTCGAATTACTTGTCTTGTATTTGTGTACCGAATTTTTCAGAAAAATAGTACTGTCATAGTTGTCTAAGCACGTTTTTGAAATTTTCAAAACGTCGCCTTAGACGCACAGAGACAAATTTTCGTCTGAAAAATTCGGGAAGTTCTAATAAAACTCGGAAAATGTTATAGCCTATAGGGTATTACACGTTGTGACAAAATAGAGACTTGAGGTGTATAAAAAATCCACGTCCGCTAGACAACTATGACAGTGCCAAATTAGAACTGCGTTTTTTTTCGACCGCTGTCTATATAAAAATCACATATTTTTTTTTTTTGCTGTAATGTCAAACTATTACGCTTTGAGTATTCTCGTGCATTTTATGTTATAAATTTTTATACAAAAGCAGACCTTATTATGCAGTATATTTTTAGTCTCAATACTGACAATTAAACAAATAAGCAAGAGTAATTGCAGCGCCAAAAAAACGATCGGGAATATCATCTTGCCAGGTTGAGTCGGTAGAGATAATCAAAAGAAAATTTTTGTACGTAAAAAGTAGATTGCGTACTGTGCAAAAATAAATATTGCATTTAAGGGGTGAAGAGTCTTTGTCAGAGAAAAAACAGGCATTTCGAGGGGTTGAAGGTGATTATTCGCATTTCGAGGGGGCGCATTTCGAGGGGGTAGGGACTGTAACAAGCTTCTACGATGAACTTGAAATTCGCCTTGAACTTTGTCATTAAAAATGTTTTTTTTATGTGTAAGGAGCTGATTTTGTAAAAATTTAAATTAAAACATGCATTTTTTCTGCAGTTTCAGCACTCAAATTGATGACGGTTTAATACAATTTTTTTATTTTCTTATCACTATTTGATGCCTTTAAAAAAAAATTTCACATTTTGTTTTTATACGATTGTAGCAAATTATTTGAATTACCAAAGCAACAAGTGAAAAATATATGTTCATAATGAATCTAAGGTTATACGCTTGATTTAAACACCATCGTCACGCGTGACCATGAGAACATTGTGAGTTCAGAAGTTGTTTGCCATTGTGAGAGTTAAATTTCACATTATTTGTGGACATTATTTGTTATCGAGTGGAGATCCATATAGAAAGTTCAGGCTTTTTCGTCAATTTTTCATTGATGTCAAACACTGTATTATTTAAAATATCATAATAATATTTAATATTTATTATCTGCAACGTTTCGCTTACGCATCTTCAGGCTGCAGTTTTTACAATTCAGAAGTTTCGAAACTGTAAAAATACAGAGTCTAGAGTTTACAAATTTGTGCAGAAATAGTGTGGGCTAGAGAAAATTAAAATTTCTGGCTCTTATCAAAAGAATGAAAAACTTCCGTGTTTTTTTTGCTTGTTTAAACAGGGTTTATGTATTCTGATGTAGAAGGCCTCTGCTTTTTGAAGGTCAGAAAAACTGCGGAAGTTTTCTTTAAATATTTACAAATGGTCCATAAAAATATCATCAATATCCTGATAATATTATATAAAATATAATAATAAAATTACATAAAATGTTATTGAAATGTTGTTTCTTAATGGAAAAAGTGTGTTCGTGTTAACGGATTGAATGATTTTTATATATATATGTTTTTCTCCTTAAAAAGGATATATTTATTTGATGGTGGAAACAAAAATATCTGTATATTAAATAATTTTTTTTAAAACCTCAAATTTTATTATTTATTATTTTTTAATGATCGTCTTTTAATAAATTTTAATATAATATACATCCGGTAAAAAGTTTTTTCAATTTGATAGCCGCACATAATCTGTTATTCATACACGATAATTTGCTACTATTCTGAGAAATATACATGTATCTATGGTTGAAACGTTTCTGTTTTCTAGCTGAGTGATTCCAATTGGAAAACTTTAGAAGATTTAGGGGGTAGCATCGACTCGACAGACTTGAGTCAATTTAACTTACGAAATCAATTAGCTGTTTTTCTTTTTTTGCTTATTATCGTTAGCTGAACCAGAATAAATGTGCATCTACTTATAAAAAAATTTTTTGTCTATATTACGAAAGATTTGAGTCTGAACTTTAATTATTGAATTCCTAAAATTTTCAAAAAAATCAAAGCATTATGAAAATTTCCGCATTTTTTTCCAAAAATTTTTTCTTATTTTTTTTGAAATCTGTGAATAAAATCAAAAAAAAACCACTCTAACTTTTTTCATGCATGTCTAAATATTTTCTGACAGCCGTTTGAAAAATCATAAAATCTTTATTTTTCATCTTCTGTCGAATTTTATGGAAATATTATGAAAATTTTCCGCAAATCATGTCCAAAATATTTAATCAGGTAGAATCACTTATTTAATTTTTTTTGTATCTTTTAAATATCCGTATGTCAACTAATGAGTTGGTCGCGCGATTTTCATTTCTAAACTATCGATGAAATTTTTAACACTCGGCCGTACACTCGATAAGTGCCATATGGCACTAAAATTTTTAAAATTTATGCTCGTAAAAAATTTTTAAATTAAATTGTGGGTGTAATGGGCGCCATTTTTTTGGATAGTAAGAACATTTTTAAATATCAAAACGCAATTGAAGGTCAATTTTTATCTCAAAGGAAGTTGTTTTTCTCTAGTTTTTGCCATTTTGACCATTTTTCATGGAAAAAAAACTTGATATTTAGAAAATTTTTCACTCTGCAGAATTAAAACAAGACTTTTTAGCGCATGACACCCGACAATGTCTGAAGTTTATTAATATCGTTTTCAAAAAAAATTCTAATATGGTCGGGTTGAGTTGGAAATGGAGTTCCAATGAAAAGTGGTTCTTATTATCTTTACAGATAGTTAGTAATGTTAAAAAATGAAAAATATTAACGTTTGCAAGAATTGACACTTTTATTGAAGATAAAAAATAAAAAAATAAATTTTCACATTTTTTTCTTTCATATCGAAGATCCTGCCTAGTGTAATTTTATCTTGAGCGTCATCACTTTGAGCCAGTGTCCAATCTTAATAACCGATTGTCGACTCAATTCAACAATCCCGCGATTTGATTGTCCACTTTATCAAATTGATGACAATCAAGATAAAAGTTACACTAGGCAGGATCTTCGATTCCCCACTTTTGTGAATATCCCGGCCCTGATTAGAAAAAGTAGTGTGTTTTTAAGTAGTAGGGCCGGGATATTACCAAAAATGTGAATAGGGGATATCGCTCTGAAAAAATGCATCAATCTGCCGGATCGATGCCACCCCCTTAATTTATTTTTAAAAGAAATGTTCGTCAAACTGGTAAATTTTGGTGGACCATTATTTTTAAAATTAATAAATACAATTTTTTACCACTAAGGTGGTGCTCTCAATTAGCGGTCAAATAGATCTGTAGAAATACTTGATGGAAATGCTCAAACAACGAAGTGATTTTACACCATTTCGACTATTGAAAATTTGTGATTCTTCGCTACGAAAAATGACAAAATGACTAGGAGATGCCTACATGTATATATCCCTTTATCACTTTTGATAAATCTAATAGATGTGGGCTGAAAAGAAGAGAAAGCGGCCTCATGAGTGGCTAGAAGGAGTGTTAGGATTGGCTCCCTCAACCTACATCCATCAGATCAATCAAAAGGTGATAAAGGGATATATTTCTAAAAACTAATAGGGTCATCAAATCACCGGCGTCATTGATTCAAGTCACCAACAGTGCTTTGAAATAAATTTGATTTATTGTACTTAATTTTGCTTTAACAAATGTCAGCAATAAGTTCAAAATCACCGTTGTAGATTTGATTATTTCGAAATTGTCTGTGATCTAGCTTGAGATTTACAATTATTTCGAAAAAAATCAACAAAACATTGAAGTACTTCAATTAAAAATATCTCAAGGAATTTTCAGCAAAAATAGGTATGCTTTTGCTACCGTAACTTGAATAATTGATTGAGTAATATAATAAAGTGTGTAAAAATAAATATGAAAATATATGAACATGAATCCGGAGTACCACTTTATTGTTGTATCATTAAATTATATAAAGTTTCAGCCTCAATTTACCATGTTTGTGCTAATTTTGATTTATTAATAGAATTATTAAAATTTATTCAAATCTTTCCCGGTTTGAAATTAATATTGTGGCAGGGCTCAAGTATATGTTTCCAATATTTATTCCACAGGCATTATTTAACACTGAATTGTAGCTTTCAAACGATTCATGATCATTTTTTCCCGAATGGAGAAAATTTAAGAAACAATTTTGTATAAATCCAAAATTATTGTTCAGTATCGAATTTAAAAGTTCAAAGTACAATCAACTCAGGGGCATCGCTACAAGCGTGGAAGAATACTTGTCTCTGATTGGCTATGATTTGGCTTTCTCTTCAACGTGATAGGAAAGGATGACGAATTTTTTGCGTTAAACGTTGATGGACTCTAAGTAGGCAGTAATAGTATAAATTAGAACTTTTTAACTACTTTTTAGTTTTTATAACTTGAAAATTATTAAGTTTAATCGAAAAATCCATAGAACTTCTTTAATATATTTTGGCTTACAGTTCAGAACAAACCAAAAACTTAAGCAGGGGAAGGCTCAATATCGCCGACAGTTTTTTGCAAAAAAATTTGGCGATATTGAGCACTTTCGGCAATATTGGCTGTTTCGGCGATATGGGGACAGAAATATTTTATTTTTGTACAAAAATAAAAAAAAACGCCTGGACGTTCGAAATGACATTATAATTGGGGAAGTATTTTTCACGCTCAATCTTGAAATTATGAAGTTGGTTGTAGGAGAGTTGAATAAAGTAAGATATCGAATTGTCTTGAATAACTTACTTCATCTAACGAAATAAAATAAAAATCCCAAAAATTCAATCTAGTATTATGACGTCATTCATGGCGCCCTAAAATGATTTAAAAAAACATCGAACAGGCACATAATTTTGACGGTCTGAGCACTGGCAGAAATGTGAAAAAAATCGTGAAATTGCGTAGGTTTTTAATGGCAAGAATGGCGAATTCGACGATATAATATCATATCTACGAATATATCATATATTCATTCTTGATGCGGCATATCATATGCATTTTCACTTAAGAATAACACACCTTGACAATCGCAGTTCAATCAACTTTGCCCTCATGCACCACCCTACCACTGCTCTGGGAGAGAATTGCCGCGAGTCTATAAGAAAGTTGCGTGCACCCCTTTACCACGTTTTTGCCTCGGGAGAGAATTACCGCGGGTTTTGATGCGACCCGATAAATTGAGGGCCCTTTCGTGACAACCATTTCATTGGTCAAATTTGCGCAAATAAACCAATGAAATTATCGGATTCCGCATTTATTAAATTGGAACCATTTGTCGGTTAAAGGGCAGTCATATTGGCATTACATGTATTAAGGGGGTGGGTGTCGTAATTTTTTGAGGCCTTTATTGAATTAATTTATGATATATTAGCATCGATTATAACTAAAGTGGACCCAAGGAATCTCGTGGTGGCAATTATTTTTTTCAAAACAATCTAGAACAAAATCTAGAATATTCAAAATTC
>SCLH01000361.1:14855-37038 GCA_004367855.1 Oikopleura vanhoeffeni
AAATAATTTTGCACAAGATTTACATTGTTGGGTCATTGTTGGGCTTTACTCAAAACAGTTGGTTTAACTTTTCTGAAATCAGGAAGACTTAAAAAATGTATTATTTGTGTTTTCTGACTAATTTTAGATGATATGAAAAAAAGGTTAATTAAGTGGCATTTTCCACTTTTATTTCCTTATGAATATATTATTTTGGAACAAGACATAAAATACAAATCTGAGGTTTTTTTCGATAATTTAAAAAATTTTATTCAAGATTTAAAGTAAAAGACAATAATAATTGCAATCAGTCACAACCTAATTTTCAACAAATTGCAAGAATGCATTACAAAACATTTTACAAATATTTTATATCCGAGAACGAATATTTTTCGTAAGTTAAAATTTCAAAATATTTATTTTTTTCCATAATTTTATTCCGTAGAACCATGAATTTAAATAAAATTAAGACAAATCGAAAAATTTTGGTTTGCACCCTACCTATGGAGACCTTGTCATTTGAACATTCGCTTCCAGAAATTTCCATATTTCGTATTTCAAAATCGATGATAGAAAAATCATCCTCAAAAGCCGTCATCTTTAAAAAGATAAAAATCTTAAATTTAGTTATTCTCTAATTTTGGTCATGACTCATGAACCAGTCATATTAATTTCATATTTTTCTCGTCAGCTCAATTAAATTAGTTTAGAAAATCATCCACAGAATATTTCTCGATTTTTCCAAGTTCAATCATTTTATAATCTGAGCTAAATAATATCGCTAAATATAAAAATACTTAATATTTGACTGGAATTAAAATTATTCTTATTTATAATTCCCACTCCTTCGAATTTAAATTTCGCGTTTGACCTCCATTTTGTCTTTAAAAAATGCGCATTTACTGCTATTCAAATGCCTTAAAAGAAGATATACAGGTGACTAAGTTGATTTCGAGGCTGTTATTGGTTTCTGTTCTTACTCATAACGTGGAAACTAATCTGAAGGTTTGGAGATCCCCTTCCAAGAAATATTTGGTCTGAACTGAAGGGTGCCTCCGGAGCAAAAATCGATCAAATTTTCGAAATTGCTCTCTAGCGATCTCTCAGTATATAATTCTCCTATAATTGCTAATACGTTAATCAGTCGACCACGAGGATTATTTTGGTGGCATTTGCAAATGAATTCAATAACCTTGAAATGAACCTTCAACTTTGACCAGTCATTGTGGTTGACCGGGTGGTTGTTGTGCTCTAAATTGCAAGATCCCAGACGGAATTAGCTTTATGTCCTGACTGCAGTCGAAAAAAGTGCGCCGGCTCTCAATTTTTAGGTGGATACAGGTAGTTATGAAAATTTGACCTTAAAATCAATTTTTTTTTAATTTCAAAAATGAAAAAAAAAACTGGGTCTTAGAATGAACAACAAAAATCTTTACAAGATGGGCTTAAAAATCGATACCAATTTTAACCTTTAGAAATTCGTTATTTTAAATCGTCTTACAACTCAAATCAAGGGTTTGTTGCCTTGTGAGCACCTCTCATTGGCAGTTTTGATTTTGCCTTAGTTGATACAATACCCGCCCCCGCACGGGATTAGACTAGGTAACTCATGCTCGGGACTTCATGTAGTCAGTGTGATGATTCCAGGTTGATATTCTAGTCATCGAGTTTTATGAACAAAAAAGTTAAGCCTGTAAAATTGTTTTAAATTTAACCGAAGATTTAGCTGAATGATATTCTAGTTCAGTTTGTTTTATCTTTTTCCTTAAATTGTACCATAGCAAAACAATTCGAGTTCATTACTTCTGAGCATGGAAAGGGTTCAATTTGAACTGTGAAATAACCATCATGTTTGTAGTAATCAGAACCAATTCCATCATCTGTCAGTTCAAATCTTTCGGAATAAAGATAATTTCCATTCATTTGCGAAATAGACATTTCGATAAATACTTTTGAAATTTGAAATTTCTCAGCATGAGCCAAAATGAATAATGAACGATCATCTAGCTAATTTATTGGTTGTCAAATAATAGTTCTATGAATTAAAGCCTATGAATGTTTTTAATATTTGTTGTTTGTGATTTTTTTCAAAATATATAATGACTTTTTTTCTTAATGTGTTTTCTTATCATGTGTTTGTGGCGATTGTCACAAATTATTATTAGCCATTATTATAAGGCAGTATTATTTTAAAACAGAAAATTTATATTTATTTTAGTTTTTACAAAAATGCTATTTTTATTTTCATCATGAATAATATTATGGAAGAAAGGTTATTTGTGCTGTAATCTACCCGCAACTTACACATAAAAATATAATTCGGTACGTCGAAGCCAGAAAACGGCCGTGGCGTCCGCAAATTTTTTAGTTTTCAAAATAAATTTGCCAAAAATGGAAATTGCACCCATTTTCTAATTTGACGACAAAGCAACACACAAACTTAAAATTTCAAATTTTAAGAAAATGAAAGAAAATTTTGCAAACACAACGTTTGACTGAATATTTAAGTTTTAATTATTTTTTTTGATATTTCAATGTTTTTGAATAAAGGGGGTAGCGGTCGTAAAAATGTACCTTTGTACTCCACTTTATCGGAATACAAAACTGATTTAAAACTTTTAGGTATAGCCATTTGATAGATCTATCCTTGATCTGCAAGAATAATTCATCAGAATAATTTTTAGCCGATCCTGGTGACGACCATGCGGCGAGTTCTAGAACGCTTAATTAAATTTCAAATTCCTATTCCTCCTACCTAGAGCTAACATACGATTACACTCAAACTCGGCATTAACTACGCAAACAATAATGCTCGTACATTGCAATGCAATGATTGCATGTAATTGAGCCAAATTAGATTTTTGAATTTCGGAATAGTATTTTCTAGAACTGCCAAAAACCGCATAATTTCCAGGTTTTGCTCTTGAAATTACTACACCTTCTAGGTTAGATTTCCGAATGCAGAATAAATTTGAGAAAAGAAGGAGAAATATTATTTTTGTTAGTTCAGGGGAATAAGATTTTTGAAATTTTTTTGTTCAATTCTAGAGAATCACGTTTTAGTAAACCGGAAGAGAAAACTTTGAAAATAAAATTTAAGGTTAGATCATGCCAAGACGAAAATCTGCTTACAGCTTTTGATATTTTTAGTTGTTCTGGTCGAAAATTAGGTTTTTATGTTTTGCTAAGATAATTACTCAGAAAAATTCTTAAAAAATAAAAATTTCGATTTTTTTTTAAATTATTTCAAATAATTTATTTATCATTTTTTAATCAGTTTATGCTTTATTATCCTTCCTTGGCAATTTGATGCTATTTGTTGACCTCAAAGTAACCTAAAAACAGTTCCACCGCTACTTCCTTGAATGGGCTACACTAACTGTTTTTAAAATGTCTGACGTTTCATTCCTGAATATAAAAATAAAAAAACTCAATCGAAACATCGGGAGGGCTTTAAGTGCTCAAGATTTGTTTGCCGTGCCCGACCTCAAGAAATAATATTTCAAAAAATCTCTTCTTCCAAAAAGTAGTTGGGGTACCAAGTTTTTTCATTAAATAAACCTTATTTTGGTCTTTTTTTACTCTTGTTTTTTTGCGGTGACAATGTCACCGTGACATTTTAAATATCAAAGTATATTGCTTTTGGTCCGTCAAACTTAAGCCTTTAATTAAAATTGAAAACTTTAATTTGACAGCCTTCTGTTGAATATCAAGAATCACATTTGGGCTATCTTCATGGTATTCCGCAGCTATGTGAACATGCCCGTAAAAAGGATGAAAAGAATTGGCTAGAATTGTGTGCATATAATCCTTGATATTGAACCAGTATAAACCAGACTGCAGAAATTTTCGTTTTATTTGAATAGTGGTAATTGAATCATAATGGTTTATCAAAATATTCTTGCGAATAATTCAAAATTTTAAAACTTTCAAAATTTTATTTGCTCTTTGGCGACAAATTATGAAATTTTTGAATCAAACTTTGAATTTTCATCGTCTGATTCGTCTGGATATGCCTCAAAAGTATATTTGTAGTCACCGGATTCCATTGAAATTTTAGACCTTCTGTAATAATTTTCCATATTTCTGAGAGATACGATTTTTTTATTAAGTTCCAATTCTAGAATAATAAATATATTTTCGCCTACATCGTTTCGACTAGAATTTACAATAAATGGAAACATAAAATGATCAGGAAGCTCTCGTGAAAATAAGTCTATTCATTGTGAAAAAAGCCGAGCTCAGTAGCACGTAATTCAAGAAAGCAAAACTTTATTATGCGTGGATGATTGATTAGAGATTAGTGCATTTCGAGTTCAATTTGAATACGGATCTTCAGTGAAGATTCTTCACCCCAAAAAATTAATAAGTCTATCGACAATTAGCTAAAAATGGCTATCTCGGATTTTCTGGTTATCGGGCTTTACCATCAACGCTTCGGACCGCGACCTTATTCTGGTTTTAACTGTCCCTTTTTCTTGAACCCTTCGTTTTTGCGGACATCTCCGAAGCGCGCACGGTGATTGGCCATCGATAAACCATAATTTTGAGAAACAAGCCATTGTTCAAAACTAAACTTTTTTTTTTGGCGGGAGTCTGCATCACCGCAAAAAAAGAAATTCCAAGAGAAATAGGAACATACTGTACATTGTTTTCACACAATTCCTGAAGTAACAATATTGCTTGTTCTAACATTTAAATTAGCAAAATAGGTAGCCACTTCTGAAATATGATTTGAATTTCGGTGAATTTTTTTACTCGTCATTGTTATAAATTCTTTGCCACCAGTCATGGCACACAATTCATGCAGCCAATCAAAACTTCCCATTATCCCCTGTGCTATAACCACGCGGTGGATTTGAATTTCTTTGGTCATCAAAAACATCTCCATTTGAGATGCCAGAGAGGGCTTTGGTCGGAATAAAGTACCGTCAAGAAAAATTATTTCACCAGAATCATCACCGACCATGTCGGCACCCAAAGTCATCAAATAAGGCAAATCATGCTGGAAGCGTTCACTTGGAATAAGACTATTTGATGGTTATCTACACATACTGTATACAGATTTTTTCACAAAAAAAAAATTTCCATCTTTTTTTTTCAGCCCTTGGTGGACAGAACATGAGTTCTTAAGGAAACTGGTCGCTGGTTTTATAAGCCCTTACAAATGCAACGAAATGACCCGACGTGAAAACAAAGTGTACTACCGACCTAATCATAAAACAAAATTCTTAATTTTTGCGTTTTTTTCTAAGTATTTTTTTCAAAATGAACTCAAAAATTTATATTTTGAGTTTGGGGTCGAAATTTAGAAAAAACGCTCTCTAGAGAAGTTTCTATTTGTTCTGTGCTAGCGTTTGCTGGAATTTCAGGCAGGGGTTTTTTTAACAAAAAACATTTTTAACAAATCATTTTTAAACAAAATTTTTATAACAAAACATATTTTAACCCTCACACCCGAAACTCCATTCGGGGACGCTACTTTGAGGGCTTATTACGAGAGAAGTAAAAGTGTTTGCAACTTCACTGCTCTTTAGTCCCCGAGATTAAGGATAGACTTTAATTTTTATGCTATTAAATTTACATTTAGAATTTATTAACCCCGTCAAATAGTGACATTTACAAAGTGACCTTCAACCTACGCATGTGTAATTGTGAGAAAATGAGAGACGTCAGACAACACAAATTAATAATGGAGGAAATCCAAAATTAAATTTTATAAATCGTGACTTCCTCAGAAATAACCTGAAATTTTTGGTCTTTAATCTACAGGTGTTTTCCGAAAATAAAACCTAACCTACGCAATTTATCAAAATCACTTGTGAAGAAATAAAATGTACTGAAAGACGTCAGAACAAAAATTAAAATTGAGTAGATGCAGAGAAATTTTTCCTAAAAAGTGACTTCCTCAAAAATAACCTGCGATTTATGATCTTTAATCTACAGGTGTTTTTCGAAATAGCTCTGGGTGTGAGGGGGTTAACAAACCATTTTTAACAAAAAACATTTTTTAACAGAAAAACATTTTTTAACAAAAAAACATTTTTAACAAAAACTTATTGCAACATTTTTTATAAGTTCACTATTTAACCAAAACACAAACATGGGATAGACGCAAATACATAAACATTGAAAAATTGCGGATAAAATATTAATCAAGTAGAATTTTGTCAGCGTTCACAACAAATTATTGTGTACACTCATGACATGGCAAAACTTTTGTCGGAAAAGAATATGGTTATTGTTAAATCAATGTGGTCGTTTTGCATCGTTTTTCACCGTGTACACTGGACACGATTTTACCTAAGCCTAAATCTAATCCTTTAAACAAAGGGAAATATTTTGTGTTCACTGAAAATTACGGAAAAAAACTGGGGTTAGGAGCAAGAAGAATAGAGTTCCTGTGGAACCTTGCTATTCTCACCCAAACCCTATTTTTCTTGACAAACAGTTTTGCTCGGTTTTGAACCACGTAGAACCAGTGGACACGAATTAAGCTTTACGAGTTCGTGAAGTTTCTAATCACCCTACATTTCAGATTGTTTAGCTCGAGTGAAATTGTGTGCTTATCACACATATAATATGCGGCATATTCAATTATTCTCAAATAATAGAAAGTTTCAGCTGGGTCAAAAATTTAAGCTTGAACAGCTAATTTGATGCAAATTAATGAAATAAAAAGCTTGATGTACTCGTCTTTGAGGGCACTTAAAAATAAAATTTGAATTTTTGTGTTTTAAAAATGAAATAAGGCAGCATATATGGCTAAAATTAAGGATTGGCCTGATAAATTTTTCTCGATCACATTCATCAGTCTTTCATAGGATATATAATATGAATGATATTTCATGCTTTTTGCGGGTTATCAACTTCAGGTTCGAACAGCTCATTACGAGTTCTCATATTGAATTCCTCACAAAATTGGGTCCCTATCATTCTCACCCCAACCTTAATTTTCTCCTGACAAACAGTTTTGTACCATGTATACTGGGCACGAGTAAGGCTGTACAAAGTCATGGCATGGCTGTCATACAATTGTTATTTTCCAAGTTTTTAAGATTATACATCTTATGTGAAATTATGCGTTGATCACATGCTGATTTATCATTCAAAAATAAATTGCAAAAATGAACAATATTTTTTCTATCCTCTGAAATTTTTATCACGACATAGTTGTTAAAAAATGTTTTTTTCTTGAATAATGTGTGAAAAAAAAAATTTGTCAGAAAATGTCTTTTTTTTTGATGTTGTGTTAAAAAAATTTTCTCGTTAAAAAATGTTTTCTTAAAAAATGTTTTTTTCTTAAATAATATTTTCCCGGAATTTGGGTGGATTCAAAAATTTATTTAGGAAAAGATAGGTTTTTCATGGGATAAATGCTAAAAATTGATAATTTTTCTGGGATTTCGACTCGAAATTTTAGAGAAAAACAAAGTCATTCTTGAAAAAAAGCTTCCAGAGGACCAAAGTTTATAAATCGCACGGGGTTTGTTAAGATTTGAGCTGATTGCAAAATAAACCATGGGAGGAGATAGATTTTGAAATTTGGTCGAGGGACACCTTGTACTGGTCACGTTTATCAAAGTTTTTGGGTTGTCTTGAGACATTTTATAATATATCAAAGTGTATATCAAAGTGTATCGGAACAAAAAGTCATTGGCAAATGCTTTTGACAAGATTAAGGGTAGATCTACAAATTGGCTTATCTTAATTGTCCCATAGTTTCTCTGTTAGGCTGCTTTCTCATCCAGAAAAGTCAATTCCAGATAACCCCTTAATCCTCTCATTCTCAGCACGAAAATTTTGAGCATAATAATATAATTCGAACCATTAACTAAGATGTTCTTCAACATCCCGTCGGAATGTTTCATCATTAAATTGCAGATCATTATATAAAATTTTTGGGGTTTTCGCCATTCCAATCAAACCAATAAATATGTGAATATTTGATGTGAGAAGTATAAATAATCTGATAAATGTAATTATTTGAAATAGTTGGTCTGCCACAGCTGTCGTGTCATAAATAAATACTACTTTTCGATGAGCTCGAACAACTGTTTTGATAACTGGGTGCCTTTATAGAGATATATTAGGTTTCTGGAAAATATCATTAGGCAGCCTTATTTAGACCTTAATTTAGGCTTATAAAGAGTCACCGCTGAGTGAACAGTTTACTGTAAACTAGTCATTCCATTACTCTACATATAGTGCACGTGATGATTCTGTGATTTTCACGCCAAAAAAAAGGGCAAATTTTACCAATATTACAAAACTTGCAGTCAGATTCTGACTGTCAGAAAAGCTGGTTCAATTTACAGAAAAACAATCAACGTTGTTGTTAGATTTTTCTTGACCCGTTCAAAATTTGATGATAAAAGTTGTGAAGAATGAAAGGCGGTTAAACATTCTGGTATTCATGAGCACTCGAAAAACAAATTCAAATAGCTGATCAACCACTTTATTTAAATGATTATGTTTGTGATCAACTGACCAGTAAAAAAATTCAATGATATGTTTTGCCAATTTGATTTATGATTATGCATTTATGTTCAATTATCGAAAAACAGGTTCAAAGTTCATATTGCCACACAAAGCTTTTTCGTCCTCTGAGCGGTAATACAGTCAAATTCAAAAATCATGCTCAGATTTTCGCGGTGACGTTTTATAGCAATAGTAAAGATTTTAAAATACTTCAGTACCCCTCACTATATGTATTTGTTTGCATTTTCTTGAAATCAGGATGAAGTTCCATAATTTCCATAATTGATTTTTTATCACATTCTTGATTGTGGATCGTAGGCGCGATCGAATAATGCTCCAAAACAGTCGTAGAAACAGTTCTTCACAAGATGAGGAACTCAACATTGATTTTTTTTGAGATCTGTCAAACGTTTCAAAAAAATAAAAACCAAGGGCGGCATCAGGTCTTTAATTAGCTCTGAAAAGGCCAAAATTTGCACCTGATCAAATCGGATTGAAAGAAATTGATCCGATCTTATTTAAATGAGTCAATCCGATCTATCTCTGCCGACCCCTAATTTTACCGATATCCTTTTCCAACCTTAGTGGATCTTGAAAATTAGGGTTATCTTTAAAGCCCGTGTTTGAATCTCTTAATGTTGTCTAAGTGATTGTGTTAGTGATTGCCGTAGAAATTACGCACAAATCAACTTTGGCGCTCTCAACATTGGTGGGATTCGAACACGTGCTATAGAGATAACCTTCATTTTCAAGATCCACTTAGGTTGAAAAAATGATATTATCCAAATTTCAGTACAAAATTTCACGGAATTATGTGGTAACCCCACACCTTCGCTTAGTTAATTTTCGACAGAATTTATTATTTTCTTTTTTCGGCATAAACATAACAGAACTTCGTGTTTTAGAACATCGAACATTTTCCACCTCATATTTTTCATTATAAAAAGATTCGAAATCATCAATTCCCAGTTCATCAAAAACTCCCCATCGATATTTTGCCCAACTACTGAGCAATTTTGAAGGTTGTCCTACTTCAACCGATGGAAATGATTGGATAAATAATGCAGAAATTTGAATTTGACTTCCCGGTAACCCACAAGGTGTCACCTTGTCTGTATAAATTACAATGTCTGGCAATGGCATAACTCTTTTTTTTCAAGTTCAATTCATCGAAAAAGTCTGTACAAGTAATAAAGGAGGTATCACAAAAATATTTTACTGAAATTTTGGAACTAGACTCAATTGGTCCAAAAAAATAACAATGAGTTGTGTCTCAAATCTAAAGTTTGCCTGCTGGTGGTCGCTGAATGTCAATAAATGAATGTCTTGTCCTTATCTGCATCATATCGAGTCAATTTTTTGGCCAATGCTTTATGATAATAAACTCCAAAATTGATTCAAAGGTTAAAAACTTTGCTTTCAAAAACATTGTTTTTAAAAGTACAGTAGATAACCTCAAAATAATTTTAACGACAATTGTAAAGTCGCCGTATTGCTTCAAAAATATATATTCAAAAGCTTTCGCGAAGTCAACTTTCTCATGACGGCATAAGAAACCACAAGTCAATGATGTACACACGGGGCGCTTGAGGGCAAAGCTACTTTTTCTCTCAAACCCCTTGTGTACATAATTGACCCATTGTTTCTTATACCGTCATGAGAAAGTCGAATATAAGAAAGCTTTTGATGGTTTTTACGACGCGATGGGGGGACTTTTAAATTGACCTTACAATTATTTTGATGTTATCTACTGTTAAAAAAAGTGACAGAGTCAACAGAACCTTAATTTGTTTGAACTTTCACTGAATGGTATTTTATTAATATTAGGTAACTGCATAGTTTGAATTTTCGTAAATGTTACATCATGGTCTGGTAGTAATTCGATGAGTATTTCTCCAATAAGTATTCGCTTGTCTGTAGCATCATGAAGACTCATTGAAAACTTAAAAATATATTCTGGATGTTATTTTCATAAAAAAATAAAAATACCTGCTGGAACAGCTTTTTTAGAGAATTAAAGAAGATTTGGTCGAAAATCACATCTTTCTCGATTTTAATAATAATATTTTTGTAAATGCCGTTAGTCAATTTAACTTCTCCAAGACCTCCCAAGACACTTTTTGTATGACAAAGAAGTAAAATAAGCAACATATTTAGATTCTTTTATATACCTAAGAATACTAGTTAATTCATGAGTTACAAAACCCCATGTTCATTATTTCTTGTACTTTCTTTCTTGGCGATCAAGAAGACTTCCTCCAATGCAAATGTTCAGTTTTGAAAGATGTTTTTTTAATTGTGGCTTTTCGCTGGCCAATCACCACGCGAGCTTGGCGAGACTCTCCATGACAGCAAAGAGAGAAAGCCAAAAAGAAAAAGAGACACAAAGTATATTTGCTATTTTTCAGTATGTCACATACTGAAAAGTGGCAAGTATCAATTTTATTCTTCGAATCATATCCCATATTCACACTTTTGTTAATATCCCTGCCCTGATTAGGAAACGTAGTGTGTTTTTAAGTAGTAGGGTCGGGATATTAACAAAAGTGTGAATAGGGGATATATTTTCGAGCAGGATTTTCTTAAAACTAAATATTTTATGGTCCTGACTTGATCAAAAAAATACAAAATATTTTTATACAGTTTATGTAGATATCACATTAATCTCATTAGAAAATCTACAATGTGAGTTTTTTTTAGTTTCATAAACTTTGAATCAATCTGGTGGACAGCCAAAATATAACTGTGAAAAAATTAAGAAATGAAAAAATCTGGGAGATCGCTTCAGTTTTACAGTCCGCAAACAAAACGAATAATGAAAAAAAAATGTATTATTTATTTTGGGTGAAAGTATTCATTCTTGAAACATTATATATTTCAATTTTTAAAGTAAAAAGATAGAAAACGAGTTTTCACTGCAATCCCAATTTGAACTAACCCCGTGATTAAATATTTGTTGAACTACATACAGTTGTTTCACTTTAAGCTTGTCATTACCCTCTTTGCGGTCACGGAGACTGACGCCAAGCGCGCGTGTTGATTGGCCAGCTATAAGCCAGTTTTTTAAAACAAGCCATCGTTCAAAATTAAACATATTCATTGGCGAAGGCCTCAATTAGCGCTAATTGAGAAAGTACAAGATAATAAAGAACATACATTATAACAACGGCTAACTCGCATAAAATAGGAATTGATAGAAGGATCCTATGAAGAACTTTCCGGAAAACTTCTGCATTATTCTGCTCTTATAAAATTCTTACTTAAGTACTAAAAATTACAAAATTCTCAGATTTATTTTAGTTCATACCTCTGTTAATTAAGAGTTTGTTTTAAAATGTAAAATTAAATCTAAAATTTAAGGAACTAGGCTTGTTTTTTGTTCTGCAAATATTGGTTCTGCAAATTTCACTGTATTTATTACACAGACTTGTCTGCGCGATAGGTTTGATGACATAATCTACATATTCTAGCCGGTTATATGAGCAGTTGCTCGTAGTTGTTAGTGACCACTGGTTACGCGGCTAGAATCACGATTCTTTCCTCTAGGTTCGATTCCCGGACTTCTCTAACGGTTCATGGTCAACTCCTCAACACACTTCTGGGTGAACTCAAAAAATTTGTGGGTCAAACGGTAGTCACATAAATTTTCCTTGATATCGAAGTTTTAATGAAAAATCATCAAAAATTGCAAGAAAAAAAAGCTTTCTGTTAGTATGTTTTCCTTGATTTCACTAAATTGTCCAATAAACCAACTTAATTTTAACTCACATCCTGAATAATGACTAAAAATATTCTCAACTTTTATCATCCAAAATTTCCATGTCAATTTTCTCTATTTTCCGCTTTATGTGAATAAAATTCTGATCAAGCTTATAAAAGGCAGGGGATTATTGAGAAGGTTACTTTAAATTTTCAAATTCGTTAAAAAAACATATTTTCAAGCATTTTGAAATAAGTTTAATTTTTAGTTTCTCGAAAGTTGAACTTTATAATTTATTCAAAAGTACTATTCAGGCCAAGCCCTCGGTTTGCCGAGCCCTGATTCAAGCGAAAGATGGTAGAATTATTGAGTCCACTCAATCTTTTACAGATTTGTATACAGAACTGAAACTGTTATTCATCGGTAGAATTATTAAACAACTTTCTATGACATTCAGTAGAATCCTTACTTATTATTGACTGAAAACATCTAAAACATCTTGTGTTTTTTTGCCAGGGGTTAATTGACAGAATACTGCTTCCTGAAGAAAACAAAATCAAAGTATCAACATAAAAAAATTTAAGTTTATGGCCCTATGAGTAAGGGGGTTAAAAGGGTGGTTGATGTGATTGAGATCTTTATTAAATCTGCTTTCTTTGACAAATTGAACATAAGAAAAACTTCATTTCATCATGTATCAGTAAAAAGTTTTTATCAACAATTGACAAAAAAATATTTTTTTGCAAATTAGTTTATAGGCGAAGACTGTAAAAAATTGAATAAATCTTCACATTTTCACTTTTTAAAGCTTTTTAAGCGGTCATACTCATGGAACATCATCTCTCAAAGCGATCATCACTCAAGAACATCATTGACGCCTCAATTTTCAAAATCAATTGTCAATAAATTAAAGCACATAAAGATAGATCATAGTGAAAAACCCAAGTAATTCAAATTACACATTAATTTGATAATACAGCTATATCTATTACGGTACTTGCTGGGGCTTTCATGCCACTTTTTCAGCCAAGTTTTTTATATAATTCTGTTTTTGGAAACGACTGATCCGATTGAGTTTTTAGATTGCTCAAACTGAGCACAAATATCTAGTAAATAATAAAATAAAAACAGTAATGGTCCGAACTGAACTATATTTCGAATTTGTTATGAGACTACTGAACTTAATACCGTTATCGATTGAAAATGTTTTTTCGAGAGTCAAAGTGGTAATATATCACCAAACTGAGGACATGCTTTAAAAAATGAATCAAAACAGTTTCCAGCTCAAATATTTCCAAAAAATAAGATTTCTTAAAGTTGAAAACAATAATTATTCTCACTCGGTATTGAATAAACTTGGTATTATCACTTAGTATTCTCTCAAGAGTCTTGAGTCAAGACCCACTTGAAAGAATTGATTCAATTTAGTACGGGGGTAAAAATAGGGCAGATGTGCCGCGAAAAGTGATCGAACTCAGTGTGAGTTTGGTTGACAATGTTATATATTAACTCAGTTCAATTAATTACACTAAATAATTTAGTCTAAATTAGTTATTAAGAGTTACTTAAATATTTAAATACTGATATACAAAAAAATTAATTTTGGACATTTTGGAGATAAATTGGTTTTTTGAAAATTTTGGCGTAAATCTTAAACTTTGAACAGTGAAATTGGTTTTTTCGAGTTTTGGCGTCAATCTTGAACTTTGATTTTTTGATTCGTTTTTTTTCAATGTGGAACAATGAAAATAAATCCGCATGAGTCATTCTAGCATGTTGAGAATTAATGAAGAATAAGCCAATCACATCGCATCATTTGAGCATGAATCATAGGCTATGATTCATAGAAAAGTGAACAAAAATTTTCTATCAATTGAAATTGCTATGACGTCGATCTTATGATTTTCAAATAGCAATTGATATCGAAGGCTGAAAACACCACTCGATTGGGGTTGGCAGTAGAAGGCCAAAATATCGATAATTAATATTTTTCTCGTAGTAAAAAATTTTTTTCAGAAAAATTTGATATGATGTAAATTTCACCAATTTAGAACGAAAAAGTAAATTTGACAATTTTTTTTGATGAAAATTTGTCGAGAAATCTAAGAAACGCAAAATTTGATGCGAACACGAATATCTGCATTTTACCATTAAACTTCTTCTTTATTTTCAAAAATTGGAATTTTCGATTTTTTGGCCTTCTACAATTTTGGCCTTTTACACGCTCAATCGAGAAACGACTCTTGAAATTTTAAAATTAACATTTCTCTGAGTACCGAACTTCGGTAACGCGAAGATAAAAACATACTTGCTTTATATTAGCGAAGTAGAACTCAGGGAGGCGAATGATTTTTCAGGTTCGAAAAAGTCGACTTTTCGCACAAGTTATTCTTATTTAGAGACAAAGTAATTTGAACATTAAAAACATTCGAAATAAAAGATTTTGAGAACTTTATTTTTGATATCAAGACGAATTTTGCATATCCTGGAAATTGGAAAACCGGTACAAGTCGATTTTCATTCCGATCGAAGTTTTTTTTAAAATGTAATGACCGAAAATGCTCAAATGATAAAAAAAATTTCCTTTTCATGTCACGCGGTCGAGACTAAAATAGAGACTGAGAGCGGTTTAGAAAATCCGGTTTTAAAAAATTATTTTTCAAATTTTTAACATTTTTGAGAATTCGAGATTTGCATATACCTTATACTCAACGCACAATTTTTTTTTTCAAAAATCAAGCTTTTTGTGATTTTCATACTGGTAAAGTTTCAGCGACGAGTCTTTTCATAAATTCGCACAAACTTATCTGAGAATTTATCTTCAATAAAAATGAACAGATTTTTTTGTCGTCAACTTCCGGTTTTCTCATGACCTGTTTCTATTTTGACCATTTAAAGACCTGGAAGTTATAATTTCGATTTGTCATAAGCTATTTCTAGTTCAAAATGACTAGGAAACACAATGAGAGTACTCAAAAATCCATTTTGAACTTTCTCTTAGTGACAGGCTAGATTATCAAAAAAATAAAAGCAAGTTTTTTATCGAATCAAAAAGTGCTAAAAAATTTAATTTTTTGACATTATGAATCATAAATTTAAGAAATTTTAATTTTGACCTGAGCTCGAAAATTGGCGACTGAAATTTCATTGAAATAACTTAGATTTTGTCATGACCGAAAATTGCTCAAATAATTTCAAATAGTTTTCTCTTTTAATTTCACTTTTCACTGTGATTATCGAAAATAAAAATAACGTTTTTTTCCTTCGAATCTTTAACTGATTATTTCTAGGCCTCACAATATTTTGGTCAATAGAAGAAAACTTCGAGGCATATTTCTGAAATAAGTTCAGAAATTCTGTGTGAGTGAGCAAATGTTTTCGGGTTGGTCGATAAAACTTAGATCAAAATATAAACCAATACAACTCCTTTTTTGTTGTATTGGTCTGACATGTTTTTAACTTATGAATTCGACGGGTCACGCGATAACGTCAAAAATAATCACAAAGCCTCCTAAGACAACGCACTCAAATTATGCTTTTCTATCGCAATGAGTAGAGAAATAAGCATGTGATCTTGAAGTTGAAGATTTACGTTGCCCATGCTTATTCGAAATAATCAAAGAGCAGACAATCGCAAGCTATCTAAAATGACACACCTACACTCAAATTAAGCCTTTTCATTTTCAATGGAGTAGGAGAAATAAGCATGTGATGTTAAAGTTGGACATTTACGTTGTACACTTTTAACTTTCGCTCACAAGACCTCGAAGCAACCCACGATCATACTCAGATTAGGCCTTTCATTGGCGAAAAGAGAAATAATCGACCTCCTCATGCGTAGTTATAACCTACGGCTGTTCAAAGTTTAAGATTTAAATGTAATGTTGAAGTTTGAGTCGCTTCGCCTCCTCAAACTTCAANTTACTGTCAAAATATAAAAAAATGGCCTTGAAAAATTAGGTAACGATTAAATTGAGTCAACAATTCTGTAAAAACGATACATTGCTGTAATTATTCGGCGAATGTTCTGGTTAATTTAAAATTTTAAAGTAAAAAACCCAGCAACTTGAAAATAAGAACTTAAACGGACTGAAACTAAGAACAACGATTTAAAAATTTTCCATATTTTGAACATGTGTAAGATGTAACATAATTAATGTTAGGAATATTTGAAATGCTTATTAAACACATTTTAAATTCTTTAATTTGATAAAAATGTACAGGAAAGCATTTAAGAAAATCTGTTTTTCGCGAATTTGACGAATTCCAAATCTTGAATTCGAACTCAAAATTTGTAAAAAAGCCATAATACGAAAATTCAAAAGGTACAAAAGTTGCCTATATTGTTAAACATAATTTTGATGGTATATTGGAGGAAATACATCTACCCAGTAAATAATTTCTAATCAAGCGCCTATATCTGGATCTGTCAAATAGCACCGAGGTCCTTAAATTGACTTTACTAGGGTAATAACCGATCAATGAATTTTAACACTACTAAAAAGCCTGGACACTACTTAATAAGATTTTTATAGCTTATACCGGCAAAATCACTTTTCGAGAAAAAGGTCCTATGACGATGACAATTCATTTATGAGGGTTCTTTCATAGATAGCTCACCAAAATTATTTTGGTGTGATTATGGGAGATATTTGCCAGTTATCTTATTTTATTGTCTTTAAATCATTAACTTATTTTTTGGCTTTAAATCACAAACCTCTTTATTTTTGTTGTGTTAATGAGCCAATTTTGTTGGTAGTTAGTTTGGCAGAAAATTCTTCATTGTTCTGAACTAAGATAAAGTTTCCATCCCCGTTCAGAACACTGATCTTACCGGTGGATAACACACCATTTTTCGGGATATGGTAAATCGTACAAGAAGTATGTATGAATAAATTTTTGCATGACTCATGGACCATGATTTTCAGACAGCGGGGATCAGTGGTAACTGGAGTTATTTTTCTCGTTAAGAAATAAAACATAGAGGCAGGGGTCGGCACAAGATTTGATAATTCTGTTCTGAGGCAGGCAAATTTTAAATTTTCTGTCCTGGCTTAGGTTTTTGGTCGACTTTTTTTCACTTATCTTTTGCTATGAAAAATAGACGCAAAAATTTTGCACAATGCAAATTTAAAGAAAATCGTGTGCAATTCATGATTTAAAAAAAAATCAAAGGGGTAATCTTAGTTTGGATTAATGATATAAAATAAATAAGTAAGACAGCTTGACGATGTAAACGATATAAACAAGGATTACTTGTGCAGCGTGAAATTAACTTTCTGAGTAATTATATTTTTTTGAATTGACACTCAAAAAGTATCTTATTTTCACAGGACAGGAATAAAAACAACTTCAATTTTGTTATTTTCGTTCTAAAATTCAAGACAAGAACAGGACAGTTATTGGCAATACCGTATTGCCGACCACTGCATACAGGGCTTTGAGGATCAAATGTAGAACATAAGGTGGTACTGATTTTGACTTTTCAGCTGATTATCAAAATTTTTTACATTTTACTGCATATATTTTGCCGCGCGGCGATAAGAATAATTGTTTTTTGAGCAATCGCGATATTATATTACAAATCTGAGACCAGATATAAATAGCTAGAGTTTCACTTGTATCGTAATTTTTTACTTATACGTCATTGTTAAAAATGTATGATTTTTTAAGAAAAACAAGGTTAGTAAACCGCTCTTTTCTCTCGCAGTTATCAAGTTAACAAACTTCGAAATTTGAAAATGTTATGTGTTATTCATTAAATTCTATCCCTGATCTCAATCAGGGAGAAATAAATCAATTGATATATTTACCAGTTTACCCGCGATAAGCGCTCAAAGTAGTGCCTTCAGATAGGCTATTTGGTGTGAGGCGAAGTTTTCATTTCTGGGTGTGAGGAGGTGAAAGAAGTATTTTACCAATAAAAATGAATTCAAGTTCATTAGAATTATCGATTAAACTCAATCCCACTTTATTCACCAATGATAAATTGAGATTTTGACAAAAAAAAAGTTTTTTGAGTTCAAGAAAAATTTTGACAAAATTAATGTTTGGTCATAGTCAAAATATAAAAGTTTATTTTGAGGGGACTTCATGAATATTTCAGACCAGATAAAAAAATATATCAATACAACTATCGTGGCTAACTTAAAAACATCTTGGCAAAGTTAAAGCTCATTGTGACATGTAGTTGAGTAGAAAATAGATTTCAGAGTTCCAAAGAACCTCTTGTAATGGTTGATTTCAAAGATAGGGAACACACTTTTGAGGAAATTTTCGAATTTTGAAAAAAAATTGATACGTTTGTGAAGCATAAAAAATGAGTCCAGCGAGCCGGAATTTTAGGTCGGTCACGTGTATAGTACTTGTTTAATTCGCTCATAAGCCCAAAAACTGCAAAATCTATCGGGCTTCGTTCTAGCCCTTGGTATTTTGAATTAAAATTCAAAGAACATATTTGAAATCTTTAAAACAGTGCGTATGGCGCTTTTTTTTGCTTGTTAGAATTCGGTCTCAGTAGCGGTAGAGAGCAAAACACCAAAAAAAGACAAAATTGATTTTATAAAGACAAAAATGATGGCAGAGTCCTTATAACTTCACACCAGACAGTTTGTCAAACAAGGTTTCGTATGACAAAAAATTGAAGTCATATTACACTAAATTACTGTTTTATGATTTTTTTAAAAAATGTGATGATAATTTGCGGATTTCAGCTGCAAATCTGTCGGGCTTCGAACCCCGCCCTGGTATTATGAATAAAAAATCGAAGAACATATTTGGAATTTTTGAAACAATGCGTATGGCGCTTTTTTTTGTTTGTTAGAATTCGGTCTCAGTAGCGATAGAAAGCAAAACATCAAAAATCGACGAAATTTATTTTAAAAGGCCAAAATGATGGCAGAGTCCTTTAATTTTTATCGCAGACAGTTTATTAAACAAGGTTGCCTATGGCAGAAATTTGGAGTCATATTACATCATTGGACCGTTATATGATTTTTTATTGAAAATAAGGTAAGAATTTGCTGATTTCAGCTGCAAAATGTGCACGGCTTCGTTATGGCCCCGGGTATTATTCATAACAAATCACAAAATATACTTGGAACTTAAAAAACAATCTTCACAGAAATTTTGAACTTTATGTTGAAATTCGGTCTCAGTAGCGATAGAGAGCAAAACATCAAAAATCGACGAAATTAATATTAAAAAGACAAAAATGATGGCAGAGTCCTTAAATTTTAATGGCAGACAGTTTAATAAACAAGGTTGCCTATGGCAGAAATTAAGAGTCATATTACACTTTTTCATTGAAAATAAGGTAAGAATTTGCCTGATTTCAGCTGCGGGAATTGTCGGGCTTCAACCCTGCCCTGGTAATAATGAATTCAATGCGTATCGTCCTTTATGATGTTTTTTGAAATTCGGGCTCAATAGCGGTAGAGAGCAAAACATCAAAAGCATCGAAATTGTTTTTATAAAGACAAATGTCACAAGTGATGTAGTCGGCAAAAAATAATTTTTTAAGGACGATGAAGGCCAGATGTTTATTCTCGTATCTATAAATGAAACAAATTTATTTTTTTATTACTGCAGGGTGACCCTTTTAAAAACCCAAATTTACGTCGCCTAATAAAAAAACTGGCAACGGAT
This sequence comes from Oikopleura vanhoeffeni, assembly GCA_004367855.1. Classification (NCBI taxonomy): domain Eukaryota; kingdom Metazoa; phylum Chordata; class Appendicularia; order Copelata; family Oikopleuridae; genus Oikopleura; species Oikopleura vanhoeffeni. Next base: position 34,663 of record SCLH01000361.1, read on the forward strand.
TTCACAATAAAATTTTTTTCTTGAAATCATCTTTTAATGAGACTATTACTTTTGTACATTTTTTATCAGTTTTGTTAGGCAACTTTTCAAAGCGAAACTCAAGTAACACGCCAAGGCATTCTGTAGTTTGACTTCATTTATAAGGAAATAAATTTGCCAATTGATTACGGGGCTTACGGGTCACTTATCACTGTATTTTTTGGAAAAAATTTCAAATAATTCGGCCTTTGAAAACAACTCATCAGATTATATATTAAGATAGCTCAAACTGAGCATAAATATATTGTGAATAATAAAATACAAAAACTTTTAACGATCAAATAACTCACCTTATCATATCTTTAGATAAAATTCGAATTTTTCCTGAAACTCTGATAAAAAAATATTTTTTAAAAATTAAGGTTTTAAATTGTGCTCAATTATTTTTTTACATGTTAGAGGATCATTAGTGAAAAAATCACAGTTTTGTTTGCAGATTAAGAAGAAATTGATAAAAAAAAGCTCAAATAAAGCCAAAAAACATATGTATCAAACGTTCTGACAGTTACTAAAACGTCCTGACAAATTGTTTCTAATCATACGTGTAATAACCACAAATTGAATATTTTTTAAATTATTTTAAGCTTAATATTTTAAACTTACTAAAATGTTACTGGAAATATTCAACTGAATCATTCGACCGAATTTATAGCAAATCTGGTTACAAAACTTGGAAACATATCTTTAAAAAGTCGTTTTCACTTGAAAAATGCACCGACCCCATAAATCGCGTTTATCCTATGTTGCCTACCAATGAACCTTAGAAATTAATTCGAAAAAATTGAAAATGCGCCTCAACGGGTCAGTGACAATTATATGTTTAATTTGACAAACCATAAATTTTTTCTTTAAATTTGACGTTATAGCCCAATTCTGATAGTTTGAAATTAAAATCAACCAAAAACACTTATTTCCAGTGTCACATGTTTCATGTATGATTTTTTGTGAATGCTTTATTTTATTTTATACAAACTGCCTAGTCCCAACTTAAAATGATAAGGAATTTCAAAGTCTTCAAATTGGTACCAATTTTATAGGGCCTAACTAAGTCGAGGCTACTTCTGTTTTTTAAATATTTTCGTTATTGAGATCAACGAGTTTATACGATTTTTAGCAATAAAAAAGCTCTTATAAAAGACTTTTATAAAATAAAATTTCGTGATTGATTTCCACCAGTTAATACGACTTAAAGAGAGGAGGCATGCCCGGGCATGGCAATTAAAAGGCTCTTATAAAAAGATTTTTATAAAATAAAATATTATTCGTTTATAGACAGTCAAAATTTTGACGGTCAAAATGGCACGATTTTTGAAAAGTATTATTGCCGGCTTTTTGGCCGCTGATTTGGCCACAGGAATGCCAGGTAAGTTTCGAAAGAGAGTGTGCTCAGGAACAAATCGATAATTTTCAGGATAACATTAACTGCCAAAATAACTTCACCGTATTGTATATAAAATACTTTAATTAATATCGTTTATTATTTCTATAGTCTATTTTGATTTTTCAATTAGTAAACATTTAAAACTCGTCATCTTAATTGCAGTTAATTTTGCTACTTTAGACAAAAAATAAGAGAAAAAACAGGTATGAACGATACTCCATTATATCAAATTTCAGATCCCAGCTCCGCGTCGCTGTTATTCTCGAATTTTTATGTTAGTGCCAAGGTCGGGAGGTCGAACATGCCATTTAGTCCGCTAGGGGTCTGGTATGCAATAGACGCAAGTTGTTATATCGCTCGTTAAAAGAATGAGACAATCTTCGAGGCATCTTAATCGCACCTGAATTAGTTTTCAAATTTCTTGGAGTTCGATAAAAAGCTCAATTTCAATTTCTACCTTTTTGGTTTTTGAAACTTATAAGCTTTATTAATCAGCTCTAAAAATATTTTAAACGGCGCTTAACCCATGTATTCAACAACACATTTGTCTCTAGTGGTTAAAAACAAAAATGTAGAATATTAACATAACTTCAATGTATTTGAAAAAATTTGAACTCTTAAAAATAATGCTGGAATCCCAAAACAGTGAGTTTTTAGATATTAACTTAATCTTTTTTCAAGAAAACCCCGATTGCCCGCCAACCAAAACGATGAAAATTTGGACTGATCGAATAATGACGGGAGTACAACTAGTACAAACGACAGAAAATGTTTTAGAAGATTGCATAGAACGGTGCGCAGACGAAGAAGCATGTATTTTATTTCAATATTCTCCAGCGATGGTCTGTAAATTATTTTCCTCACATACGTCTTTATCTGCCGGTGGAGACATTGTCGGTGGGAAATGTGAGCATGAGCCTAAAAATGTATTTCCAAGCTACCGTCTTCCACTAGAT
>SCLH01000361.1:60782-78907 GCA_004367855.1 Oikopleura vanhoeffeni
TGTTCTTGAAAATTCAGATCAAAATCCGAAGAAAAAAATTTGATCAGTGAGGTAGGGTGTTACGCGTTGGAATTAAGGGGGTACTGGTCGCTGGTTTAATGAGGCATTTGGGGCTTTGAAAATGGTCCAAATTGATTTGGGATGATAACCAAGTGTACCTCAGACCAAATTATCAAAAAAATTTCTTGTTATTTTCGTGTTTTTTCGATTTTTTTCTAAGTATTTTTTTCAAAATGAAGTTCAAAAATAACGTTTGCTTCAATTTAACCACTTAAACTTGAAAATTTCACCTTGACGTGAGCCGACTTTCTGATTAGTGTTTTCGTGGCTTTCTTTTGATACTTCTTTCGAAAAAATTGAAGCACATTTTTTTCGGAAATTTTTTCACGTTACCTTCAAAAATTTATATTTTGAGTTTGGGTCGAAATTTGGAAAAAAACGCTTTAAGAGGAGCTTTTATTTGTTCTGTGCTAGTGTTTGCTCGAATTCCAGTGGATTTCAAAATATAATCTAGGAGGAGATAGATTTTTGGTGAATAAAAATGCTAAAAAATCCAAAAGAATCGGTAGGTGTTCTGCAATTTACTAGAAAACGTGAGAGTTATTTTGAAGAAAAAACGCTGTCGAGAAGACTAAGTATAAGTTCAGTTCGGATAATGTATATACAATTTGAGCTGCTTCTAAAGTAAACCTGGGGAGATAGATTTTGAAATATTGTCGAAAAACCTTGTACATGGTAACGTATCCAGAGTGCTATCGGAACAAAAAGTCATTGATCAATGGTTTTGACAAAGTGGAGGGGATATCCTAACAACATGGCTATCTTAATTGTCCCATAGTTTTCGGTTAGCGCTCGATATAGTCTCATAATCCAGCGGAAAGTCAATTCCAATGCAACAATTTTAGTAGTCTCATCGTGTTCCTTAGTAATTTTAGAGCAAAAACTGGTTATGACATTGTGAAAAATAACCCCAATTGTCGAAGTCCGATAGAAGGGATTTTAAAGTTTTGAGAAAATTTCAAATTTTTGAGATAATTGTTCAAATTGTAAAACAAGCAATATTTAATAAAATTAAAATTAGACAAATTAGTATACAAATTTATTTTTTCGGAAGAAATATTATAAATTCCGAAAAAACTTTCGAATTGAAACAAAATTTCAAAATGGATCTATTAAAATTAATTAACTTTTGTTGAATGTTTGAAAAAAATTCCCATAATTTAAAAATATCTTCAAATTTTGAGCAAACGTTTCACACATTTAAAAATTTTTTTATTTCAAAAACCAAGATTTTATTGTATAATGTTGAAAACTTTCCCTAAAATTTGCAATTTATTTCTGCTCATATCTCAGCTAGAGTAAATACAAAACATAAAAATCCTCTTTTAGCCGGCGTGGTCATTTTAAACAAATTAAATTTAAACAAATATCCTCTTTATCCGGTTTGGGCGTCAAAGTAAGAATTTTGGGTGATTTTAAAGTTTATTTTACAAATCTTCTAGAATGTATAAATTTAATTTTATCGAAAATTATGAAATAAAGTTAATTTTAATGAAACTTGAATTCGAAAAAGATTTATCCGAAAATCGTTAAAATGTCAAGGATTAAAAATAAATTATCAAGAAAAATTATGGTCATACTGAATGACTCTCATACCATAAAACCTAAATATTTTTATCTTAATAACTATTGGCTCATTATCAAGCTAGCCGACATTGTCTGCGAGACTTGAAAACATGCTTTTGAAGTTCTTGAAATACCGACACTTCATTGGTCAATCTGAACATGTTTTTAAAAATGTATTTTTTATTGTCGCGCCAACCGGAGAATATTGGTCAAAAAATCTGGTTAAAAACGCCTATCTTTTGCCTAGGAACGTTTGCAAATAAAACCCTATCTTTTGCATACAACTATTCGCCGCACGGTGCTTTTTTTAGGGGTGTATAGAGATGGATTTATTGAAATTATTTATTATGGATTTAAAAAGTGTTGACTAGAGGGGATGAATCAACATCGGAAAAGGACAATTATTCACCTGGGGTAGAAATTATTGTTATTCATGATATCACATTGCTCGTTGTATTTTTGCTGTTTAGTAGCAATATTTCTTATTCCCTTTTCTAGAGGACATTTTTTATAGACGATATGGAATCTGTTAAGTGCGAGCGTTTTAACATGCGAAATTTAATCCGATGTGTATTTTAATGGCACATTTTATAATACAATTTGATTAAACGAAGCTTTCCATGCCTCTAACAATAGAAGCATCACCACTGTGTGTAGAAATCGAGTACCTTTCTTCTAAGTGAATTGTTGACAGTGTTCATCAACCCAAATTAACCCTGTAAGAAACTTGTAATGTGGAGTATGTCAGATAATGCAAATGTCAAAGGAACTTGGCTAAATACATGACAGACTATTCACGGAATAGAGACACCCTCTCCGACAATGTTCGTCTGTATTTGGCGGTCATAACTCTCTGGTACGAGAATTCTTTTATTTGTGTGCCAATTTATAATTTAGATAGATAGTCTATCACTCCGGTTTTTTGACCGGAAGAATAGGGTAAATAACCTGTATTAACTACTCTTAATAGAGTATAACCTCAGCGCGCTGAAATTTAAGTATAAGTTTCATAAAGAAAAATAATTGTCAGTCATTATTAGAATGACACTCATCAACTCCTGGTTTAACCGGAAGATAGATTAATGATCTGTATTAAACCCGACTTAAGATTATCCTAGAGTCAATTTGATAGCTAAAATTGGCATGACGTCACATTGCATTGACGTCATCAGAAACAAAGGATTCTTTTTATCATTTAGGATTGAAAAGAATTTATCTTTTTTTTCAAAATTTTTTACCAAGGCCATACATGATATAAATTTCGCTGCTTAAATATAACGCTTGCTCCAGTAACAGTTTTTTTCTTAAAATGTCGTTAGAAGGGGATAAGAAAATGTCTTAAGAACTCAATCAACGAGCAGGATTAGCAAAATTTCCGACCGATGATTAAAATGTAGGCTCTACATGCTTGATTCATCCCCCCTATATCTTTTTTGAAGATCCATAATTCAGAATAGAAGGTTCATGAAATCCCATACACCCCTAAAAAAAGCACCGTGCGCCGGACCCTGCTGTATATCATCGATAATGCTTTGTGTCGCCTTTTTTCACCCTGAAATTGCGTTGGCGTTAAAACCTCTCTTACATGGGGAATAAAATGAAGGGAATAACACGCCTACGTTTTTCTACAAATTCGTATCTGTTTGTCTTATACGCTTACGCATTTTTCGAGAGGACCATTCCCTCAACTTGAACAGGGCAGTATAAAAGATTAAAAATTTATACAACTGAAATATAACTGTGTTGAATCAACACTGTTGATATCACAAACTTTATCAGTAATACACCTTCATAATTATATTTTAGTCAATGCAAAAATTATAGTTACAAAACATTTAGACCATATAATATGGTTCATATAACATCAATGAAAATTTCCAGAATATGAATCATATTCTAGAAATTTTCATTCATGTTATTCAATATTTTGCGCATACACATTTCTTTATAGTTTAGATTAGATAGATAGATTTTTTCGAAAAGTCGACGTAGAAAATTATCGATGGAAATGGTATCCCCCCTCTCTTGGGCGGCTCACAACATAAGGCCACCTCTTAGTTTTTTTTTCGATAATTTTAAAACTTTTACTCAAGATTTCAAAGTACAATTCAATTATTTGCAATTAGTCACAAGCTATTTGCCAAGTGACCAAAAAGGTTAGTTTACACAGAATTGCATATTTTGGCAGCTCAACCTAAAGATCTAGAAAAAACCCCAGATTAGTTTTAGGCCAACCCAGGGAAATTCTAGAATACAATCGTCTCCGTATTGCCCATGATTTTTATCGAATTAAATCAGGGTTTTAAGAGACGATCATCAGGAAGTAGCTACCGGTCATAATTAGACTGTTTTTTAGTTCAGGTGAACCAGTCTCTGTCCAGTTAACGGTCAAATCCTGAAATGTGATAAAGTTATTTGTAATAATTTTTCTATCAATATTTGATCCAGTTTTATTTACCTGATTGATATTGAGAAAAAAAAATAATCCATAGAATCTATTGGTTATATTTTAAGGACCCTATCCCATCAAGAACTCTGTCATAAGCCATACCAAGAAAAAGAATAGCCTCTTTTCAGACTTTCAAAGCATGTATTTTCACTTATAATTTTTTTGCATATCTTTTTATAAAGCTTTAATTTGGTACAATTAAGGAAATCAGTTCAAAAATTTCCATTTCCTGTTTTAAGTAAACAAATATGAAAATGGTTTTAAATTGGATATATCCCTTTATCACCTTTTGATTAATCTAATAGATGTGGGCTGAAAAGAAGAGAAATCGGCCTCATGATCGGCTAGAAGGGGTCTAAGGAGTGTTAGGATTGGCTCCCTCAACCTACATCCATTAGATTAATCAAAAGGTGATAAAGGTGTATATGGAAAAATTCTGGAATCATTATTTTCTGAACTATATATTCAGATTTTTGCTGGCCCGTTCCCTCCACAATGACAGGCTTTTTCTTCTTTAAAACATTGACGTAAAACCGAAGGTAAGGTTGCACCATAGGCTTTTGGTATTGGCGTTGTATAAATAATTGGATAAAACGGATTCGTGCTTCGGATTGCATTTGTCATAGCTTTTCTGAAATTGCATGTCCACAAAAAGTCTGAAATTATTATTTTGTCACATTTTCAAAGAAATTCAAAATCAGAAAAAAATGCTAGATCTGAAATTTTGAGGTCGATTCAATTTTGATAAGCTGTTTTATCGGAAAACAAATTCATTTTAACATATTTTAGACATTTTCATTTTGCGTTTTTACCTGTCATCCAATGAGCAGCAATATCTAAGCAAAAACAATCTGGGTCTTCGTCGTTCAGACATGGAGGCGGATAAATCGCAAGTAGATTTGGTGAAGTTTCTCCATAAACAATTTCCGAAAATTTGAGATATCTTGAAGGCTAAAAAATAACATAAGTTATGTTACATAACCCTCTCCTTTTTTAGTGTGAAATCCGATTATTTTGGAAGTTTTCCACCATTTTTGTCCCAATGGATATTTTGTATTCCCATGTCATTCCTTTTTCACAATAGTACTGATAAATGAATAATAAAACTGATCTGAAAATTAAATTAAAATAGATACTTACTTTTTTGACAAATGGACTAAAAACTCTTGCAAAAATATCTCCCTCTGATTCTTGAATTCCGTAAATCACTGGAGTATTTGGCCTCACTTCGCCTTTTTGAATCAAGTTGTACGGAAAGTCCGTCAGGATTTTTCCATCAATAACTGGAGCAAATGGTTCGATTTTTTGTGTTATTTTACTTATATCTTCAGGGGCAGTGACTCGTCGTTGCCATGCAGCATCTTAATCAAATAATAAAAATCGGATAAATAATTTTTAACAGTTAATTCAGGAAAAATTTAAACATATCTTGACTATTTAAAAGAAAACGACACGGGAGCCTTCAACCGATAAGAAAGCTGAATTTCAAAATAAGCCAATGAAATCACATGTCATTTGAGCGGCCAACCTTTCATAGTCTCTCATATTTATTTATTCAAATAGTCACGATCGGACATTTAATTCGTGAAATACTGTATGAATTTCCAGAAGCGTCGAGACTGAAAGTGATATTTGAGGTGATTTTTGGTCAAATTTGAAGCCTTTAAAGCCTGAAATCGTTCAAACAGCCTGTTTTTGAATCACCTCAGGTATTGATGCAACTTGAGACTTAAAATATTTTATTACAAAAATGCTTGATTTTGGTTCGCTATAAATTAAATATAAAAATAAGCGTATTTAAAAATGAAGCTGTATAACAGCTGCTGTTAGTATTAACTAAATTTTTTCGAAATAAGAAAGTTTGTATTCGGAAAAAATTCTAGACAAAAAAATAACCTTGAATTTCTTCAATCGATTTTGATCGCAAACAGTCAATATTCGCTCTCCGGCATACAATCGTCGAATCAAGGCAACATCCAGCAATACGTAAGAAAGACGTACTTTGAAATTATTTACAAAATATTTCTACGATTTCTAGATTTTTTATAAATATTTAACGATCCTTTGGTGTGCGGCTTCTGTCTGATTCTTAGCTGGAACTCCCATTGGAGCTGAAAATGTAACTGCTTTCTGGAAATATGGCCAACTGTTTGGAGAGGTCAGATGCAATAGAACACTTTGAGCTCCAGCTGAGCAACCAGTTAATGTCACCTGATCAAGGTGAAATAGACAAAATCAATTATTTTTGACTTCAAACAAAATTGACTCTAAAATGAATTGTAGAAGGTCACGTGGAAAAATTTATGATAAATTTGTTACAATTAAATAAGCCGGAAAAAAACTAGAGAAAATTGGCTTACGTCTAGACAATATTTTGCAGTTTGTTGAATACGATCCCGTTTTTTGCCGTTTTTGAATGATTTTAGCTATGCTAGAGCCACAATTGTGGCTCTGTGCTCACAAGGGTTAAAAATTACGAAAAATTATATATTTATTATTTTTGTTCTTGCTTTTATTTAAGTTTTCTGTGATTTTAAAACTTTATGTTTGTTAAAACATATTGATTAAATTCTCTGTTGACATAATTATTAAAGTGCAAATTCTAATACGTCCTTCTACATGTTTATTAACTCCTGTAGTGTTTTCGAAGCCACTTTCATATCATAATTAGTTGAACAAAATACTTTATTTGCAAATTTCTAGATACTGTATCAGTACATGTTTTAATTTTGAACTTGATAATATTCAAATTGTTGATAATGCTATGATCTAACAATTAAAGCGAAACGTTAGAAAATAAAAAAGAGAGCATTGATTTGTTTTGTTTTTATGAGCTTATAACTGTATAAAATGTAAGAACCATTACTCTCTTATGGGATTCTGGTAGTTCGCAAAAATGGATATTATACCGCCTGAGTTTCAAGTGGTGAAGAAACCAAAAGTGGAACGTTTTACTGAATCCGATATATATGGCTTACAGAGCCCACATACGCGTATTCTGGAGTAGGCCATTTTTAACGTCTCACTTGTGGTTTCTTCACGGATAGGTGAAGGCGGATAGGTGAAATCCGGTGAAATCCTAATAGGTGAAGGTTGTGAGCGACAAAACTTTTCCCTGCTGACGTCCGGCGGATAGGTGAAGGTTTTGAGCGAAAAAACTTTCACCTATCCGCCGGACCCTGCTGTATCTGACTTTCTGAAAAAAACTTTGTTTGATGTATTTAAAAGTTTTCAGATCACGATTCAGTAAGCGGTTTTTTCGACAAAGTGTTATTTTTAGCACCTTGAACCTTTTTCGGATCGCCACCTAAATTGTGAACATGTTTATTAACCCATTCAAGAGCTAATCTTTGGTCATAACTTCCCCAGTTTCCGGTCACTCCGTCCTCGGTGGCAAATTCTTCATTATATAGAAATCCGAAAATACCCAAACGATAAGCAACTTTGAAAGATTAACAAAAATTATGACATATTAGAAATTTTGCTTTTTCACAGAAAATGTTCACGAAGTTTTTTGGGATTGAAATTAATCACATAAAATTTTTTTTTGTCAAATTGGTTTTATTCATTCCTGAAATATGAATTACGTTTTGTCTATCTGCCAGCACAGTTCCATCTAAATCACGAAAGATATTTGTTCCGAGATTATACGAACCACCATGAAAATAAACTTGGACAGGTAATTTTTCAGCTGATATAAGTTTCAAAATATTAATTTGAATTCAAAATTAGATATCGGTCCAATATATTGTTGAAACTTGAAATATCAGTTTTTAAATTTCAAAATCAAAGATTCTATTTTTTAATTTGTTAATTACTTAGTATGTTAGGCTTAGGTGCTTTGCACTGGTTTATCAGGCTTGAGAACGAAATAATTTAAACATCGTTAAATAATAAAAAATAAGATTAATTGAAAAATAAATGGAACTCAAAGTTCTTGTTTTTATTGTTTTCTTATATATTTCCGAATCTCATATTTTGCTCATATTGAAGATCAATAAGCATATTTTTTATGATTTTATCCTTCATTTGCGACCCGATGCGCCCTGTTTTGCCTCAAAAGTACCGCGTGAGTTCCAAGTGACGTCGAGGCTTAACGTGAGTTAAAAACCATTCGAATTAAGCTTTAAAGCAACTTTAGTGTCGACAAATCACTTTTTGTCTCGACGCTTCTTGAAACTAACTCGTTATGCATATCTTAAATTTCAAGAATTTTTTCAATTTTTATCCTGTGGAATATGTCTTTATCATGTCTGATTTTGACCTTACGAATATTAAGTACCTTTTTTCGACACTAAAAAATAAAAATCTGATTTCGTATTATTTGAAACTATCATTTATTTTCAATTGCAGTGCGTGGTGCCCAAATATTCATATATAAACAATCTTCAGACATGCCAGGATTCCAATCTTGTTTTCCTTTAAATCGGCTATTAATACAAATAGATTTATAATTTCCAAAGTAAGTGTCTTCAGGTTTCCAGGAATTTTTCATTGTTGCAAGTTTGAATCGTTTTTCACCGATTGGTGGCTCAGCGTATGGGACACCAATTAATTGAACTTTATTTTTGGTGAATTACACCTGTCGTAAAAAAATTATATATCATATTTTTTATTTTTCAAATGTTTCGTTTAAAAAGTTTTTTTCTTGTCCAGGTTTTTAAAATCACCAAATTAAGTTGACTTCCATCAAAACATTGATAAAAATATTTAAAAATTTTGAAGGTAATTTTAAATCGTCCGTGAAAATTTGAAGGTGTTTTACAATAATTATTATGGTCATTGAAGAGGGTTTCCGTCGGCATTTTTGACAACCATTTTGATTCATGTTTAGATTGCCATAAAATTGTTTTAATAAGCAACTATAGTAATTTAAAGCGATATGGTTAATTTCACCAGCTATTTATCTCCACCAAAAAAGTCCTTTTTAAACAGTATAAAAATGTGCGGATGTGAACATAATTATTTTAGGACTTAATTTCAAGACCCCTGGTGTGTATCGCATTGACAAGATTTACAATAATTCTATTTTTGCAAAAGATTTTTGCGTGAAGACTTCTGGAAAAGAACAATGCGAATCGAAGAAAAAATTTATTCTCAAAAAAAAGAGCAAATTCCACAAAGTAACGCTTAAAATATTTCAAGTTTTTTAACCCACTTTAAAACTTCGTATATTGCCCCTAGAGAAAAAGAGTTTAGAGTTCGGTATCAAAAACCCGCCAAGATTGAAATTGATCCCTGAATGTATCAAAAATACATATATGAGGCAAACATAAAATATATCAATTAAGAGCCTCCTGGTCGTATTAAGCCAATTTTTTCTTGTAATTCGCGTTTGAAACGACTTCATTGCAGTTTTTACGATGAGTCAAACTGAGCACAACTATCCGTGGATAAATAAAAGTTGAAAATAATGTGCCAATCTAATTTTTTTAACAAAACTGATGATTAAAACCATTTACAGTAATCTCCAAAATAAAACAAAATGGCCGAATATTTTGAATGTTCTCGGATGATCTTATCAACGCCCGAGATTATTTGAAATTGTGGCTAAAAATCTACGCAAAAAAGACCAAGAGGCCCGTTAATCACTATCAAAGAGGTTTGATGTATTTGCCTATGTGGGAACTATGTCACAAAGTCATGTGGGGAACGGGTTCCCTTTTGGAAGCCTGCTCCGTGAACCCCCGCGACTGCCCCGAAAAACCTTCGTAGTCCCTCCGTAAATGGTTGTCAGATGGGTGAAAAATACTGTATGAATAATTCTGGTCAATATCAGGAAGATATTTCTTTTCAAATGTTTTTTTTATTTTGAAAACTCCAGATCATTCATTTAATACTGAATTGTAAATGTTTTCGCCACCGAGAAAAGCTTTTCACTTGTTGCTAGATCACCTATCCTACATTTGGGAAAAATGTATCAAACTCCGCGTCGATTCGCAAAGCTCATCAAATTGACTACATATGGATTTTTCTTTCTCGTTGGAGGACGTGGGTACTCCCAATCAACAAAACACGATGAAGAAAATTTAGTAAACAAGAAAAATCATTTTTACTTCTTTTTATTTGTGATTGAATGTAGTAATAAATGAACGTTTTGCGAAGAATACAGTGTTGTTTTGAAAAACTGTGAACTTGCAAAATGACATGAAAAGTCAAATACAGTTTTTCGACATAATTTCTCAACTTGTTTGTGCTACCAGAGGTTAACGTTTGACTGCAAAAAAAAAAATAATATATATTCATAAGACGAGATGTCACCAGTTTTTGGTGTTAAATTTGGTTCCATTGCACGTCGAGTAAGACAGTTTAGTTGATGGAACAAAAATAGAAAATTTTTCCATGCGCTTGTTTTTCGTGTCACGTTTCTCAGAAATCCGAGCCCCAAAATTCTCTTTTTAAATTCTAAGCAATTTTTTAAACTACCTGACACGACTAAAACTCATACTGAAAAAATAATGACCAAAACTCTTATTGTTAAATTTGATTAGAATGACAACAAATTTGAAGGAGTCTATCCACATTTATTAGATTAATTTCCTCATGAATAATATTTTTTAGTTAAGAACTTTCGAGATGCTGGAGAAACTTACAAAAACGCGTCCAACTTAAAACAATTTTCGAAAAATTATATTTCTTTCAAAAATTTAAAGCTGGAAGCCTTCTTGCAGTTGCTTTAATTCGATTATAATACAAGGAAACGGTAATTTTTTGTCAAAGTTTGGTTTCTCAAGGTCTCGATATCCGAATCCTTTTCTATTTGAGATCGGAAAATTTGAATTTAACAGGTGGCTAAATTAATTATGTTAAAAAGAACTCGAAATTTAAGAGAATATGTCTGTGCGGGTTGGAAGAAACTAGTGGATCTTATTATGCCGATCCCAGGCCTGTGAAGGCATGTAAACATTTTTACCGATTCCGATTCAATTTTCTGATATCGTCATTATTTGTGCTTGTTTTTTCAAACAAACTACACACAAATGGATTTGTTCAAAATACTCTTGGCAAAATTTTATTAATCTGAATTTTTCTTCTGCTTCGGTGGTTAAATTGATTCGGTAGAAAATATCATGAATGTAGCTGTTAGATCTTTGGGTGAAATCCCATTCTTCATCTCTCTTACTATGATCACGCTTCTCGACTCTCCAGGACAAACTGCTAAATTTTTTCATTTTGATAAATTCCAATGAAAATATGTAGTTGCCCAATGGCAACTTGCCTTTTTAAATCCGGATAGTTGACTATTGGAAGTCTTTTGAGCGGAAAAAGCTGGGAAAGTAAATCGGAAGTTTTCGAAATAATTTAGTTTCATATATAAATTGTAGTTCGTTACTGTTTGCCAGATGGTTGGAGTCGAGCCCAAATTAGGCATTTGAAAGAATCAAAGGGGTCGTGGCAGATAATATCGAAACTGTTCTGTTCAAGATTGCAACGACCATTTGAATCGGGAAATGAAGGACCCTTTTTTGGAGTGTTTTGAAATCTGTGAGCCGCAAGTTTCGCAATTTTTAGTTTGAGTTGCGTGGTGTGGAGTTATTTAATTATACGCATTTATGTGATTCACTTCACGACCTATTGTAAAACTCTTTATAAATTGAAAAATTATTCGACTATGACTCAACGGTGATATGAGTCATTTCGCCTATGCGCGATTATTTCTGTTTTGGAGAAAAAATTATTGTTTTCCCGGCAATCACCGAAAGCGCGAATATTGCGCCGAAATTGCCCAATATCCGCGAAATTTTTTGGTGAAACTTGTCGACGATATTTGCCGCCCTTAATAGAATGTTTATTTGGTCGTGTAACTCGATGATGTTGACTTGTCCAGCCTTTCACATGCAGATTTGCCAAAAATGGAGATNTTGCCATAAAATTGTTTTAATAAGCAACTATAGTAATTTAAATCGATTGATGGTAATTTCACAGCTTTATCTCCACGAAAAAGTTCTTTTTAAACAGTATAAAAAATGTGCGGATGTAACAATAATTATTTTAGGATTTATTCAAGACCCTGTTATGATTGAAGGATTATATTTATATTTTTGAAATTTTCGTGAAGACTTTGAAAAATGCAATCGAAAAAATTTAATTTTCAAAAAAGCAAATTCCACAAAGTAACGCTAAATATTCAAGTTTTTAACCCACTTTAAACTCCAATTGCCCCTAGAAAAAAAGTAAGAGTCGGTATCAAAAACCCGCCATTATTGAAATGATCCCTGAATTATAATTTTAAAAATATATGGCAAACATAAAATAATATCAATTAAAGAGCCTCCTGGTCGTTTAAGCCAATTTTTTTCTGTAATTCGGCGTTTGAAAACGACTCATTGCAAGTTTTTAGATGGGTCAAACTGAGCACAACTATACGTGGATAAATAAAGTGAAAAAATTGTGCCAATCTAATTTTTTTAACAAAAACTGATGATAAAACAATTACAGTAATCTCCAAAAATAAACAAAAATGGTCCGAATATTTATGAATGTTCTCGGATAAGTCGTTATCAAACGCCGAATTATTTGAAATTTTGGCTAAAAATCTCGCAAAAACGACCAAGAGGCCCCTTAATCAATATATATTCAAAGAGAGTTTGATGAGTATATGCCTACTGTGGGGTAGAACTGTGGGGAATTATGTCACATAGTCTATGTGGGGAACGTTCCCTTTTGGAAGCCTGCTCCGTGAACCCCCGCGACTGCCCCGAAAAACCTTTCGTAGTCCCTCCGTGAATGAGTTTGTCAGATGGTGAAAAAATACTGTATGAATAATTCTGTCAATATCAGGAAGATATGTTCTTTTCAAATGTTTTTTTTATTTTGAAACTATTTTGAAACTTATTTTGAAACTGTTTTCGCACCGGAAAAGCTTTTCACTTCGTGCTAGATCACCTATCCTACATTTGGAAAAAATGTATCAATAACTCCGGTTCCGATTCCAAGCTCATCAAAATTGACTACATATGGATTTTTCTCTCGTTGAGGACGTGGTACTTCCCAATCACAAAACACATGAAGAAAATTTAAGAAAACTAGAAAAATCATTTTTACTTCTTTTTTCATTTTGTGTTGAAGTGTAGTATCAATGAACGTTTGCGAAGAAATACAGATGTTGTTTTAGGAAAACTGTGAACTTGCAAAATGCATGAAAAAGTCAAATACAGTTTTTTCGACAAATTTCTCAAACTTGTTTGTTTTCAGAGTTAAGTTTGACTGCAAAAAAATTATTATATCAATAAGACAGTGTCATCATTTTTTGTTTAAATTTGGGTCAATTTGCACGTCGAATAAAGACATTTTAGTTGACTGGAACAAAAATAGAAATTTTTCCATGCGCTTGTTTTTTCGGTCAAAGAATTTCTTCAGAAATCCGAGCCCAAAATTCTTCTTTTTTAAAGCTAACAATTTTAAAACTACCTGACACACTAACTCATACTGAAAATTATGACAACTCGTTATTTTTAAAATTTGATTAGAAATGACAACAAATTTGAAGAAGTCTATCCACATTTATTAGATAATTTCATCATGAATATATTTTTTAGTTAAGAACTTCAGAATGATGGAGAAACTTCAAACGCCGTCAACTTAAACAATTTTCGAAAAACTTTTTTTTCAAAATTTAAGCTGGAAGCCTTCTTGCAGAGTTGCTTTAATTCGATTTAATACAGAAACGTAATTTTTTGTCAAAGTTTTGTTTCTCAAGCTCTCGATATCCGATCCTTTTCATTGAGATCGGAAAATTTGAATTTAACAGGTGGCTAAATTAATTTTGTTAAAAAGAACTCGAAATTTAAGAGAATATGTCTGTGCGGGTTGGAAGAAACTAGTGGATCTTATTATGCCGATCCCAGGCCTGTGAAGGCATGTAAACATTTTTACCGATTCCGATTCAATTTTCTGATATCGTCATTATTTGTGCTTGTTTTTTCAAACAAACTACACACAAATGGATTTGTTCAAAATACTCTTGGCAAAATTTTATTAATCTGAATTTTTCTTCTGCTTCGGTGGTTAAATTGATTCGGTAGAAAATATCATGAATGTAGCTGTTAGATCTTTGGGTGAAATCCCATTCTTCATCTCTCTTACTATGATCACGCTTCTCGACTCTCCAGGACAAACTGCTAAATTTTTTCATTTTGATAAATTCCAATGAAAATATGTAGTTGCCCAATGGCAACTTGCCTTTTTAAATCCGGATAGTTGACTATTGGAAGTCTTTTGAGCGGAAAAAGCTGGGAAAGTAAATCGGAAGTTTTCGAAATAATTTAGTTTCATATATAAATTGTAGTTCGTTACTGTTTGCCAGATGGTTGGAGTCGAGCCCAAATTAGGCATTTGAAAGAATCAAAGGGGTCGTGGCAGATAATATCGAAACTGTTCTGTTCAAGATTGCAACGACCATTTGAATCGGGAAATGAAGGACCCTTTTTTGGAGTGTTTTGAAATCTGTGAGCCGCAAGTTTCGCAATTTTTAGTTTGAGTTGCGTGGTGTGGAGTTATTTAATTATACGCATTTATGTGATTCACTTCACGACCTATTGTAAAACTCTTTATAAATTGAAAAATTATTCGACTATGACTCAACGGTGATATGAGTCATTTCGCCTATGCGCGATTATTTCTGTTTTGGAGAAAAAATTATTGTTTTCCCGGCAATCACCGAAAGCGCGAATATTGCGCCGAAATTGCCCAATATCCGCGAAATTTTTTGGTGAAACTTGTCGACGATATTTGCCGCCCTTAATAGAATGTTTATTTGGTCGTGTAACTCGATGATGTTGACTTGTCCAGCCTTTCACATGCAGATTTGCCAAAAATGGAGATNGAAACTAGTGGATCTTATTATGCCGATCCCAGCCTTGAAGCATGTAAACATTTTTACCGAATTCCGATTCAATTTTCTGATATCGCTCATTATTTTTGCTTGTTTTTTCAACAACTACACACAAATGGATTTGTTCAAAATTACTCTTGGCGAATTTTATAATCTGAATTTTTCTCTGCTCGGGTGTTAAATTGATTTCTGTAGAAATATCTGAATGTAGCTGTAGATCTTTGAAATCCCATTCTTCATCCGTTACTATGATCAACGCTTTCTCCGACTCTCCAGGACAAACCTGTAAATTTTTTCATTTTGATAAATTCCAAAAGTGAAAATATGTAGTTGCCAATGGCAACTTGCCATTTTTAAATCCGGATATTTGACTATGGAAAGTCCTTGAGCGGAAAAAAGCTGGGAAAGTAAAATCGAAGTTTTCGAAATATTTAGTTTCATATATAAATTGTAGTTCGTTACTGTTTGCCTATGGTGATCGGCCCATAATAGGCATTTGAAACTAATCAAATCGTCATATAATATCGAAACTGTTCTGTTCAAGAATGCAACGACCATTTGAATCAAAATAAAGGACCCTTTTTTCATGTTTTGAAATCTTGGACCGTCAATTTCAATTTTTATTTAGTTGCGTTTGGTGGAGTTATTAATTATACGCATTTTGTTGATTCACTTCACACGAACCTATTGTAAAACTCTTTATAAAATTGAAAAATTATTCGACATATGACTCAACTGATATGAGTCATTTCGCCTACGCATTATTTTCTGTTTTGGAGAAAAATTATTTTTGTCCGCATATCACCGAAAGCGCCAATATTGCCGAAATTGCTCAATATCCCCGAAATTTTTTTGGTAGGAAACTTTCGACGATATTTGCCCCCTTTATAAAATTTTATATTGTCGTGTTAACTCGATGATTGGTTGACTTGTCACACCTTCACATGCAAAATTGCAAAAATGGAAGAAAAAGATGATCTGAAATTATTAAGACCAAACTTCTTCAACTTCGACTTTACAAAAGACATTCTTTGCGTGATGATGGTATATTTGACACTATCACCCGGTGATTCATAGATAAGCCTATTTTACCTTTTCAAGCATTTCGTTAAAAGGTTCGAGGGACACGTCTTGAAGCACAAGATAAAGCTGACCATTTCCATCAATGGATTCAACATTTTTAAGTCCACTTAATTTTTCTTCCAAATTTGCGGCTTTCATAAGATTTCAAAATATTAGTTATTTTTCTGTCGTTTCTACTTTCTAATTCACTTTTAGAAGCACTTTTTGAGCAGAAATTCATGATATTTTTGAAGAATTTCAATGATTGTAAGGATATATTTTGTATTATATCCCCTATTCACATGTTTGTGAATATCCCGGCCGTGAGTAGGAATCGTAGTGTGTTTTAGTAGTAGGGCCGGGATATTCACAAAAGTGTGAATAGGGGATATATAACAATTTATTAAATTTTGGAAACTTGGACTACAAAATATTAAAATTTTTGCCGAACATGAGAATCACAAATTAAGGGTGAATGGGACCAGATACAGTATCACCCTCGTTTTAATGCTTAGTTTCACTGGATTTCTACTTGAAAAGAGAATATTTCTTAACCCTTAACAGTCATTTTACTTATATCAATCGGTCCCAGTTCTAGTTGGTAATGTCTGAATGGTGTATTTGGAATAATTCCTTCAGTGCCAGGCTCATAAGTTGCCGCTGATCCGATACCAGAAAATTGAATTATAGTGACGGTTGTTGAGACTCCTCGATCCGCATATTTTCCTGTTTATATAAGACATAATGTGAATATTTGTTATTCAATTTTTTTTAAATATTTACATGAATTTTGATCAGCTCTTATGCTTTTTTTATTTAAGTATTTCTTCAGAAGATGAAATAAGTGGAATCTTTGGAGTCAAGCAGAGTAGTTTTTGTGTTATAAGAAAAAAGAGAGCAATTCAAGGGTTAACGCGATCGAACCTGCTCCAAAAATTAAAATTTTCGGATCTTTCTAAAGATGCTAAAAGATGGAAAATTAAAATTGTTCAAAAAACTTTGTGCCTAAAAAATTTTTCTTTAAAAGACGGATTGTCTCAAAGCCTTTTAATACTTCGTATGGTATGTGTTTATTTTGACGATCTGACAATACAGAAATTACTCAATGAATCCACAATGGTCGAGTGGTGTGTAGCGTTTTCGAGATAATTATCCCGTCAAGTGAAATTTACGGAGCAAAACTAACGTCAAAACTAGGCTACTCCAGCAAAGCGATGGTCTTGCGTTCGAATCCACGTATATGTTTATCTGTATTTACTGGGTTACAGCAGGGTCCGGCGGATAGGTGAAAGTTTTTTCGCTCAAAACCTTCACCTATTAGCCGGATTTCACCTATCCGCCGGATTTCACCTATACGCCGGACGGCTTGGAAGATACGCTCTGATTGGTCAATAAAAACAAGGTGTAGATTTTATAATTTAGTTAAAGGGTAGTCAGAGTGAGAATTAAGGCTGATTTTTTGCTCCATTTTTAATCATAAATGCAAAAGTGACGGCTTTGAAAACCACAGAAACTACTTTTCGGATTATTGACTCACGCAGTAATTTGAATTAAGCTTCTAGAATGCATTTATTTGATTTTATTTGGACAAATATATTAAATAAATTTTCTATTAAGGGTATCCCTGCTCCTAGTTTAACATATTCTCGATAAAATATTAGCCAAACAGGGCCTTAAGGATATTATTCAGATTAGCTACTTTGTAGAACTAGCCTTCAACTTGCAAAAAAAATTTGCCAAAACTTCTTTGTATGACCACACTCCTTCACACATAAGCGGCACAAGAGCCACCTAAGCCAAAACGGAAAATGTATCTCCTCCCAGGTTTATTTTGAAATAAAACCCAAATTTTAACATAGCCTGTATAATTAGTATACAAAACTTTGTAGGTGAGCTTTTGTCGATTAGTGCTATATTTATTCTAGAATACGTCAAAAACCGGTCCAAAATACCGTTTTTTTGGCTTTTTTCATCGGAAAATCTATCTCCTCCTAGGTTAAATTTCAAAATGTACTCAAATTTTTGCAAAATTTAGCTCTAAACAAACAAAAACTTTGTAGGTGGGTTTTTGTCAAATTTCGGCCCCAAACAAAAAATATGAATTTTTCAAGGTCACGTAAAAATTTCCGAAAAAAAATGTGCTTCGATTTTTTC
>SCLH01000361.1:90067-116199 GCA_004367855.1 Oikopleura vanhoeffeni
CTTTTCTTTCAACACATTATAAGAATTGTCATTCGTTCAAAAAAATGAATTTTTTTTCGAATATGTTGTTTCCAGTTACGGGGAGTTGATATTAGATTTGTTCGCCTAGTGTTCACTTCCGGAAAATTATTTTGGAATAGACAAAAACAAATGATAGATTATCCAGTTGTTTGGAAAGTGTTTTGTGCATGCATAAATAAGTTATAAAAAATCTTATTTTAGGAGAGGTTTTTTTTTGAGTTTGAATTTTATTTTTCATCTTCCAGTATCATGAACAATTAATAATTATAAAGTGAATTTAGCATTCAACTTGTCACATATGTATTCAATTACCATATTTTACTTGACTATAGAGTTATTCTGCTTTGTTAGGAAATAAAATTTTTTATCAAAAATCATGATTTTCATCAAATTTTTTGATTATTCTATACATTCTTGTCGATTTATGAGGTATAAATCAAACGGAAAACTGTGACGAGGGCAGCGACTTGTGCATCGTTTCTGACCAAATGCAACTTTAAGACAACTGTCGACCAGGTTATTACTGTGGTTGGGTTACTTGCTTTCTCACTATTTTTCTGAACAGAAAAAATATCAGATTATATGTCGGTGCCAAAATATCACTTCAACTTCTTAGCAGAAAAACTTAAAATTCTGCCTAAGTCTTTTCTGTAACAACGTTCATTGTAGGCCACATCAACGTATAAAAGCAAAAAAAAAAAAAGAAGATGACGCTTTTAATGATCTTTTAAAAATAAATAAATTTCGCACTTTTTTTCTAAATCCTCCAATCTTATTTAAGGACGGTAACGACGGGTTTTACTGATTTTCAATCGTGTCTAGCTACCGCAATTCGTATTACGATTCACTTCGGATTTAGGCGTATTTTGTTTTGAATTTCAATGGGTATAAGTTTTTTCGGCGGACCGGCGTATACGGTCCAAAAGTGATTTTTTCCTTTTTTGGGGTAATTTTATTACTCTGATATCAAAAATTTTTTTTTCGTTTATAACTTCAATTTGTGAGCTTACAGCCGTCAAGCTGATTTTATCAATTCTTTTTTAGAGAAATTTCAAAATAAATGAGTGTTTTGCACATGTTCGCTGACCCCATTCATTAGTCGAAACATATTCAGATTTTTTTGAAGAAAAGCACTTCTTTAATTTAAAGAGGGTGTTTTTTTTTTTTTCTATTAGCTTTTTAGAGGCACTCAAAGTTTTTTACTCCAAATCCTCAAAAATAGGATTTTGAGAAAATTCCAAACTTTTTTTGGTAAATCATATTATTTGATATATTTTGTCTAGTAAGTTTGCACAATATTAGTTGTACAATAGTCAGATCAATGTCTAGACACGAGAAGTTAATTACCTGAAAAAAATACTCACATTATTATGCAAATTCGGAAATTTTTTTATACATTAATTCTTTTTTTTTTTATAAGCAAACCGTTAAACAAATAAACTAATTCACTTTCTATCATTCTGGTTCGAGAACAGCACTCCGTCGGTACACCCAAATTCTGGATCTAAGAATATTTGGAATTTTTTTTTTCGAATTTTGAAAAATTTTTTATTGCTTTGTTGAAGATAATTCACAGTGATCTAAGCACGCAAAATTAGAGCAAAAAGTATTACTTCAAAGATACAGTGCCGTTTAGGAAAATAAACTTTGAAATATAGATTTTGAAAATTTTTGACATGAATTTTTTTTTTATATTCTTGAGCAAGAACCGCCGAAAATGACAATGCAACTAAAAAGACTTTCTATCCTTATGGTCTCTGATCAAGCCTCAGTCGGTACTCCCTTTAAGTGAGAGTATATATAAACAATTTTAATGGCAAAAAATCATATTATATTATCATTTATGAAAGTTGAATATATTGCGTCCATTGTCAATATATTGTTTTGTAATTGTTTTGGCCGAAAAAGCCATTTGATTACAAAAATAATATTTTGCGAGCGTTAACTTATATCGATTATACTTTATATAAAATTTAGTCAAAGTGACAAAGATTATATAACGTTTTATTCGAAAATCTTTTTCAATACAAACATGGTTAAGTTATCAGCGTGCTCTTGGTTCCAGGCAGGAAAATAATGAAGAAGCTACACTTACAGCGTCATAAAAACTTGCTCTCTTGGTAAAGTCTGTGAACATGAGTCGAAGATTGAAATTTTGGGATATTATCCGAGCCGATACGAATCTCCTGACATTTTTTATGTACATGAATTACGATTGAATCCGCGATATTATTCACCGAACCACAAAATCCAGATATAGGAAAAAGGACATTATATACATTGTCTCAGAAGTTTTTTCGTCAGAATTTTGGTACTTGATCTGCGAACTAAGATATATTTGATAATTTAGTTTCGAAACCCTACAGAGCAATTAAAGCTATTTAAAACAAATATATTGAGTGAATAAGTTACCCGTGATTCCGGGCCGTTCCACTGATTGGTGACGATAATCGATATTAAAATTATTCATTTTTTTCAACTAGAAATTAGAAACCTAGTAGGTGTACTAATTTTATTAGAAAGAAATTTGGAAAAAAATGTGAAAATGATAATGTATCTGCTATAGACGTTTACAAAACAGTTTTAACGCATAAGTTGAACATAAATGTCGAACTTATTGCACATCGGCATATAAAGAGGACAGAATCTGTCGACAATTCCTGAGTGTTCGAATGACGAACAACGCGGATACACGCATCCAATCAGATCCTTGATTGCGCATAGGCCGATTTATTGATCAGATTTCGAAGAATCAATAATTTCTCAGATTCCGCTTCTTTCCATATTCAGGATATGCTTTCAGAGGGTCCGTATCCAAATAAACTTTCGTCTATTCATTTTTTAAATGTATTTATTTTTTATCATATTTTACTCAAAATTTGTATAAAAAAAGTGATATCGCAAAATGTATCCTTTGATAGGTTTACACTGAAGAGAGCCATTTATAGGCTTTTGCGGCATGAGTGTTAAATTCAATTGTGATAAATGGAAATGGCTGACACTTTTAAAGATTACGCAACGAGAACTTTTGAAATGGACGACGTTTTCAATAAACTAGTTCGTTTCATTTCAGGTTCATTTAATCATTGGATTCTCGACGAAGATCATATAACAGGACGGTTTTTTTACTTACAAAATTTAAGGTTAAAATAATAGTCAAATGCAGCAGTTTTCATTTGATTAAAACTATGTCCAAAACCCTTAATTGAGACATTGGTTTAGTAGTTATTTACTGTTACACGTGCCATTTTAATACGATTATATCCTACACTTGAAATGCAAACGGATCACAATTTTTTCGGAGGAAACATGGAATCTTCCCAAGCACATAAGATTCAATGATAATCAAAACCAGCGTCTTGGTTTACCATCAGATAAAGGATTTAAATAAATTTGAAATCGAAAATTCCAAATAGAAACTTATTTTCGAAACGCTTTTATTTTAGTTTTTAATTCAAGAGAATTTTGTTAAATAATTGGATTTTCAATAATTCGCAAAATAGTTTACCAAAATGTTACACTGAAACATGCATCTTCAGCCACAAGAACTGATTTTGAGACGTTTTCAAAATAATCTTGAATTAACAATAAATCAATGCAATGTTCATATTAATTTTTATTTTTGAGTTATGTCATGTTCGGTAAAAAACACAAAAAAGAGATTGTAGTATGTGAAGGATTACATGATCACGAGGGTCGGTGCATTTTGACAATTTGCATCTTTCAATTTTTTTGTCTTGATAGGAAACTTTTTGGCACTTCATTTTTGGATTAAACTTTTTCGAACACAGTTGACTTTTGATTCCATTGTTTAATCTGAATTTTTTCAGATATTTTTTTTTATTTATAATTGTCTTTTGAAAAACAATTAAAAAACGCGCGTTTGCATCGAGTGTTAAAATTATCAGTAAAATTATTTGTTATTATTAGGAGCTTTAAATACGTTTTGTCCACATTTAAATTACTTGTTAATTTCAATACGTTATTATAAGTCAAAAAAGAAATAATTTAATAACAAAACAGTTCGAAACAGAAATTTTGCACATCGAAAAAATAATTTTTTTCAATGAGTTAAATATAATATTCCAAACCGGTCGAAGATTGGGCATATCAATTGAGCAGTCTCGTTAAATAATAATATTTTTAATCTTGCTAAAAAGGGCTTTCAGCGATTTCTTCCAATCTATTTTCATCAAATCGATTCTTCTCTTTTTATAGAAAATTTTGAAAAATTTTTGACATGGAAAATTTTTTTTTATATTTCTGGAAGCAAACCAGCCACGAAAATGAAAATGCAACTAAAATAAGCTTCCTATCACTTATGAGTCTCGTGATACAGCCTCAGTCGGTTACCCCCTTAAAGTGAGAGCATATAAATATAAACAATTTTATAGTGGCAAAAAAAATCATATCATATTTATCATTTATGAAAAGCTTGAATATATTTGCGTCCAATGTCAATAAAATTGTTTTGCTAAATTGTTTTGGCCGAAAAAGCCATTTGAATTACAAAAAATAATATTTTGCGTAGGCGTTAATCTTATATCGATAATACTTATATAAAATTTAGTCAAAGTGACAAAAATTGATATAAACGTTTTAATTCGAAAAGTTCTTTTTCAATACAAAACCATGGTTAAGTTATCAGCGTGCTCTTGGTTCCAGGCAGAAAATAATGGAAGAAAGCTACACTTACGCGGTCATAAAAAACTTGCTCTCTGGTAAAAGTCGTGAACATGAGCTCGAAGATATGAAATTTTGGGATATATCCGAGCCCGATACAGAAAAATCTCCTGACATTTATTATTATGTACATGAATTACGATTGAATCCGCGATATTATTCACCGAACCACAAAATTCCAGATATAGGAATGAAAAAGGACAGTATAACATTTTGTCTCAGAGTTTTTTTCGTCAGAAATTTTGGTAACTTGAAATCTGCGACAAAGATAGAAATAAGAATAATTTTGATAAATTTTAGTTTCGAAAACCCTAACAGAGCAATAAAAGCTATTTAAAAACAAAATACTATATGAGTGAATAAAAGTTTACCCGTGATTCGGGCCGTTCCACTGATTGGTTACGATAATCGATTAAAAATTAATTCATTTTTCGAAACTAGAAATTAGAAACTAGTAGGTGTACTATTTTTTTAGTAAACGAAGTTAAAAATTTTGCGACAAAAAATTAAATGAAAGGAAAAAAATGATAATGTAAGTCTGCTATAGACGTTTACAAAAACCAGTTTTTAACGCATAAGTTGAACATAAAATATGTCGAACTTATTGCAAATCAGGCATATAGAAGGCCAGAATCTGTCGACAATCCTGAGTGATCGAATGATACGAAACAAGCGGGATACCCCGCATCAATCAGAAATCCTGATTGCAGAATAGGCCGATTTCATTGAATCAGATTTCGCAGAAATCAATAAATTTCTCAGATTCCGCATTCTTTCAAATATTCAGGATAATGCTTTCAGAGGGTCCGTAATCCATAAATCACTTTCGGTCCTAATTCATTTTTTAAAATGTATTTATTTTTTTATTCATATTTTATAAAATTGTATAAAAAAGTGATCCATCGCAAAAATGTATCCTTTGTAGTGGTTAACTGAAGCAGAGCCATTTACTAGGTTTTTTGCGGCATGGAGTGATAAATTCAGAATTGATGATAAATGGAATGGCTGACGTCCCTTTTTAAAGATTACGCGAACGGAATACGCAATTTTGAAAATGGACGCGATGTTTTCAAAAACTGTATCGGGTTCATTTCAGGCGTCATTGTTCAGATAGGATTGCTCGGACGAAGTCCATATAAACAGGACGGTTTTTCTACTTACAAATTTAAGGGTTAAAAATAAAGAGTCAACTGCAGCAGGTTTTTTCAAAGATTTTATTAACTATGTCCAAAAACCCTTTAATTGAGACATTGTTTAGTAGTTATTTACATGCTTCACCGTGCCATTTTAATACGATTATATCCTACACTTGGAAATGCACAAAGGATCACATTCTTTTTCGAGGGAAACATGGACCTCATTTACCCAAGGGCACATAAATTTCAGGTGATAAAATCAAACCAGGCGTCTTGGTTTTCAATCCATCAGTAAAGGGATTTAAATAAATTTGATCGAGACAAAATTTCAAAAATAGCAAAACTTATCTTCGACACAACGCTTTTATTTTAGTTTATTAAAGTTCAAGCAGAGATTTTGATAAATAATTGGTATTTCCAAAATATTTTGCAAAAAATAGTTTACCCAAATGTGACACTGAAACTGCTCTTCAGGCACAAGAACTGACCATTGTGAGAACGTTTTCAAAAATAATCTTTGAATTAACAATGAATCAAACTGAATGTTCAATATTTAATTTTTATCTTTGTTTGTCATTTCAGGTTAAAAACACCAAAAAAGAGGAGATGTGGAGTATGGTGAAGGATAAGGATATCAAGAGGGCGGTGCATTTTGACAATCGTTGCACTTTTTCACAAATGTTTTTGGTCTTGTAAGGAAACTTTTTGGCACTTCAAATTTTTGGATTAAACCTTTTTCGAACAGAAGTGCCACTTTTTAGCTTCCATTGTTTAATCTGAATTTTCTTTCAGATTTATTTTTTTCTACTTTATGATTGTCTTTTGAAAAAACAAATAAAACGCGCGGTTTGCTATCGAAAGGTGTTTAAAAAATTACAGTAAAATTATTTGTTATTAATTAGGAGCTTAAATACGGTCTTGTCCACCAATTTAAATTTACTTAGTTAACTTTCATCTACGATTTTTTAAGTCAAAATAGAAAATTTTATTTAAAAAAAAATCGAAAAAACAAATTATAGGCACACGCAAAAAAAATATTTTTTTCATTGAGTTAATGTTTCATGAATTAAAATAAAATAAATCACAACCGCGTCGACAGCTTGGCTGATCAATTGAGCAAGTCTCGGTAAATATATTTTAATTCTTGAATTAAAAGGGCTTCGATGGAATTTCTCCAAACCGTTATTTTTCATTCAAAAAAAGTATGATTTTAGAGTTATAAACAAGAGCGAAGCAACAAAAAAAAGCATTTTTATATGTAGTAAAAGTAGCAATTCCATAATTGGTCAGCTCATTGGATTCCAAAAAAAAATTTAACCTACTTTGAAATTTTTGAAACTATAATGAGAAAATTTTCAAAATATTTCTTATTATTGTTTGACCAACATATCACTCACCATACAACAATCACAATGATTTTTGGGGTTTTTAAGGTATATAAAAAATATGCAGGTTCATCTAGTCGGAATCCCACGTGGCCATATTGTAGAGTTTTTCCCGGAAGTCTTTTCCAAATTTCTCATTGATTTGTTTGAATTCGAAAGTTTAACTCGAACACAAATTTCTGAAGAATCAGTACATTCAAAAATCCTTTTAAGTTTACAAAAGTTGCTGGGTTATAAAAAATAACTTTTTGGGTTGGAATATATTGAGAAAGTGTTTCCCAGTGGAAAGTTTTTTCATCAAGAGCCCAATCCGTATCTGTCACAAATGCACACGACTCCCTTACTGCTTGAGCCAGCCACCTTATAAAGGTGTTTGCATATTTAAAATCATTCTACAATATGCAAAAAAACATCGTTTCTAGAGAATTGTCTCCTTCGAATAATTATAAGAGATTTTGCAAGGATTCACAAAAAATTACTTAATTTTTTTGGAAATTTACGGAGGGTTTATTTTTTGAGATTTTTTTCCAAATCTTTTTACTTTCTAAAAATATTAATTCGACCTATTGCGTCAATTAAATTGAAATATCAGTTTTTAAGAAAAGTGTTTTGTCCATCGGTTGACACTCAAGCACAACTAGATTAATGGGTAAACAGAAACAGATATTTTTCAAAAGTGATATTTCAAAATTATCGATTTAAGTATTTTCAGCGAAACTTTTAAATTATTAAAAAAATTAATTCGAGCAATTAAATATTGTCCAGCCAGAGTCACTTTGATTAAGATATCGACCCAGAAATATATCAACAGTGTACTTATCCTGCTTTTATTAGGGAAATATACCCATTTTTTATGAAAACATTCGTGATTTTTTCCATCACAATTTTAAACCTTTTAAACAATATTTTGATTGATTATATATCGATTACGACACTTCCTGGTGTTTTTTGCTAGAATTATTTTTAGAAGTTTTGACCTCGTCTTCTCTCTTCGATCACGACGAAAGAGATCGTTTTCAAGTTATTAGGACACTTCTGTTAGTATTCGCCAATTTTTTCGTGTTAAACTTCCTGTTATGTTTGATCAATTTTTTCGTTTTAAAAACTATTCTGGTCGTTTTTTGCTTATTTTTTTGTCAAAACTTCCTGGTTGCTTATTGATAATTTTCGTTAAAAACTTGATGGTCTGTTTTTGCTTTCTGAACGGCGGGACGAAAATGTGGCCCCGAGAGTCAAAGTTCGGGGTGAGCAAAAATGAAAGCAGCTTTTCACATTTTTTATATCTATTCTCTG
Source organism: Oikopleura vanhoeffeni (assembly GCA_004367855.1). Taxonomy (NCBI): domain Eukaryota; kingdom Metazoa; phylum Chordata; class Appendicularia; order Copelata; family Oikopleuridae; genus Oikopleura; species Oikopleura vanhoeffeni. The sequence goes on from SCLH01000361.1 coordinate 98,586, forward strand.
GAGCCTTAAAAATTATCGTTTGGGCACTTTTCAGACTTTAATACAAATCGAAATTATTTGATTAAAGAGGATCCATGAAAGTTTTTGGTATCATTTTTCAAAACTTTTGGCAAATTTCAAGCTCTCAAATTCGGGTCCTAGAGACATATAATTCCATAATTTTGTTTTACATCTTGAAACAATCAAACTTATTTTACACAGTTTTTGGCCAGTAACTAACACTTAGAGGGGTCTCGGTACACGATTCAAATAGTTCCTTTTAACGGCTCGGAGTATTTTATTTGCAAATACTTTGAAGTTGTCCAATGCTGCCGTCTTGCAATCGAACATATTTTGATTGTATGAAATGTACACATTATATCGACCAATCAGGAAACCGCACACTGATTCGTCGATTTGTCTGAGACATTTTTTGTCATGAACAACTTTTTTTTTCATTTTAATCGAATATTTGCAATTACGTAGTTGTTATTCAAATGTTGTCTTTTGGAGCACTTTCAAAGCAAATTCTCTAACAAAAGGACAAACAAATAAATAAAGTTTAGGTTCGTGTGTCCGCCGTCAGATCCAGGTACATTTTTTTACAAGCTCAGACGTCGGAATAAGCTCTGCAGGTGCAAAAATTTGATAAAAGAAAAATTTCACTTATTAAAATTTTAATTTTGACCGCCAAGATCTTATATGTAAACTTTATTTTCGCTCTAGCGCCTCGATATATGTTGGGCCGTAAGGTATATTCCGATCGCAATAATTATTTTTTTCTGCATCTTTCTGATAAACTGAGAAAATTAAAAGTTGGACGTCATGAGATTCTCATCTAGTCGAAAATTTAAAGCATCAGATTCGATTCCTTCTTGCACATTTATGACCTTATTTGTGCTGAATTCAATATATATTTTTCTCATATGTTTTCTATTAAGGAAATGCCTTTTTAGACTGTTGAAATCTAAAAAACGGGCCAAAATTAGTTAATTTTGCTCAAGTCTCTAGCGCCTCGCTTACAATGTTGAGCATGAGATATAACACCACTCGCGATAATTTGTTTTCTGCTTCTTTTGAAAATTAAAATGAGCAGGAATAAAATTGGTCTAACATCGAGATTAATCGATTGGTCGAATTTAAACTAACTCAAAATCGACCATTTTCCAACATTTATTATGAACTTTTTTTGTGCTGAATTCAAATATATATTTTTTGTCATTTTATATTTAGAACGAGCAGAGAAAATTTTTGCGACCTGAAAAATAATCTCACGGTTTCACATTATTCGAGGCGCTGAGACTATTAGCCAGAATTTGGCATTTTTGCGGCGATTTTTTTTTTTTGAATTTCAAGGGCAAAACACACAAAAACTTTTGATGACCATAAACATATTAAAATATATTTTTCGGAATCACACAATAAAAAGTCAGTTAAAACTGATGATCAATTTTCCTGGATCCTGATTGGTTTTAAATTTGAACAATCGAATTCAGCTTTGTTAATTTTTTTCGAAATAAAGTTTCATTTTCGTATCACTGTTTAAAATTTTACGTAAATGCAGTTTTTGAAATGTTGCTCGACTCGGGACACCCTAATTTAGGTAACAAAAAATAGTTCGAAACGACTATATATTAGTCAGAGCGACAAAATAATTTTGATCCATTCCTTGTCAACTATGGTCCTGGCAATGCAACTTTTTTGCATTTGAAATTGTCAGCATGGTAAATGTGACCCTTTTCGCACAATTTTTTGGTTTCGTTACCAATTGCGTTTGTGTCTGTTCCCAAGCATAGCTTTCTTTATCAAACGTCTCTCATGTTCGCAACATTTCATCAGTTTGTACGGATATTTTTTTCTTTGAAGTATATCAAAATAAAATTGAGTCATCGATAATAGTCAGATAGGTCGTTTCGTTACGTAAGCTCGTCTCGCCCGTTAACGGTTAAAAAGTCATTGCAGCTTCAATACAACGCGTATGTCCAGAATATTTTTTTGTGCGTTTTGAAAAATACGGTTGATTTTTCAAATTGGTTCCACGCTTGAGAGATTTTTTAGATTAGAGAGCTGTTTAGTCGATCATCAACGGTTGACTTTTATCTAAACCCCTTAAAAAGGCAAACTTGTCCGCATAAATGAAGCTCATTTTTGTGCGTAGACTAATTCAGCCAAAACAACTGAAAAAAGCCAGGTGAGCCCAATTATCGCCGAAAGTTGTCTTCATAAATTTCGGCGATATTGGTGACATTTTCGGGCATATTAGCCCTCTTCGGCGATTCCCATATGGATCAACGGCCCTCAAGAGTACAAATACTAACTATTGAATGATACAAACACGCAAGATATTGCACCCAATCAAAACCGTGGAATAAGAATATCGATTTCAATTGGTCAGATTAGAGAAATGATCAACCATCAAATGCTCAGATTTCGCCTATTTCAAATGTTAGAGTTTGTCCGAGGCGTTGATCCTATGGGGATAAAAATTCAAGTTTGGTCGCGATAAAAAATGAAAAAAACGTAGGCGTTCAAAATGACGTCATATTTAAACAAATATTTCAATTTTATAGGGAGTTGTAGGTTTAAATCAGGCTTCCAAAAAGGATGCTCCCCGCAATTTTACTAATCCCTATCCCGTTTTATCCCCCAAACGGGATCAAAACGGAGATAGGATGAAGGGATAGATTATCCCCTTTTATCCGGGTCCGGGGAATAGCCTTATCTTTTTTATGTCCCGTTTTTGTAAATACGATAAAAAAATTCCTGAGAGTGTTATATTTATGAATTATGCAAAAAGGGGATAGGGATTAGAAAGGGATACAAATGAGGAATAGGGATAGAACGGGGATAGGACGGAAAAGGGAAGAAACGGGATACAAAGGGGGAAGGATAAAACGGGTCAAAGGGGATGGACCTTTCCATCCCTAATCCCTCTATGGCTATGAATTTTCCATCCTATTATCCCCTCGTTTATCTGCTTCTACCCCTATCCTCTTTTGGAGCTGGTTTTTAAATCAAGTTAATCACAAATGGCGTAGTCTTCAACAAACGTCAATCTACCAAAGAATTCAAAGAGTTGACTTTTGATTGCTATTTTTTATCATGACGTCATTCATGCGCACACAAAATAATCGAAATAAAAGAGTTTTTTCGCTTTTGATCATTTACAATTTTTTATCTTATTTAGTAACAGTGCATAACTTTGAATTATTTTTCAATTAATCGTCAATGTTAATAGATTGAATTTAATTATATTTTTCTATTTTTAAGACAAAATCTAATTTATAAATGATTATAGAAATGTCTGATTATGCTATCAAATCTAGAAAACATCTGTCAGATTCCGGTTTCGTTTACTTACCTGTTGCTACTTTAGCGGTCTGTTTTCAAAGATACAACATTAACACACAATGAAAATTCCGAAGTTGAATACTAACGCACCGAGAACAGATATCGAATCAAATAAAGTCCAAATTCAAGGAATCTCAATGCAGAAGAAGGATTTGAAAGGAGCTTGATTTGCTAAAGTTTTTCCGGAAATCACAACCATATAAAACTTCATGATCCTTTTTAATTCAAATAAATTCGATGTTTGTTATTAAATTAGTCTAAAGTGCCCAACGATAATTATTTTAAGGCTCGCAGAGAAGAATAAAAATTGAAAAGCTGTTCCATTTTTCTCACCCCGAATCTTTGACTCTCGGTGCGCCACATATTTCGTCCCGCCTGTTCAGAAAGCAAAAAACGACATCCAAGTTTTTAAACGAAATATTGATCAATTAAATAACAGGAAGTTTTTTGACGAAAAATAAGCAATAAACGACCAGAACGTTTTAAAGAAAATAATTATCAATATAATCTCAGGGAAAGCTCTCTCTAAACAAAAATTGGCAAATAACTAACCCAGGAAGTGCCTAAATCTTAAAACGATCTCTTTCGTGGATTCGAAGAGAAACGTAGCGCAACTTCTAAAAATAATTTTAGCAAAAAACGACCAGGAAGTGTCGTAATCGATCATAAATCAAATCAGAAAAACGATTGTAATTAGATCAGATTCTTGTGCAAATCATCATAACAAAATCAATTTGTGAACACCACTCGTGAGGGTGTATCACGTGATATGATGTACCTTGCCTCTTTCAGTAAATTTTCTAGAACTAAAAATTCAACATTTCCAGATATCCGGAATGTCCGGTCCGTTAAATCTAAGTGATTAATCAGGGGTCTGCCAACTTGATTTTAAAGAGGTTGCATGCCTGGCGGGTAAGAATGACGCAAATTATCTTTATGTTACGGTAGTATTTATTAGATAAATACAGTTAACGGTAAATACATGAAAGATTGGCAAAATGCCTGTCGGGGGGTCTAATACAGAATATCCCTTAAAGGTAGTCTACTTTAAAGAGATGCTGCTATCGACCGAACTTTTTATCACAACGAACGGTAGTGTAGGCCAATAGCTCTTATTATAGCCCCGCGGCTCAGCTCGAAATAAAACCATCAGCTGAGGCCGTATATTTAACGATAACATGCAACTTACCATTTGCATGTCTCGTTCTTTGAGTCGTCTCTTATCCGCCCCGGGAGATGGAAAGTAAAATACGTTTTTGTATTTCGTACCGCTATAATTGCTGTGATCAGATTACTCATTATGTAATACTATGCTTGGGTTTCATAACACAATTGGCTTCTAATTAACGGGATGCAAACAATATATCGTTTGAGCTTCCTTAGCAAACCAAAGTTGAACTCTAACTACCTTGGGCTTTCTGTATTACGCGCTTGGAAAAAAGCTTCAATCATGTTATGATGGTGCGAGTAAGACTTCCTGATAAAAAGTATTGTTGTTTGTTCGAGAAATCTGAAAAATTATAAAAAAATTTTATCGTTGGCATATTTCGCTTTCAAAATCTACTAAGATCTTTCTGCAAAAGAGAAAAATGCATGTCAGCGTTCATGAGAATAGTCCTTTTTCTGAAACAATTAACTTTTTGCCTATTTTTATTATAGCAACGGATTTTCAAAAATAATTTCGGCGAATTCAGCAAGAATTTAATAAAATATTTTTCTGTTTTTATTGTAGAGATTGGTTTTCTGACCCAATCTCGACAATATGTGTTTTTGGATACGTGGATATCACGAAATAGATAAATGAAGAGTAAGCACAACTATTTAATGCATTTAACACGTTCCATGTTCAAATAGTTTTTTAAAAAATAATTATTTTTATACATCTCAAGTTAACGAATTACAAATGTGCAATTGTGAAACATAAGATCTCCTCTTAATTACTCACCAAAAGACTATATATAAGTTTTATAAGGGGCTTATTTCTCCCAAGCACTTAATTAATTAATTAAGTGAAACGTTTATTTTCCAATTGTATATTCGTAGTCGTAACGCTTGAGAAGTCAAAATTCTTATGGTTAGAAAATATTATCACATCACCTTTAATGCTAACACCTATTGCTGCTTCTCTCTCCTTGAGCCTATCTCGTGATATTGTACGTATCCAATCACATAATCGCCAATATTATTGATCAAAAAAAATTCTCATACAATCTCAATCAAAATATTTTTATAAATTTAATTCTACATTCACCGAAATATATTTTTGAAATTGCTTGTTTAGTTTTGATATAGGCAAAATGTAAAATTCTTAAGAAAATGGACTACGCTTCCACGAACGCTGCATCCATTTTTCTGTTATCTTTAGATAATCTTCGTGACATCTCTCAGCTTATATTCATCGGAAGAAATTATTTAATCTCAGATTTCTCGCCAAATCACTAATAAATCTGGCATTTACTGCGGCGCCATTAGTCATTGATACAAGGCTAAAACTTGAAATTTTAAAAAAGGGGCAACTAAATGTAACAATTATAATTATATTTATTAACATTGCAATACCTTTATTTAGTGTACATTTTGCCTGTGTTATTATTTTTTTGTAATTTGAGACTATCCTTTGTCTGGAATTGGAAAAAATTATATTCTATTGCAATGCAAATCCGATCTTCTGAATAGTTATTCGATAGTCAAAAACTTTTTTTTTGCTTGCAATTAATTTCTCCATTGTGCTGGATGGTCGAATACTAAAAAACAACCAAATTAAGACCGTGGTTAAAATAACTACTGCACCCACATCCCCTTAATCTCTCAAGCTATGAAAAAAGTTCCGCCTAGCATATCAGATTTTCAGGAGGCGTTGTTGAGCGTTTCTTTGCAAAAAACTCTTATGAGATAAACCTTCATTTTTTTCTTTTACAGTGGAAGAGTTTAATTGTCGAAAAAAAATTCATTTTCCTAGAAATTTATGTTAATTTCTGGAAATACGTTTGAAAACAAGGTACATTAAAACCACGTTGATACACCTCATAGGTAGGCTTCAGGAAATGCTATGTTTTCTGCGCGTGCCTCTGTTATATTCCTCACTTTTGTCTGATCGACTAATCTGGTTGGGGATCTAAGAAATATTTTCTAAATAAGTTGCAAATATTTATGAACTCACTTTTATTTAGGAAAAAATTGTAGTTTTACTCGTTAATAATTATTTGTTATTACATATAAGCCAAATAAATGGAAATAAGAGTACCACTTGGCATGACTTTCACATTTTATTTTTTTTCAAAACATATCATTTTAATCTTTACTTATATAAAATAAGATATTTGAAATTTCACTCCCAAATTAATATGTCCAGACGGCCTAATTTTCTGAAGCAAATTGTACTCAAAACTTTCCTCAAAAATTAACTCATTGAAATTTATTTGAAATTCGGATCAAAAGTTTTTCTTCGGAAAGTACTAAACTTAAGCGAAAAATCGCTTATTTCAATGTCAATTTTTCATAAAATTTGGAAAAGCGCTAGTAAGGAGAGAATTGTAAAAATGATTTATAACAATCACATTCGTTGAAATAATTCAATGGTTCATTAGGAAGAAGTTTCTTGCGATCATTTTTTGGCTGAATTAAGTAGGCTTTGCCTTTCAAAAGGCTATATAACTCGGGGGGTTAAACGACGAGGGATTTTGCGGGCCGCCTCGTCGCAAGCTTATATCCCTGTCTAGTACATTCTTATNTGATAAATTTTAGTTTCGAAAACCCTACAGAGCAATTAAAGCTATTTTAAAACAAAATACTATATGAGTGAATAAAAGTTTACCCGTGATTCCGGGCCGTTCCACTGATTGGTTGACGATAATCGATATTAAAATTATTCATTTTTTTCGAACTAGAAATTAGAAAACCTAGTAGGTGTACTAATTTTTTTAGTAAACGAGTTAAAAAATTTTGCGACAAAAAATTAAAATGAAAGAAGAAAAATGATAATGTAAGTCTGCTATAGACGTTTACAAAAACCAGTTTTTAACGCATAAGTTGAACATTAAAATGTCGAACTTATTGCAAATCAGGCATATAAAGAGGACAGAATCTGTCCGACAGATCCTGAGTGTTCGAATGATACGAACAACGCGGGATACCCGCATCCAATCAGAATCCTTGATTGCAGAATAGGCCGATTTCATTGATCAGATTTCGCAGAAATCAATAAATTTCTCAGATTCCGCATTCTTTCAAATATTCAGGATATGCTTTCAGAGGGTCCGTAATCCATAAATCAACTTTCGGTCCTAATTCAATTTTTTAAAAATTTATTTTATTTTTTATCAATATTTTACTCAAAAATTTGTATAAAAAAAAGTGATCAATCGCAAAATGTATCCTTTGAATAGGTTATGAACACGAGCCATTTACTAGCTTTTTGCGGCATGGAGTGATAAATTCAGATTGAATGATAAATGGAAAATGGCTGACGTCACTTTTTAAAGATTACCGAACGGAATACGCAATTTTGAAAATGGACGCGAATGTTTTCAATAAAACTAGTTCGGTTTCATTTCAGGCGTCATTGATCATATGGATTGCTCGACGAAGATCAATAAAAGGAAGGTTTTCTACTTACAAATTTAAGGTTAAAATAAATAGTCAAATGCAGCAGTTTTTTTCAAAGTTTATTACACTATGTCAAAAAACCCTTAATTGAGACATTGGTTTAGTAGTTATTTGACATGTTCACCGTGCCATTTTGAATACGATTATATCCTACACTTGGAAAATGCAGACAAGGAATCACAATTCTTTTTCGAGGAGGAAAACATGGACACTCATTTACCAAGGGCACATAAAAGTTCAAGTGATAAATCAAAACCAGCGTCTTGGTTTTACCATCAGTAAAGGATTTAAAATAAAATTTGAAGTCGAGACAAAATTCCAAAAATAGAAAACTTATCTTCGAAAACGCTTTTATTTTAGTTTTTAAATTCGAAAAAGAATTTTGATAAAATAATTGGTATTTTCAAATAATTCGCAAAAAAATAGTTTACCAAAATGTTACACTGAAAATGCATCTTCAGGCCACAAGAACTGACATTTGAGACGTTTTTCACAAATAATCTTGAATTAACAATAAATAAACTGAATGTTCAATATTTATTTTTATTTTGAGTTATGTCATGTTCAGGGTAAAAAACACCAAAAAAGAGAGAGATGTGAGTATGGTGAAGGATAAGGATATCAAGAGGGTCGGTGCATTTTGACAGATTTTCACTTTTCAATTTTTTTTGTCTTGATAGGAAACTATTTGGCACTTCAAAATTTTTGGATAAAACCTTTTTCGAACACAAGTTGCCACTTTTTAGCTTCCATTGTTCAATCTGAATTTCTTCAGATTTATTTTTTTTTACTTTATAAATTGTCTTTCGAAAAAACAATTAAAAAACGCGCGTTTGCTATCGAAGGTGTCTAAATTATAGTAAAATGTATTTGTTATTAATTAGGAGCTTTAAATACGGTCTTGTCCACCATTTTAAATTTACTTAGTTTAATTTCATACGGTTTTTAAGTCAAAATAGAAAATTTTAATTTAAAAAAAAAGTCGAAAAAACCGAAATTTTAGCACATCGAAAAAAATATTTTTTTCATGAGTTAAATGAAATAAATCCAACCGGTCGACAGATTGGCTTATCAATTGAGCAAGTCTCGGTAAAATAAAATAATTTTAATTCTTGATTAAAAAGGGCTTCGATGGATTTCTTCCAAACCGTATTTTCATTCAAAAAAGTATGATTTAGAGTAGATATAAACAAGAAGCGAAGAAACAACAAAACAAAAGCATTTTCTTATGTAGTAAAAGTAGCAATTCCTAATAATTGGTCAGCTCATATGATTCCAAAAAAAAATTAACAATGTTGAAAATTTTTGAAACTATAATGAGACAAAATTTTCAAAATATTTCTTTATTATTTTTGACCAACATTCACTCAACCATACAACAATCACATTGATTTTTGGGGTGTTTAACGGTATATAAAAAAATATGAGGTTCATCTAGTCAGGAATCCCACGTGGCCATATTGTAGAGTTTTTCCGGAAGTCTTTTCCAAATCTTCTTCATAATTTGTCTGAAATTACGAAAAGTTTAACTCGAACACAAATTTTCTGAAGAATCAGTACATTCAAAAATCCTTTTAGTTACAAAGTTGCCTGGAGTTATAAAACAATACTTTTGGTTGGATATATTGAGAAAAGTGTTTACCCAGTGGAAAAGTTTTTTCATCAAACGAGCAATCCGTATCTGTCACAATGCACACGACTCCCTTCACACGCTTGTAAAGCCAGCCACCTTTATAAAGGTGTTTGCATATTTAAAATCATTCTACATATGCAAAAAAACATCGTTGCATAGATGTCTCCTTCGAACTACATTATAAGAGATTTTGCAAGGATTCAAAAAAATTACTTAATTTTTTTGGAAATTTACGGAGGGTTTATTTTTTGGAATTTTTTTCCAATCTTTTACTTTCTAAAAATAATTAATTCGACCTATTGCGTCAATCTAAATTGAAATATCAGTTTTTAAGAAAGTGTTTTGTCCCATGGTTGACACGTCAAGCAAAAGATTAATTGGGTAAACAGAAACAGATATTTTTCAAAAGTGATATTTCAAAATTCGATTTTAGTATTTTCACGAAATTTAACTTATTAAAAAAATTAATTCGAGCAATTAAATATTGTCCAGCAGAAGTCACTTGATTAAATATCGACCCAGAAAATATCACAAAGTGTACTTATCTGCTTTTATAGGGAAATACCCATTTTTTATGAAACATTGTGATTTTTTCATCACAATTTTGAAACCCTTTTAAACTATATTTTGATTGATATATATATCGATACGACACTTCCTGGTCGTTTTTTGCTAGAATTATTTTTAGAAGTTTTGACCTCGTCGTTTCTCTTCGAATCACACGAAAGAGATCGTTTTAAGATTAGGACACTTCCTGGTTAGTATTCCCAATTTTTTCGTGTTAAAAAACTTCTGTTATTATATGATATTTTTTTCGTTTTAAAAACTTTCTGGTCGTTTTTTGCTTATTTTTTTGTCAAAACTTCCTGTTGCTTTATTGATAATTTTTCGTTTAAAAAACTTGATGGTCTGTTTTTGCTTTCTGAACAGTGCGGGACGAAATATGTGGCCCCGAGAGTCAAAGCATTCGGGGTGAGCAAATAAAGCAGCTTTTCACATTTTTTATCTCTATTCTCTGCGAGCCTTAAATTATCGTTGGGCACTTTTCAGACGTATTAATCACAAATCGAAATTTATTTGATTAAAGGAGGATCCATGAAAGTTTTTGGTATCATTTTTTCAAAAACTTTTGGCAAAATTCAAGCTCTCAAATTCGGGTCCTAGAGACATATAAATTCCATAATATTTGTTTACATCTTGAACAATCAAACTTATTTTACAACAGTTTTTGGCAGTAATACACATTACAGAGGGGTCTTGGTAACGGATCAAATAGTTCTTTTACGGCTCAGGAGTATTTATTTGCAAAACCTTTGAAGTTGTCAATGCTGCCGTCTTGCAATCGACATATTTTGATGTATGAACTGTACACTTATATCGACCAATCAGAAACGCACCTGATTCGTCGATTTTGTCTGAGACATTTTTTGTAATGAACAAACTTTTTTTTTCATTTTATCGAAATAATTTGCACATTACGAGTGTTATTCAAATCGTTGTCTTTTGGAGCCTTCCAAGAGCAAATTCTCAACAAAAGGACAACAAATAATAAAAGTTTAGGTTCGTGTGTCCGCCAGTCAGATCCAGGGTACATTTTTTTACAAGGCTGACGTCGGAATAAGCTCTGCAGGTGCAAAATTTGATAAGAAGAAAAATTTCCTTATTAAAATTTTATTTTGACCGCCAAGATCTTATATGTTAAAACTTTTATTTTCGCTCTAGCGCCTCGATATATGTTGGCCGTAAGGAGTATTCCGACGCAATAATTATTCTTTTTCTGATCTTTCTGATAAACTGAGAAAATTAAAGTGGACGTCATGGAGATTTCTCATTGTCGAAAATTTAAGCAATCAGATTCGATCCTTTTGCACATTTATGATACCTTAATTTGTGCTGATTCAAATATATTTTTCTCATATGTTTTTTTAAGGAAATGCCTTTTTAGACTGTTGAAATCTTTAAAAACGGGCCAAAATTAGTTAATTTTGCTCAACAGTCTCTAGCGCCTCGCCTTACATGTTGAGCATGAGTATAACACCACTCGCGATAATTTGTTTTCTGCTTCTTTTGAAAATAAATGCAGCAGGAATAAAATTGGTCAACATCGAGATTAATCATTGGTCGAAATTTAAACTAACTCAAATCGACCATTTTTCCAACATTTAATGAACTTTTTTTCTGGTGCTGAATTCAAACTATATATTTTTTGTCATTTTATTTAGAAGATGCAGTAGAATAATTTTTGCGACATGAAAATCATAATCTCACGGTTCTCACATTATTCGAGGCGCTGAGACTATATTAGCCAGATTTGGCATTTTTGGCCGGCCGATTTTTTTTTTTTACATTTCAAGGGCAAAACACACACAAAACTTTGATGACCATCAAACAATTTAAAATATTATTTTCGGAATCACCAATAAAGTCAGTTAAAACTGATGATAATTTTCCTGGATCCTGACTTGGTTTTAAATTTGACATCGAATTCAGCTTTTGTTACTTTTTTTTCGAAATTAAAGTTTCATTTTCGTCATCACTGTTTAAAATTTACGTAAATGCAGTTTTTTGAAATGGTTGCTCGACTCGGACACCCTATTTAGGTAACAAAAATATGTTCGAAACGACTATAATTAATCAGAGCGAGCAAATTAATTTTGATCCATTCTTGTAACTATGGTCCTGGCATGCACACTTTTTTGCATTTGAAATTGTTCAGCATGGTAAATGTGACCGTTTCGCACAATTGTTTTTTTCGTCCAATTGCGTTTGTGCTGTTCTCAAGCATAGCTTTCTTTTCCAAAGTGTCCATGTTTCGCAACATTCTCCTCATTTGTACGGCATATTTTTTCTTTGAAGCTATATCAAATAAAATTGAGCATCGATATCAGTCAGATTAAGGTCGTTTCGTGTCGTAAGCTCGTCTCGCCGTTAACGGTAAAAAGTCATTGCAGCTCGAATAAACGCGTATGTCCAGAATATTTTTTTGTGCGTTTGAACAAATACGGTTGATTTTTCCAAGTTTGGTTCCACACTTGAGAGATTTTTTAGATTAGGAGCTTTTAGTCGATCTATCAACGGTTTGACTTTATCTTAAAAACCCCTTAAAAGGCTAAATTGTCCGACATAAATGAAGCTCATTTTTTCGCGAACTAATTCAGCCAAAAACAACTGAAAAAAAGCGCAGGTGAAGCCAATTATCGCCGAAAGTTGTCTTCATAAATTTCCGGCGATTTGGGGACATTTTCGGGCATATAGCCTCTTCGGCGATCCCATATGGATCAACGGCCCTCAGAGTACAAATACTAACTATTGAAATGATACAAACACGCAAGATGATGACCCAAATCAAACCGTGTGAATAAGAAATAATCGAATTTCATGGTCAGATTAGGAAATGATAACCATCAAATGCTCAGATTTCGCTTATTTCAATATGTTAGGATGTTTGTCCCGACGTTGATCATATGGGGATAAAATTCCAAGTTTGGTCGCGAATAAAAATGAAAGAAAACGTAGGCGTTCAAAATGACGTCATATTTTAAACAATATTTCAATTTTATAGGGAGTTGTAGGTTTAAATCAGGCTTCCAAAAAGGATGCTCCCCGCCAATTTTACATATCCTATCCGTTTTATCCCCCAAACGGCGATCAAAACGGAGATAGGGATTGAAGGATAGATTAATCCCTTTTATCCGGGTCCGGGATAGCCTTTATCTTTTTTATGTCCCTTTTTGTAAATACGAAAAAATTCCTGAGAGTAGTTATATTTTGAATTATGCAAAAAGGGGATGGGATTAGAAGGGATACAAATGAGAATAGGGATAGAACGGGATAGGGACGGAAAAGGTAGAAACGGGATACAAAAGGGGGAAGGATAAACGGGATCAAAGGGGTGGACCTGTTCCATCCCTATCCGCTCTATGGCTATGAATTTTCCATCCTATATCCCCTCGTTATCTCTTCTACCCCTATCCTTGTTTGGAAGCTGGTTTTTAAATCAAGTTCAATCACCAAACTGGCGTAAGTCTTCAACACGTCATCTACCAAAGAATTCAAAGAGTTGACTTTGAATTGTATTTTTTATCATTGACGTCATTCATGGCGCACACAAATATCGAAATAAAAGAGGTTTTTTCGCTTTTGATCATTCAATTTTTTATCTATTTAGCTAACAGTGCTAACTTTGGATTATTTTTCAATTAATCGTCATGTAATAGATTGAATTTAATTATTATTTCTATTTTTTAAGACAAAATCTAATTATGAAATCGATTATAGAAATGGTCTGATTATGCATCAATTAGAAAAATCTGTCAGATTCCGGTTCGTTTAACTTACTGATTGCTACTCCTTAGCGGTCTGTTTTCAGAAGATACAACATTAACAACAATGAAAATTCCGAAGTTGAATACTAACGCACCGAAACAGATCGAATCAAATAAAGTCCAAATGTCAAGGAATCTCAATCAGAAGAGAGAGATTTGAAAGCTTGATTTGCTAAAGTTTTTCCGGAAATCACAACCATATAAAACTTCATGATCCTTTTTATTCAAATATAATCGATTTTGTTATTAAATTAGTCTAAAGTGCCCCAACGAATAATTTTTTAAGGCTCGCCCAGAGAAGAAATAAAAATTGAAAAGCTGTTCTTTTTCTCACCTCCCGAATCTTTGACTCTCGGTGCCGCCACATATTTCGTCCCGCCTGTCAGAAAGCAAAAAACGAACATCAAGTTTTTAAACGAAAAATGATCAATTAAACTAACCAGGAAGTTTTTTGACGAAAAATAAGCAAAAAACGACCAGGAACGTTTTTAAGAAAAAATTATAATAAACCAGGAAAGCTTTCTCCAACAAAAAATTGGAAAATACTAACCCAGGAATGCCTAATCTTAAAACGATCTCTTTCGTGGATCGAAGAGGAAACGTAGCGCAACTTTAACAATAGATTTAGCAAAAACGGACCAGGAATGTCGTACATCGATATAAATCAAATCAGGAAAAAACGATTGTAATTAGATCAGATTCTTGTGCAAGATCGATCCAAACCCAAATAATTTGTGAACACCACTGTGAGGGTGTTCACGTGATATGATGTACCTTGCCTCTTTCAGTAAATTTTCTAGAACTAAAAATTCAACATTCCTAGTATCGGAATGTCGGTCGTTAAACTAAGTGATTAATCGGGGTCTGCCAACTGATTTTAAAGAGGTTGCTGCCTGGCGGGTAAAGCAATGACGCAAATTATCTTTATGTTACGGTAGGTATTTATATAGAATAAATACAGTTAACGGTAAATACATGAAAGATTGGCAAATGCTGTCGGGGGGGTCTAATAAGATAATCCCTTAAAGGTAGTCTACTCTTTAAGAGATGCTGCCTATCCGACCGAACTTTACACACGGAACGGTAGTTAGGCCAATGCTCTTTATTATAGCCCCGCGGGCTCAGCCGAAATTAAAACCATCAGCTGAGCGCGTATATTTAACGATAACATTGCAACTTACCATTTGATTCTCGTTCTTTGAGTCGTCTCTTCCGCCCCGCGGGAATGGAATGAGTAAAAATACGTTTTTGTTTTTCGTACCGCTATAATTGCTGTGATCAGCTTACTCATTATGTAATCATGCTTGGGTTTCATAACACCAATTGGCATTATTAACGGGATGCAAAAATATATGTTTGAGCTGCCTATGCAAACAAAGTTTGAAACTCTAACTACGCTTGGCTTTCTGTATTACGCGCTTTGGAAAAAAGCCTTCAATCATGTTATGATGGGCGAGTAGATTCTGTATAAAAAATGTGTTTGTTTCGAGAAATCTGAAAAATTATAAAATTTTTCCGTTGATATTTACGCTTTCAAAATCTCACTAAGATTTTCGCAAGAGAAGAATGCATGTCAGCGTTATGAGAATAGTCCTTTTTCTGAAACAATACTTTTTGCCTAATTATTACTAAGCAACGGGATTTCAAAAATAATTTCGGCGAATTCAGCAGAATTTAATAAAAATATTTTTCTGTTTTTATTGTAGAGAATTGTTTTCTTGACCCATTCGACAATATGTGTTGTTTGGGATACGTGGATATCACAAATAGATAAATGAAGCAGTAAAAGCACACCACTATTTAATGCATTTAACCGCTTCAATGTTCAACATAGTTTTTTAAAAAATAATTATTTTTATACATCTCAAGTTAACGAATTACAAATGTGCAATTGTGAAACATAGATCTCCTCTTAATACTCACCAAAAGACTATAGATAAGTTTTATAAGGGGCTTATTTCTCCCAAGCACATTAATTAATTAATTAAGTGAAACGTTTATTTTTCCAATTGTATATCTAGTCCGTAACGCTTGAGAAGTCAATAATCTTATGTTGAAAATATTACACATCAACCTTTAATGCCATTAACAACCTAATTGCTGCTTCTCCTCATTGAGCCTATCTCGTGATATTGTACGTATCCAATCACAGTAATCGCAATATTATTGATCAAAAAAAATTCTCATACAATCTCAATCAAAAATATATTTATAAATTTAATTCTAACATTCAACCGAAATTATTTTTGAAATTGCTTTGCTTTAGTTTTGTATAGGCAAATGTAAAATTCTTAAGAAAATGGACTACCTTCCACGAACGCTGCATCATTTTTCTGTTATCTTAGATAATCTTCGTGAATCTCTCAGCGTAATATTCATCGGAAGAATTATTTAATCATCAGATTTCTCGCCAAATCACTATAATCTGGCATTTACTGCGGCGCCATTATCATGATACAAGGCTAAAATTTGAAATTTTAAAAAAGGGGCAATCAAGTAACAATTATAAATTATACTTTATTAACATTGCCGAATACCTTTATTTAGTGTATTTTGCTGTGATTATTATTTTTTTGTAATTTGAGACTATCCTCTTGTCTGGAATTGGAAAAAAATTATTTATTGCAAGCAAATCCGATCTTCTAGAATAGTTATTCGATAGTCAAAAACTTTTTTTGCTTGCAATTAAATTTCTCATGTGCTGGATGGTCGAATACAAAAAACAACCAAATTTAAGACCGTGGTTAAAATAACTACTGCACCCACAATCCCCTTAATCTCTCAAGCTATGAAAAAAGTTCCGCCTAGCATTATCAGATTTTTCAGGAGGCGTAAATGTTGAGCGTTTCTTTGCAAAAAACTCTTATGCAGATAAACTTCAATTTTTTCTTTGCACAGTGGAGAGTTAAATTGTCGAAAAAAAAATTCATTTTCTAGAAATTTTAATGTTAATTCTAAGGAAATACGTTTTGAAAACAGGTTAATTAAAACCAGTGATACACCTCATAGGTAGGCTTCAGGAAATGTATTTATTCTGCGCCGTGCTTCTGTTATATTCCCTCAACTTTTGTCTGATCGACTAATCTGGTTGGGGTATCAAGAAATTTTTCCTAAATAAGTTGCAAATATTTATGAAAACAATCACTTTATTTAGGAAAAAATTGTTAGTTTTACTCGATTAATAAAATATTGTTTAATTACAATAAAGCAAATATGGTAAATAGAGTACCACTTGGGCATGACTTTACATTTTATATTTTTTTCAAAACATATCATTTTAATCTTTACTTATATAAAATAAGATATTTGAAATTTCACTCCCAAATTAATATGTCCAGACGGCTAATTTTCTGAGCACAATCTGTACTCAAAACACTTTCCTCAAAACTGAACTCATTTGAAATTTTAATTTGGAAATTCGGATCAAAAGTTTTTCTTCGGAAAGTACTAACTTAAGCGAAAAATCGCTTTTCAAGTGATTTTTCATAAAATTTGAAAAGCCTAGTAAGGAGAGAATTGTAAGAAATTCATTATCAACAATCACATTGTTGAAATAATTCCAAATGGTTCTTAGGAGAGTTTCTGCGATCATTTTTGGCTGAATTAGTGGCTTTGCCTTTCAAAAGGCTATATAACTCGGGGGGTTAAACGACGAGGGATTTTGCGGGCCGCCTCGTCGCAAGCTTATATCCCTGTCTAGTACATTCTTATCGTTTTTAAA
>SCLH01000362.1:0-12634 GCA_004367855.1 Oikopleura vanhoeffeni
GGGCGAAATTCAAAAAAGTACGACCAATTCGATGTTAATCACCCCTAGGGCTTGTTAAATTCCGAAATTGACGTTTCTGGCATTTCCACAGAAAAAGCGTTTTTTATAAAACGTCCAAAAAACACCCTTTTTCGGCACATTCAGCCAAATTCCTGACCCCAGAGGCAAAAATCGAAAAAACAGAACCGACTCACAAAAATTCAGACAATTTTCTAGATTCTCACCAAATCTTAAAACTTTCCGATATAAGCTCTAGGATCCTGGTTTTTTTGAAAAAAGCTGAGGGACTCGTTTTTCACCGCGGTTAACCAGATGGTTGGTGAGAGTGGTACTAAACTGTCAAATGGAATCGTGAGATCAAAGATAGATCTTTCTAATGTATGTTTCAAAAATGTCCAGTCTGAATTTGTCTAACCGTACGAAGCCTCTGAAATCCCAAAAATCACTAACACCACCCCCTTAAGCAGGCTTCCAAAAGAGATGGCTTTTATCCCTCTTCATAGCAAAAAATAGGGAAAATGTTGAGCGTGAGCGTAAGTGTTCCCTATCTTTTGCTATGAAGAGGGATAAAAAATCTGTGTATTATCCTCAAAGCCCTGTATGGCTAATTTTTTATCGAGAAAATTCAATTCCAGCAACCAGTACCCCTTAAAAGGCTAAAGGTGTTGATAGTTGGTCTGTAATACAGACTCTGTATCCATAATTAAAATTCGTAGAACAGTCAAGCAAATTTTGAAGAACGAACATTGTTTATACGGTATAAATTATACCTTACACGTGAAATCTAACACTTATGACGCGTCATGACGAAAATGAACAGTATTTTTGAAAATATACTTATTAAAGCTGCAGTCTGATTGGCCGTCCTTATATCAAAGATTATCCTTTGGTCTGCTTTTTCACTCACGCATCATAACTGTGACGTAAGAAAATTAAGTGGCCAATCAAATCACACCATTCTCAACTTATTTTAAGAATCGTGTGATTTGATTGGTAACTATCTTTTCTGACGTCACAGTTATGACGCGTGAGTGAGAAAGCAGGCCGAATGCTAGGAGTTTCAAACTATTTGATATAGGGACCACAATTTGTACTTAAGGGAGTGGCGTCGATAATTGCGCTGTTTTTTTTGAAGTTTTCAAGTGCAGTTTTTGAGAAACCTGGTATCAGAAACGTATTCAATTTTTTTTTTAAATATTTATGGTAACTCTTCAGGATTTCGGCAGTGCCACTCAAATCATCAGATTATTGAATCTACGCTCAGAAAATGATATTCAGCAAGCCTCACTCAAAAACACCAAAAAGCTATCCTCCGTCGATGCTCCGAAATATTTTGGGAGGCTCGCTGAAAAGCTACATCTTCTAGTATCTTCTCCTACAATTCACATGCGATTTTTTTAATTCATCCTTCAAATCAATGACAAAGCCCAGCGCTAGAGAATCTCATCGCCTTTTTTTGAAATTTTGTCTTTGGTTCTCTGAAAATGCTTGTGAATTTCAGATTTTTTGAAAAAAAATTGAATTTTTTGAAGAAAAAAAGTGAAAATCTTAATTTTTTTAGGAATATTCGAACTAAAGAGTACTCAAACTGTTTATTAGCAAAATTAAAAGGTATTAAACATTTCTAAATCGAAATTGGTACCTTTCATTCCAAATCCTCTTTAATTTTACCTTTAATTTCAAGCCCCGAAAAACCGACTTTTTTTTGAAAAAATCTCAAAACCAAAAAAAAATTATAGGTGAATTGAGTCATTTAAATTATAAATTTTTGCACAGTGCGTTGTCTATGTATTCTCAAGCTGCAAAAATATTTGTATATCTTTTTCCCAACGGAACTCCATCTCAAAAACGTTTACTATCTCTATATCGCGTGTTCGAATCCCGCTAATGTTGCCTTTGTTATTGTCTTGTATGATTAAAAAAGTATTAAAAAAAGGATTAAAAGTATGATTAAAAGCAAGGGTCTTGATAATGGGACTTCTAAATTTTATCGGTGTGTAATCACTTAGACAACATCAGTGGGATTCGAACACGCGCTATGGAGATAGTAAACGTTTTTGAGATGGAGTTCCGGTGGGATAGGATATATGGAATATAAAAATAAAATTTATTATAAGCAAAATAGATATGATGATACAAATGATATTTGGCACATAAATTAATAATCTGCTTCAGAATCTCGAGTCAGTGCAGATGGAGTACTTTCGATGTATATTCGTCGTCCCTAAAATAAATAATCAGATTTGTTAGTTCGGTTAATTAGTGAAGAGTAAGCGTTGTAAGATGACTAGCCTATGATTATAAACCACTAAAACCCGACGAATTTGAGGGGAGTTTATGATATTTTTAATGAAATCTTAATATAAACTATCAATCAAATCGAATAAAATCAGCGTAACTTTATTATGTATGACTCATACACTATGAGTTATATCATATATGTTAGAAAAAAGCAGTTAATGAAAAAAACTTTTTTTCAAAATTTTCGTCCACCAGTTCTTCATGTAATGTAAAATAGTTTTTTTTTAAATCTGCCTAAGATTAACTGGATTTTCTGCTTTGTAAAGATAACAGATATATCAGTGTACTCAAGTAAACAAAAATTTTCCGGCTAACTTTTTATCGAGAAATGTAAATTTTAGCAACATTTACCCCCTAAAAGCCGATGGTAAAAATGGGGATTTGTACAGGGGAATTACCTGAAACGTAGTGGTTGTGAGATCAAGATTATTTGGATGATGAAGAGTTTCCTTTTCTTGTTTAACCCTTATCCGAGACTGATTTATTTGTTTTGTCATTTCCTTTTTGGCTTCTTCTAGCTTTGAATAATTCGATGTTCTCTCAATGTAGTCAAACCACCTTTCAGTTATTCTACCAGATTGTCGGTACTTTTCACGAACCTAAAAATTTCTTCAATTGTCTTTATTGCTGATCTTCACAAAAATGTAATCATGAAAATCACAATTTTTAATCGCTCGTAATTTTCCAATATTTTGGACCCAGAACCCCTTCAAATATTTACCTTTTCAAATAATATATTCTCTTGGTGATGATCTTGTTGTGTTTTAGCTTGTTTGAGCTGAGCTTGAAGATTCTGAATAGCTTTAGCTCTTTCGAGTTGAGCCTGTCTGATAGTTTCAGCTGCTTCGTTATCAGCATCGATTAATTCTACGTTTTCTATTTCTAATTCATGAATAACTTCGTCCCAAACTTCGCTAATCTAAATAAAATAAATAGATATATATAAAGTATAAAATTTTATTTTGTAGATTTATCAGACTAAAAAATATTACTTATTTATAAGGTCACGTGATTTTTTTCGATATTACTTTGAAGGAAAAAAGTTTTAAATTGTCTGTATCCCTTTATCACCTTTTGATTAATCTAATAGATGTGGGCTGAAAAGAAGAGAAAGCGGCCTCATGAGTGGCTAGAAGGGTATTAGGAGTGTCAGGATTGGCTCCCTCAACCTACATCTATTAGATTAAATCCAAAAGGTGATAAAGGGATATTCGACTCACATGTGTTTTGAAGAGACTTGAGATTTTTTTGTCAAAAATTGTATTTAAATAAATTGGTCATTTATTGATTATTAAGATAAGATAGGAAACTTTTTTTGTTTGCTCAACATTTTTTTAATTTCATCTTATTTGTAGCCCTTTGAAAAATATGACGTTCAGTACAAAAAAATTGTCAGCTACTGCTCATAAATGAAAACAGTCCTACCTTAGATGAACTAGGGTAAGACCGCAGTTAAAGATGGCCCAGCCACCCGTTCGGCTCTGTGGAGCCAGATTATTAAATGCCAATTATATATGGTTTTAGGGACCTACCCAATTAAGTCTTCGGTGTGAAAATTCAGAAAATTATCTCGCTAATGATTAAAAAAATTGTTCAAAATAAACTCTATTATTTGAACGATGAAAACATATGAGGTATTATTAAGCCTGAAGTGAAACGTGAATTGTTGGCCATTCAGCGCGAAGAGACTCAAGAGAACGGAAGACTCAACAACATTAATTTTGTATAGGCCCCTTTTCAGTATTATACGTTCCGGAGCAGATTCGACTATACCGTTATGGAAGAAAAGTCTTATTTTTCCCACATATTAGCCTCAAATATGTTTTGGAAAGATTTGAAATTTTTTGGCAAAAAGAAGTACTGTAATTCCCAAAAAACGCACAAATAATTTTTGGCATAAAGTTTGAGCATTCACTTGGTCGACGATTTAAAGTCGATATGGCTCTGCACAGCCGTACGGCGGGCTGAGAGTTAAGAATCGAAAACAAAGTGCAAAGTTGATCCGGTTCTACAGGGCCGTATGGGTGGCTAAGAGTTAAGTACCTTTAAATCATAATACTTTTCGATAAGAGCAAGCGTTACATAATCTTCGGTTTCGATCCCTGGAAGTTCACTAAACCCGATTCGTGTCATCAGACAATAAATTTTTGCACGAATATTTTCATTGATATCAGCCAACGCCGGACTAGGATCACTTGGCAAATTCTCGCCACTCTCTAAAATGTAATTATTTTAAAAGTGAATCATCACGAAGAGTCTAAAAACGCTTTTGTATCCCTCTTTGGTATAATTGTTGTAGAATTGTAGTGTAGAATTTGTAGTGTACACTTGAAAATACACATTTTTCTCCACAATCAAATGTATGAACTAGATTTACGCTGGAATAAATATTACAAAACCATAGGTTAATAATGTTCACCAAGTGAGCTAGAGAGCAAACACTCTTTTGTAATATTTTAAACTTCCTATTAGGGACCTTGTTATAGAGTCCAAATAAAAGGTAGGGTTAGTTGCCTCGTACCTAACTTTAGATTTTAGTTTTCCCTTGCAAAACCATTGACTTACCCGATTGAAGCAAACTAAAATTTTGTTCCCTTTTTTGAATGCCTACTCTAGTCGCTGGAGATAATCTTTAGTAACAAAAATTTACCGTTTCGTTGTTTGTATCCGGCAAGTGGGTATTGTGCGTGGGTTAATTCTCCTCCTTGACCTCTTAAACATCCGATCCGATTTTCTTCATCTTGCCAAAGTTTAATAAGTAATCTGGGAAGAGTAATTGGTGCCTGATTAGGGTGGCAAAAAGTTTCTATCTTTAAAAATAGAAATTAAATTGCCTAAAAATTAGATTTGGGGCTAATTAGGCCTGAATTATTTAGATCGGTTTCTCAACCTCAGATTTTAAAGCCTACAGCATGTCACATTTTTGCCTATATCCCTTTATCACTTTTTGGTTAGAATGCGTAGCCACTACTCCTTTTAACGTGTGATTTTAACGTTGTGGCTACGCATTCTAACCAAAAAGTGATAAAGGGATATTCTTACTTTTTGCAGGAGCTAACCTAAACCAATCAAAACGTTCAAATTTACAAACACGTAGGTGCTTCACATATTAAAGTGCTCATTGACCAATCAGCGGTGACTATCAGGTTTCCGCAAAAATCTGACATACAGTATGTCACATACTGTATAAGCTCCACCATTTTTTTTATAAAAATCCAAAAATCATCAAAATATCACCGAAAAGCACATTAAAAATTTTCCAGCGTTTTAGATTTTGATTATCTTGTAAAATAGGGGCATAAGAGAGCAAAATAAGTTTCACCCTTTAGCGCCTGCGTGTACATTATCAATTATGTTGATAGTGTTTTTGAAGCAATTTATTATTTTTATGCAACCAATGATATTTGTTGGTCTGATCACACTAATGTCAAATTTGTAGACAATTTAAATTTGCGGTAGGGACTTTCTCAAATTATCTGATGCTTTTGTCCACCCTTTGCCTGTCCTGCACTTTCTCTAGAACTTCTCCATGTTAATAAATGTTGCATTGATCGAATATTTTCACTTAATTCCACCAGACACGATAGCACTACTTCATGTCAGGATTCACTAAACATTAAATGGCATATCCCTTTAACACATTTTGCTTAATCTGAGAGATGTGGGTTGAGGAAGCCAATCCTAACACTTCTAAGACCCCTCCTAGCCACTCATGATGCCGCTTTTCAGCCCACATCTCTCAGATTAAGCAAAAGGTATTAAAGGGATATCGAAAAAAATATGGATTTCTGAAAAAAATTAAAATCCTAGGTTTCAAATCCTAGTTCAGATAGTACTCCGTTTGAGTACCCCTGTCAACGGGCGGGGGTATTTTTTCCTGCACTTTTTTCATCGTACATTCTTCATCAAAATTTTGTAGTCAACAAATAAATTCATTCTATAAATTAAAGGATATTTTAAGTATAAAATTATTTTATTGCGGTTCTCCGTTATTTTTTTTCATTGTATTGCCTCCAACCTTTAATTTCTTGATGTGTTTCTTTGATATTTTAAATAGTTTGCTTCCCGGTGGGGGCTGCATGTTTATTCTCAACGATGCTTTTTTGCTTAAATTTTTCTTTGAACAGTGTAGAATAAGCTCAAGTTAACCAACTGATTCAAACCTTTTTACCATGGTGTTCCTGGACAATTTTGAAAATAAGAACAAGAAAGTTTCCGTTAAATTTGTTTTAAGTTTTTTTGTTTTCATCAAATTTGAAAATTAAAAATGCGTAAAATGATGAAGTAAAAATTACCACCGCCTCAAACTAACGGGGGAACGTTAATCCGCCTAAAAATAATCCGACTAAACAATAATCCGCCTAATTTTTGATAATTGGCACTCTAAATTGATAAGGTTTATTGTTGTAAGGTTTTTGGGAACTAAATTTTTTAAATAATTCGACATCGAAGGTATAAATTTTCTTCATGCACGTCAGAAAACTCTTTAATTCTAGAAAGTTTAGTCCAAAATGGAATTTTTAAAAATAATTTTTAGGCGGATTAACGTTTCCTCCAAAATAACTCCGTGGGTAAATTTTGAGAAATGAAAAACTATGTTGTTTCCTCAAAGAGAAGGCTAAAAACGCCGTTAGGTTTTGTGAATCCGTTGCTTGATGCATTTGAAATGGGACTTTTTCTAACAAATCAATGAGTAAAAATGCTCCTTCTAATTGTAAAAACTTTTCTTCTGCCAATTGGTGGCCAAGTATTGAATTTGAAAGACAGTCGAGTACTCCTAAAAGAAGCTGTTCGCAACGGAGACCACAAACCACTTTTCCTGGAAGGTCTTTGAGATAATGAATGAGAATATCGGTCAGTTTGCTTTTGGTTAAAATTTCTTTTTGTTCATCATTATTCTCAGCAGCAAGAGAAATTATTACAAGCATATCTTCCTGCATTTCAAGGTCAATGTCATCGTCTTCAATATAAATATAATCCTTTCAGAGGTTTTTAATCTTCTCAAATCTCGTAGAATAAAGAACAATTTCTGGTCCATTTTTTTGATATCCCCTATTCATACTTTTGTAAATATCCCGGCCCTCCTACTTAATAACACACTACGTTTCCTAATCAGGGCCGGGATATTTACAAAAGTGTGAATAAGAGATATATAAGTCAGCTTATTTACTAGGAAAGAAAAATAATTCGAAAAAAATCCACAGTGACCAATTTGAGAGATTTAAAAATTGTAATAATAAGTAAGATTCAAAAATTTCGAAAAAAAATTCTCAATGACCAATTTTTGAGAAATTCTATTATTACAGTGTAAGTAAAATTGAAAAATAAATTCGATTTTTTTGTTCATTTCGGCTTATTAATCATTTTTACAATATATTTTTCATACTGATTGTTAATATATCGAAGATAATATTTCGGTCAAACTTATTGTCAACTTATTTTAAGAATCGTGTGATTGATTGGTCACTGTCCATACCGAAGTATTATCTTACTATATATATTTTACTTCTAAGTTTTGCCGAAAAACCAGAAAAATGACTAAAATTTCATGTTTCTTGCAAATCAGTTTTGATCGGGGACAGCCTAGCGCTAGGACGAAAATAAGCTCTAAAATTTTAATTAGCCACCGTGCGGTCAAAATTTGGGCTTTTTTCCGAACTTGAAATTGCGTGGGTTTTTTCGAACAAATGGGAACGTTTAGACAAATAAGACCATAAAATTCTCTCTTGTACTTAGTATCGATTCTAGAAAGTTTAAAATGCTTGAAATTGACTCATTTTTGACAGACTTATTATTAACCTAGCCTTTGTATCATCTTCAGCCAAATTATTAACGTTTGTAAGCGTTAGCAAAAGTAAGTCTACTAGACCCTCTTCCAAAAAGGATGAAATTATTTGAGGTTCTTCTCGGTGTGATACCAACGCCCTAATACATCTAAGTGCCATACGACACTGTGCCCTAGCCGAGCCACGACCACCTACGCCCAAAATGGAATTGCCATGACCAGAGAAATCAGTCTGAAGTGACCAGAACAAAAATGACATTAACTTGTGTGCTCCGTTTTCTTCAATTAGCTCCTCAATCAATCGAGGTCCAAGAGTTGTCAGTAGAGAAAGTGATAGAAGCTGAAGTTCCTCTTTTTGGGCAGGACTCCACTTTTATAAACGATCAAAATAAATCTAACCGAATTAAGAAAGTTCTGGGTTTTTCGAAAAATCTTGGTACCTGATTATTATTCAAGCAAATATATTTTTCGCAAAAATATTTTTATTCATTCTATTTATTATATTAATAAATATATGCACATTTTTAAATTTTCTATTTCGGTGATTTTTACTGAAATTTCCTTTTTTTTCAAAAATAATTTTTAACATAAATATAATAATTTTTCAAAAAATTAACACGAAGTATAAAGGCTAGCAAGAAATCTGAAAATTTAGTGAAAACTTTTAAGTACCAAAAGCACTAGTAATTTTGAAAAAACAGTAATTTTTAGATGAAACAAAATATTATTTCCGCAAAAAACTTATTAAATACTTGATAATTTCACCGGTCCGTACCCTAGATATACAACATATCATATCATGACCGTGGCTGATAAAGACTGCGACTTTCGATGCTCAAAGATGGTTCCAGTCTTTGTACTGGAAGGAGAAGGTATGCTAGAACAGGACCCGTTCGAATTAAGCGCAACGCCGCACCGTCACTTGATGTCATCACGATTGACGTTAAAAGCATTTGTATAAATTCAAAATCCATTTGAGAATTTGTAAAATTTGGGTCTTCAGAACAACTAAAAATTCCAGTTAAAACAATGTTTTTTAACGCGCCGTATCTAGGATTATAATTTCAAAATGAATTTTTTTTCTTGGACTTTTCCTCCGAAATAGTGTCGATAAAGCTTTTAACTAAAAGTTTCGTCGCAAAAATTTCTAACTTTGATGTTCGGCTAACTTTTTTCTATTCTTGATAAAAATGAGGGAAAAAGAGCACTTAGTAAGTTATCTACAGTGCCCGAAATGTAAACGGAGTCATCTCGAGCTATAGCTCAAATGCGCTGGAAAACTGTTCCATATATACAATATATGTGATTGGTTCTTATTCACCAAGGGGAGGGGCGGGTTGATTATCGACCAATAAAAAGCGTTGATTGAAATATTGTTGTTCACTAATGCGAAAGTTGAAACCATCACCTGAGGTTAAGTGAAATTTCTCTGCAAAGTAGATTTCGGGCTTTGTCAAGGCGAACAAATTTCACTACCGTATTGTAGATTGGCCAATTTTTAAAACTGACCTTAATTTTGAAAAAAAAATAATTTTTTTTGTACTAAAATCACTGTTTGAGCAGAAAATCTAGCTCCTCGTAGGTTTAATATTCAAATTGTCCCACATTTTGGGACCTGAACTTTACAAAACGAGTCCTTTTTATTTTGAATTTTTATTTTCAGCCATTTGTCTTAAAATTTTTTTAAGTTTCGTTTAATACCAATATTAGGTCACTTCCGGTAATTTGAAAATCTCGTATTTTTAAAAACTTTAGAAGAAAATTCTCTTTTTTTTAGAAAATTTCAAAAATTAAATTAGCGTTTTTTTTGCACAAAATCATTAAGATTGGCTTCCTCGAATTTCTTCATCTCACTTAGCCTCTATTTTGGCATCCACAGGTGACATGTCATGACTCATGACATCCTAGTAATCATAAAAAATTTCCCTAATTATATCGATAATTATACCTTGGTAGGTCTAAACACTTTTTCCCTAGTTAAAAGATAGGGAAAAAGTGTCTAGACCTACCAAGGCATAAATATCGATATGTTGAAAAAATTTTCATATGCCGTTATAATGAGCGTCAGTGTTCGATTATCGGAATTAGACGAAAAAGCTATTCCGAATAGCCTATTCGGAATAGCTCACGTAATTATTCCTCGAAAATGGAAGAATATTCTCTGAGAAAAAAAGAGTCGTTTTGTGCACCCGGAGATCCGTATCGATATGGCCATTTAAAAATTTCTAAAATATTCAGTGATGCATTTCGTGGCCCTAAATTAAAAAAACCCGTCGGTCAATGGCTCATTTTGTTGCAAAAGTTAAAACTGTATTTACCCAAATTTTATAATATCTCGTAAAAAGTTTGTCTCGACAAATGGTGCTGAAGGATTATGTCTTGCTAAATGAATAAATAAAACCAGCAAATCATTTCGAAGTTGTTTATCTGCCGTTGAGACACCAGTTTTCATTAGTTTGAGGAATGCCGAGTGCATAGAGCTCATTGATTCCATTTTTGACATTTGTTCGATAACTATTTCTTGTGGCCCTTTCTTTGGTTAGAAAAATTACCCGAGACATAAAAAAATATTAAGACAGTATACCTGCGCTGTTGTGTTGTAATACACAAAAATCAATTCTCTTTATATGGGATTGTTTTTAATTTGAACTCCGAAGTCTTTGAATTTCTGGTAAAAATTGGAGTGTGTCATTAAAAAATTTCAAAAAATCACCTTAATTATGACATAACTTATGTCACATAAGTTATGTGACATAATAGTGTTGTAAAAATTCTTCGCCAAAATAGGGTGAATCGGAAGAACAATTACAACTACATCCAAGGTTATGACTAATATCTTTCTGAGTTTTACCGGAAAAGCTAGTTTGGTATCGTGACACTTGAAAAAAAATGTTCGGAAAAATGTTACAGTGCCCAATATCCCTTTATCACTTTTTGGTTAGAATGCGAGCCACTACTCCGTTTAACGTGTGATTTTAACGTTGTGGCTACGCATTCTAACCAAAAAGTGATAAAGGGATATGTAACATCGCAAAACTCATCGCGTCAAACGAAGGGAAAACAAACACAGTTTAGAATTGAATAAATGAGCCCTTTAGTGGTCACAAAAGAGTCAAAAAACGAAATAGATCCGGTTTGCTATCCTAAATTGACCCCAAGCGAAGAAAAAAAAATCTTATTTTCAAAAATACGGTACATTATTATGGTTTTTGAAAATATTTCGAAGTTAAATTGGTCTTCGAAATTTGACCAGCATCTACTTATCGAAAATCGCCGAGAGCATCTTAGACAGTAGTTTAATTTGATCCCGGGATAGGGTGTGAAATAACCTTTCCTTGTTCTAAAACATTCCATAAAATATCAATAGTAATGGGCAAAATACTTTTATCAGCCCTAGCAATCGATAGTGCTACATATTCAGCACCATTTGCCTCCACCAGTGACCTTGAATTTGGTTCGGAATGTCTACTTAGTTTTTCTAGAACACATAAAATCGAGGATCGAATTTGATGATCGGAACCTACTAGCGCCATCGCCTGGACAAGGGTTTCAACAATTTTTGACTTTTCAATGACATGCTGCTGAAATTCACTAGAACAGGCACGGAATTCAAAGTTGCGTTCCGTTGATGACGCATTTTTTATTCGCCGGATAGTCGATTCAATAGGTCGCGCTTCCCAAAAACCTTTAAAAATAATATTATTTTTTCATTAACGTAGTACAGTGGGGGGCTGATATCGCCGACAAAATAACGCCCAATTTGCCAATATTGCTGAAAAACCTACGCAATTTTACGATTTTTGCTAAAATCCTTCCAGTGCACATATCGCCGAAAGAACCAATATCGCCTAATTTGCGTGGGTGTTAGAGGTTTTTATAATAAATTACTTCGAGTGCGTCATGAATGTAGTCATATTTCAAGATTTAATTTCCCAAATATACTCTTTTAAAGTTTTTTTTGGTGGCATTTGGTGAAGTACTACCTAACTTAATTGTACTTAATTCTACAGCGTGAGTTTTTTCGATTTCTCCTCTTTTTTACCCAGACAGGTAGACAGCCAAAATTGCCTATACTTTGCTTAAGATTTTGGCTGTCTAGCCGTCTGGGTAAAAAAGAGGAGAAATCGAAACGCTGTACACATTTTGGTATTTTACTTCATTTGAACCTATCGCAAAACTTCTTAGGAATTGAAAAAAAACTTTTAAAATTATGACGTCATTTTGAACGCCTAGGCGAATTTTATTTTTGAACGAAAAACTACATCGCCGGTGTATATCGCCGGAATTGCAAATATCGTCAATAATTTTTTCAAACAATTTCGGCAATATTGGGCCTCCCCCTGTATATATTAGTTGGAATTAATATTCAAAGACAGTGCGAAAGAATAACTAATCATTCGTGCTAGATCAATTAAGGTCCCTTGCGCAAAATTAGGTATCGAAAACAGAGCACGTTTTCGTTCCCCATTCTTACTTTGGTGAAAAACGGCAATCACAAAATATACACTTTTTGATTAAATTGACAAATTAGTCTCTTAGCAAAGCCCA
>SCLH01000362.1:12649-31795 GCA_004367855.1 Oikopleura vanhoeffeni
AGAGAATTTTTCCATCAAAAAAATAAATGACTAAGTACCTTTTTTATTTGTTTCAATAAATTTTAAAAACCAAGAGAAAAATTAAAATGAAGCTTTTTGTTTTAAAGTATAAGCTATACAGTATAGCATTAAAAAATAAATTATGACTGCATAAAAGTTTTCTACTTCTGACTTGGAAAAAATTTCCAAGTTTTAAAAATGTCAGATAAAAAAATGTTAAATTTTTTTTTGTAGAATATGAGTGCAAAGAGTTAGTTACTTAGTTTTCATCTTTATAGGACTTTGAGCGCACAAAAAAATGTAAGTCACGTGTACAAAGACAGTGCCAATTGGCACTGAGTGGTCACTTAGTGCGCATTCAGATTTGCATCCTAAGATTTTTGTCAATTATATGTTTTGGACTCTGGAGGTGATGTCATGACATCCTAGTATACTGACTCAAAAGTTCACTTCTGGCCATGCTGCCAGAGAAAAATTGTAAGCACCCACAATCCCCTTAATTACGGGTGGATAAGCCGATCTTTTTGACTTTGAGGCAAGATTGTGAGAAAACGTAACAGTAGTTAAAGCTAAAATGGAAAAATAAAGTCAATAACTTATTGACAATGAGGGATCGGAATTTATTTTCGGACAAAACCATTTAGAGCTAGAGAGCAGTTAACACCCAAGCGCATTCCCGATCTTGGCCAAATTTTCAACTTTCATGTTCTCAGTTTAGAACACTGTATATACTGTAGGTTGAGATATGTGCCCTATTAAGTTACGGTTCCCTAGAAGTAAAAAGAGAAGTATCTCCAAAGGTGACCCATGGGCATTAACGCCAGTCTCAAATCGTTTTACCGATTTAGCCAATCAGGGCCAAATTGGTACCACATTATGTAATGTTCCTTTTATTCTCGTTATACATTTAGGGGAGTGTAGGGTACTCATCTCAACTTATATCATAGTAACTTGCCTATTATGGATTGAATAATATTTTTTCTGAGATTTGTATGTGGTATCCTTAAAAGTAATGTCATCTGTTCGATTGAATCAATTGTAACTTGAATATATCTTTGCTCATCAGAAGTTCTTTCTTTTAAAAGTGCTCCACCAAGAACAGAAACAATTTCACAAAGAGAAGTTAGATAACATTCATTCACTTTTCGTGAAATTATATCCATTATTTTAAATAGCTGGTAGACAATTTACAATTTTTTTACAAGTTGAGTTTTTGTTTGTGAAGCAATGGGATTTCTCAGATCGCAGGTGAAGTGCGCTGATTAGCCAGCAAAATATTACTCTTCATCCCACGTTTACTATCTTAAATATTTGATCGTTAAAATTATATCTATTACGGGGCCTCCTGGAAATTATTTGTCATTTAGCCATTTTGTATAACACCAAAATTGAGAACCGTACGGGGCACCCCCGCGGGGCTGGGCTATCTCAGACAAGGGATCGGCAAATTTTCTGAAAATGGATGCTCTGCTCTAAAACAGTTTTCAAGCTATTCATATATAATCTGATGCCAAATTCGGACTAAGCTCCACTACATAAAAATTTGCCTGGTGGTTTTAGTGGAAAAATAACACGAGATCTGCTCTGAAATTGACGTGAAAAAGTGAATTAGAGCAAACTCTGCCGATCCCTGTCTCAGACTGCGGTCTTACCCTAATTAAATAAAATCTAAGAAAAAATTACAAACTTCAATGTCTTTCTACTGTTTTTAAGTAGGTTTATGCAACTTTTTTTAATTTGTATATTATTTTCATAGAATTTAAGTTAACCATTATTTAATAATGAAGAAAAACTCGACAAAAAATTTTCGAACTTGAAAGTGAGGATTTTTTTTCAATTTTTCAAAAAATCACATTTTGTTCAAATATTCCGAAT
The DNA here is from genome assembly GCA_004367855.1 of Oikopleura vanhoeffeni. Lineage (NCBI taxonomy): Eukaryota > Metazoa > Chordata > Appendicularia > Copelata > Oikopleuridae > Oikopleura > Oikopleura vanhoeffeni. Next base: position 14,525 of record SCLH01000362.1, read on the forward strand.
GTTTTTTCACAATATTTTTGTAAAATGTCCCTTTAGAAGTTCGGATAATAAAATTCCACCACGATCACGGAAAGTAAGCATTAATCTATCAATATAACTGCTATGTCGGTGATTCATATCGCATGAATGAGGATCTGTCAGCAACTTTGAAGAGTTTTAAAGATTTCCGATCATCTCGAAAAAGATAAAGAACCCCTCAAATACATTTTTTGAAGAAAAATATCACCAACCAAAATGGCCAGAAAAATATTCTCTGCAAGGTGAGTATGAAAAATTCCTCGGGCGATTTTGAAAAAAAGGGCCTCGAAAGAATGCTCTGATAATTCTGATATTTTGAGGTCTTATAGTCTATATTATACATATGTAGACTCTATAAGTTATATAGAATCAGCTTCAAATTTTGAGATAAAAAAATCCAATTTCTGGTTTTCTGAATTCCCGGTCATTTTGGACATGACATCATGAAAAGCATATTCCAGAGGTCTCGTCGGGGAAGATATATTTACCACCACAATTTTTACCAGAAATAAGTGGGATTCGAACCGGTAAAATCGACTATTACCGGTCAAAATACGGGTTTTCGTAATTAATTTTTACCGCATATTAAATTATAATTGTTAAATTAACTATTTTAAATCGATAAAATATATTGGTTAATTTTAGATTTGGGACATTTTTTAATTTTATTTGACTCTCATTAGGTCCAAAAGTTTAGGAGTTTTACTAATTTGAACTCTTTCCTTTAGGCAGTGACCCAACGTTGGCTTTTTTTCATTTGATAAAGTGGTCATTTCGACCATATTTGTCCTGACTGATTCTATCAACATTTCCGAGTACGCCTCCGCGTTAACTTCTGTATTACTTCGCGTCATTTTTCTGCTATTTTTTTTGTTTAAATACTTTTGATAAATTGATGGCTCAAAAATTTCTCATTTTTTATCTTCGATAAACTTTTTTGTGTGAAAACTTATATAAAAAATACTATATCTAGAATCTCACGTATTTTGCTTGAGGCTAAAGTGACTAATATTTTTGGTGTCGTAACGAATTCTACCTAACAACCAATCAGAATGCTTTATTTTTTTGTGAAGTTTTACCAAGTTCAAAATAGTTCTATTGGGCGCATGATAAATTATCACTGATTAAGATGTACTAAAGAAGTTTAAATTTGGACGAGTTTTTTACACCCATCTTTTGTTATGAAAAACGCGCACAGGCGCAAAAAGTATATAAATTTAAAGAAAAAAACCTCAAAAAATATTTTTCGTAAAAATTCTGTTTGTGAATTAATTATTGTACATCACGCATAAAGTCAATATGATAACTACTGTAGTTTTTTACTACTCATTCATCACTTTTTGCCTACGTGTTTTTTGAACATTCCATTCCATAAACTTAAAAAAGACTGTAGCATTATGCTACTAGCATACCCGGTACATTCAATGAAAAAAAATCAAAGTTAGATAATCTACAGACTTAATCTGTAGACTTAGATCATTTAACTTATATTACAGGGTGTAAGATTTTTCCCTTCTTTTTTCCGAACTGGTTACACTTGATTTCCGCCGTTTTGATTGGTTGAATCTGAGAAAGACGTAGGTTTTTACTTTTTGATTATCGAACAGTGAAAGTTTCACTTGGAAACATTTTGAAATCGGGATTTATTTATACAGTATAACTTATGCTGTTTTCCGCCTACGCACATTTTAATGCAAAAATAAAAAAATTCAGAAAAAATAAATGTATTTGTCGACCAAAAATGTATAATATTCAAATTCTGATAAATCAGATAAAAAATTGATTTTTATTGAACATCATGAGCAGATTATAAAGTGTGTACATTGGCCAATGAGTGAAGGTGATTTATTTATATATTTGACATGTTAGCCAATCACGTCAAAGATAGAGTTAACGCGCGGGAAAAACATCATTTAAAAAATTAAAATAAAAGAAACAAAAAGAGAAATTAAGTTTATATTACGAAATTATATACTGATGTTAAAGCTCAAATTGAAATTTTGAAAAAAATTTCACTGATTACCGTGCGAGCTCATGTTTCTTGCTTTCCGCCGATAAAATAATCGCTACCCATTTTTGACTTGACAATTTCTTATTTCAATTCGTAAAGGACGTGAGAGGGTTAATTCGCAGAAAGTTTTTTAAACTAAAAAATCGAACGATTGGTCAACAGTAAACCCCATTTAGGCAATATCCATCATGATGCCCGAGTAAATTAAATCTCTCATTTGGCTTTTAGAAGAATAGGGAATAAGAGATTTAAGTTACTCGGGCATCATGATCGATATTTTGCAGAAAGTGTGGTACTTCTTAAAATGCCTGGGTTAAATTTATATTTATCGATTATTTACAGTAATTAAAATGAACCATATTAGCCCCAATTTTCATTTTGCATAACAATACAATCATAATTTTGATTTATTAATAATGAAAAATCGAAATGATTACCAGAACAAGATGCTCTAAATTGTGATTTAAAAAATAATGAATTTTAAAGTCTACTCGAACTTAACTATAAAAATCACGTGACTGTATAATCAAGAAATAAGCTTTTGTTTTCTATTCGTCTGATATCGACGTAACTGTATACTTTTTTATGTACGCTATTTCTCAAGTCATGCAAAAATAGCCGATTCTAAAAAAAACTCTATGGAGTTGTATATCAAAAATTATCCCTGCTGCGCCTTTCTGGACAAGCGTCATGTTATGAAAGGCTCGTTTTTTCAGAAAGGCGCAGCAGGGATAATTTTCGATATAATCGATAAGAAAAAAAAATATTATATCGTAATCTGTTCATACTTAGTTAATGGTTAATTTTTTCTGAACAAGGTGGATTTCACCTTAATGCTTCTCACACCGAATGGCAATAATTGGGTCGAAAAAATGTAAAAAATTTTAGCTTCCCAGACTTATTTCAAATATATCATATCAAATATGTATATATTTTATTTACAAAAATGTCATTTAAAATTTAATACGACAAGAATATATATTTTTATTTGCCTTTTTATTTTCAGGACTTTCGCCAAAATTTCGAAAAAAGTCATAAAGTTAATACCAGGCTTCCAAAGGGATGGCTTTTATTCCTTTTTCTATCCCTTTTCATAGCAAAAAATATGAAAAATTTCGGGATAGGCATGGAAAATAACCATAGGGATGGGTTTTTGGAAGCCTGTTTAATACGACACATAAATTATGTGACATAAATTATGTGACATAAATTATGTCACATAATATGAAAATTTATTTATTCAGTTTTGAGGATTGAATTTGTCGATTTTGAAATATTATTTATTTTCTTATCCGTTCTATATAGGAAGTTTTATTTTTCACAACTGATTTTTCTGAAACTCAAAATAATTAATCTTTTTATCAAAATTCATGAGTTTGAAAAATTTGAAGTCGAGTTTTTGAAGAGAAAAAACATCAAAATTTAGGTTTCGATAGTAACAGCTCTGTGCGAACTCATTAACTCTTGATTCATATGGGCTTAAAATTTGTTACTAAAAAATCCAGGGAGGAGTAGGCTTTTGCGCAAGACCCTCAAAATCAGCTCGAAAAAAAAGTTTTTTTGGCTATTCTGGAGCGTATTTATTTCAAAATTTTAAAAACGATAGTAACAGACCTGCGTACGTTTTTTGTGGGTAATAAAATCGTTAAATCAAGTTGACAGTACTACGAGTAGAGAAGATATTGACTGCGTATACAACCCTATTTAAGCAACTTAAGTTAACTGTAATAATTTTATAATTAAATTTTTACTAAAATCAAATTATTATAGAATGCTTAAAGGTAAGGCCCCTGCGCCGCCGATATTTTGCATTGGCAATTTCCGAGAGACATTACGTACTCTTGATTCGGCTTCAGATGTCAAACAAAATTCAAATTTGACNGATACGGGTCTTTGATTCAAAAATAACGTGGGAAACCATTTCCCGCAAAATTTGGTTTTTATTTTTTTTTGGGTTTTTTTTTTCCCAAAACCTTTTTTTTTTTCTTTGGGGGAAAACAAATCCTTTTCCGTGGGGAATTTTTTTTTGAAAAATCCGACCACGGGTTTTTTTAACACCTTTTAACCGACATTTTTGGTTCCCCAAATGGAAAGGTTTTCTTTTTGACAAGCTGCACATTTTTATTGGTTTTGGCCTAATCAATTTTTGAACACTGATTTAGATTCTTCCCTTTCAAATTTTAATGCTAAAAATAATAATTTTTTCATTAGTCCGTTTTAATTTTTGAAACTAAGTCCCCCGGGAGTTTGGAGGTCGTTTTTTTTTTACGTAAACAATTGTGATTTAGACCTGGAAAGAACTAGACAAGATAAGCGACAAATGGGGTTTTTTGCCATGTGAAAAACCTTGGAAAAACTATGCGGTAAGAACATTTATTTGCTTCCTAGTTGATTCACTAGACCGGGAATTCGTCATCGAAAATTGCCTCAAGAATTATTGAAAAAAAAGAAATTTTTCACAACTTACAAATTCGTTAAGATTCAGAATGCAAAAAACGTTTGTCTCGCTATTAGTCTAGTTTTCTCTCATAACAGATACCCTTAAAGTGTACCTAAAAAAACTTTAGGTCTTAAGCTTTTTCTGAACTTTAACCCTAAACTCATAGAAGTATTTGATATCCCAAAGGCATGAAAGCCACTTTTTTTGGCTTAACTTTGAAGTCATATTAAGGAAAGGTTTTTAGGTGTTAGGCATAATTGTTTGGTGAATCATTCAGATTAAAGGATCGACTCGAATTTTTAAATTTAATTATATTAAGACAGTCAAAAAATTAATCACTTCATTCGCTTGGAAAAGTGAAAGTTAACTCGAACTGTTTCTACAGGAATGATATTAAAATAAAATTAAGTTGAAACCTATGTTCTTAACCTGTCCCGATCAAATACTTATGGTTCGTCTATGAACGAAATTCTCACCTCTGAATGATGAATTAGTGTAAACAATATGTTGCCCGATTTCTCATCAGAGCAATTTTCTGTTTTCAAACGCAAGAAATGAAAAAAGGTTCCTACATTTAAGTGAAACATTATATTTTTTTTAAAGATGGTCAAAAGACGAATTCCAAAAATGATATTTAAACTTGTGTTAAAAATTAATTGTGAGATAAAGCTGATAAAGAAAATTTCAGAGAAATCCAAAAAAAAGTAGGATAAAATATATTTCGAACGGTTCATCCAAAAAAACATTTTTCTATCATTTTTTCTCAGAAATTAATTGCTAACTCTATAGGCGATTTGAACTTGAACTTCAATTCGTTATTTTTGTTCCTTTCCGGTCTTTCAAACAAATGCAAGTCACTTTTATGGCTCTATGAGTTAGGGTTAAACGAATAATTTAAGAAAAAAAAGGAAAAATAATAGTAGAATTAAAAAAAAATAAAAACTTCTAAAGAATTTGCGGGAAGTTTACAGTATTAAGTTTAAATCATATTTAAATTTTTCTCCTTCTCGCTCAATTAAATTTTATTTAATCGGATCAATTTTGGAAATTTTGCGACCAGATAATTCGGTTAAAAAACTGAAAATAAATATATTACATTAATGTACCTTTTAGAGTGCGCTGTAGTTTTGAAAACACAGCAACTAAAAATATCACCGTAAAGTCTTTGCCTGCGAAATACGGAGTTGAATCATAAAATCTCTTATTTTTGATTTTTCTCCGGAAATTCCCCAGTATAACGAATCAATATTATAAAAAATAAATTACCTTAATCACATTTGGCGAAGGCGCGCTTCCTTTCAATTTCATTTTTTTGCGGTGTTTTTGCTGCCAACATGCTTCCGATTCCGTATCATTTCCCGATTTCTGTGCCGATTTTCTTTCTATGTGCTGGCACTAGCCTCTCTTAACTGTGGATTGCTTTTCACAACTGTAGTTTTCCCAAAAATTTTCGCCCGATTTTCGAGCTTTTTTATGGGATAAAAATTTATATCATCAGCATCCGAATTCGTAAGAATGAATCGGAATCGTTCATTTGATCCTCATCTTCGAAAGTTTCGTGAATATTTCGCCAAATTAAGCCGGTTGGACGACGGGTTGAACTACGCAAAGAGCAACTCGGATTAATGCCTACAACAAGTCAATTCATTATTTTTTTTATAAATTTTGAAAATATTTCAATATGTCGTTTTTTAACTGTTAGATCTCGGTTTGGTGTGATTTAGGTGCTCAATAACGCTTTTTTCGATTTTCAAAAGTAAGGCAAGTAATAGAGGGCCCAATATCGCCGAAAGTTTTTTCCACAAAAAAATCGGCGATATTGGCAATTTCGAGATATGGGACAGAAATAATTTTTTTATTGAAAATTGAAAAAAACGGTGATTTGCGAAATGACTGTATAATTTAGAAAGTTTTTTTAATCTTATAAGAAGTTTTACATAGGTTCAAAATGAGTAAACCATAAATGTTTCGACTCACTCCACTAAACACAAACGAAAATTCAAAAAAGTAGACTTGGGAAATTTATTTGAAACTGGTAATATTTATGACCTCATTCAAAGTAATGTTAATAAAAACCTTCAACACCACGCAAATTCGTCATTTGGCTCTTTCGGCGATAAATGTGCGACGTGAGGAATATAAAACTAAAAATCGTTAAAGTGCTCGTAGGTTTTGTTCGGCGTGTCGGCCTCCCACGTGTATCAGAATTTTTCCATCGTAAGATTTTTTTCGGATTCAATAGAAAATTTGCTCCAGACTGATCTATTAGACTATAGGAATATAATAATGATAAAAATTTGAACAGCTGGTTTCGCGGAATATTCTTCTAATTTTGCTACATTTTAAGTACAGATTTATCAGGAATTAATCGAATAGTGATTTTTGCCAATGTTTTATTCTGGAAAAAATACCGTTGAAAGTTATAAGTTAGAGTCTTCATTTGCCAGTGCTTTAAAGGACAACTGAGAATTTAATGTGCCCGATAATATGTCAATAATTTTGTCATATATGGACATATGACTTTTGATTTCCTAATGGTTTTCGCTGTATGTCTGTATTTTTCTTTCAAAAATTCTTAAAATAATTTTGAAAATTGTATTTAAAAATTCATTATGGCGAGAAATAATTGAAATACTTCTTTACGAAAAAGAGGTGATTAAGTATCATTCGAACGATCCTGCCTAGTCGTCATTTATGCCCAATTGAAGTTGGGGAGCCGAAGGCTCCACAAACTTACAATTGGAGAAAATTGGTAGATTTAGGTCAACCTTGACATCTTTGATCATAAGCGATGCTCAAACTTTCATTCATCATAATTGTATATTTGGAAAAGCGCGTCCCTGATTGGTGCTAATATGACGCCATTTGTAGTAGGTGTTGAAACTTAAACTGTCTGAGTCGATATTTTATTACGGTTAATCATAAGTGGTAGTGATCACTATGAGTATTATTTGAACAATAAATAACGAGAAGTTGACACGTGCCCGCAATGCTGCCTTCAAATTTTATCTGTTCGGACACATAACAATTCCATGTGAAAAACTTCGTTTTTAAATGCTTAACCGTGGAGCACAACACTACTATAGGTGACTGATTTTAAATATCAATATGCAAAAACACATCGTAGAATTGTCTCCTTCGGAATACATTATAAAGAATTTTGCACAGGATTTCAAAAAATTGGACTTATTTTTTTTTTGGAATTTTGTTAATTTCGAAGGTGATTTTTTTGGATTTTTGTTTCCTTATCTTAGCCTCAAACAAAATTAAATGGAACCTACTTGAGCTCAATTAAATTTGAAAATAGCCATGTTTGAGGATATAGTGTTTTGTCCAGGTTGCAACACTCAAAAAACAGATTAATTGGTATTACAGAAAGATATTTTTTTCAAAGTGATATTTCAAATGTTTCAATTTTAGTATTTCACGAAAATATTTATATTATAAAAATGAGATTCGAGCAGATTAAATATTGCTCACAGTAGCTTGATTGTATATCGACCAGAAAATAAATATCGAAGTACTTATCTGCTTTATAGCGAAAAGTAAACCATTTTTTTATGAAAAAATTGTGATTTTTTCATCAAAATTTGTTTAAACCTATTAAATAATTTTGATTGATTATATATAAATCAAATCAGAAAAAACGATGACATTAGGTCAGATCCTTGGCATCCCATTCCAATACCAAATAATGTGTGACACCACTTGAGCTTGTATCAACCTAGATATGCTGTACCTGCTCTTATCAGTAATTTCTAGAACAACAATTCAAAATCTAATATCAATGATCGGATGCAAATATATCGTTTGAACTTCGTTAATGCAAAAAAAAATTAAACTCTATACTACCTTGCGCTTTCTGATAATAGGCCCTTGAACAGTCACTAGATAAAGGTGACGTGCCTTGGCGAAGTTTTTTTCTGTGCTCGACAGACGGTTAAAAAGACTATTTTTTCAAACCTATATTAAATATTAAAATACAAAAGAAAAGCAGATATGCCATGGTTCAATGCATGAGGCTGAAAATGTGAAAATTAACACAAGAGCAAGACTTTAATAGAGAAAACACATGCTCAAAATTGCTCTCACTTGGTATTTTCTCTCACCGTGGCTCAATAGCTGGGTGGCTCAAAGTACAATTTGACTTTCAAATGCAAATTTGAAAATGGCACATGTAGAACAATAGACAAGCAATCTACAATTTTATGTGAAGATATAGAAAGTGATTTCACATAAATCGACGACTAGGAGGATCTTCGAAATATCGTTGCCGAAAACAGGTGTTTTTTAAGCTGTAAAAAAGAATACATTTTTTGCTTTGACCTTAAAATTTCTGAAAATAGAGGGGACACGCCAAATAGAAATGGTTTTGCATATAATATGGCCCATATTTCTCTTGTGAAATTTAATAAATTTCCTTTTTGTGTTGAGGATTAAGCGTGTTCTCGGCGTCGTCAAAACTACTTCGTCATGCAGAGCTGAACGACTTCGATAAATCTTCATTTCTTTTCTAAAGTTCAATTAGTCTTTCGTGATCTTCGATAACTTTCATATGATGGCTCGCCTGAAAAATATTTAAAATTTTGTTTGATTAGGGGTGCGGGTCGGGTGTCAATATTTTTCCTTATCAACCTACTGTGTCTCTGTTTAACGGACAGGACCAAATCTAATTTTGTCTTTATAATAGGCTACGTCCTTTGTATGTACAAAGCAAGTTTGCTTAAAAATCTAAATGCGCTAAGACAAAAATTGAAAGCCAAATTTTACACGACTTGTGGCACCTTTTCAAAGTTTCTTAGGTAGTTTTTTTTAAAGGAAGGCCACCTTCTCATGACTATCACGGGAAAACCATAGCTGATTATGGTGAAATGTTTTTTGCATTCAACTGCAACTAAAAAGCTCAAATATGGAAATTTATCAAGTTGATTTTGACTCCGGTTCACCGGATTATAAACGCGGAAAGTAATTTTTGGTAGGTTCGAACTCCGGTGGCCCAAATTTTTTTTTCTTAAAATCAGCCGGAAAGTTGAATTTTATGCTTTTTCGTTCTTACTATCACGATTTATCTACATCATAACTGCTTGAACTATATTTTGATGAACCTTCCGGAAGAAAAAACGAGATTTCAATTAACCTGGTCACACTGGCTATTTTAATACCAAAGCGATTTTTGTATGACCAGAATTTTACTGGGAATTATCGGTTCTCGAAAACCGTTCCTAACGTGAAAAACCGGTAAAATACAGGAAACGAAAAATGATCTATAGTTCAAGAGCCAGTAAAAAGTTTCAATATGAGTCACGACTTATCTGAAACCCGTTATGACTTAGATTAATCTAAAAAGGACTACAAAAGTTCAAAGGGTGGAGCCTCTGCTTACAAAAACACTTAGTTCCGAGCATTTTGAAGCAAGCGTTATCGATTACGATTCCGAGCCAAAAAATCTTATTTTTCTAAGAAATGTTTTTTTTGGAACTCGGGATCGTAATTGATATAATATTTTTTAAAGTTTAATATTATTACCAAAGTCGTTTAGAGCCAATCTTTGTTCATTTCTCTATATTTTTCTTCACGATGATTAAATTGTGCTTTGAGTACTATATGTTGCGATTGAAATTTTTTGAATTGAAGGGCCATCTGTAGCAGAGTGTCTTCTATTTTCACCTTGTCCATTCATTTGCATTTATAATATAATAAAAATCGTCAAACATTTTTGTCAATTTGAATTTTGTTTGACATCTGAAGCCGAATCAAGAGTACGTAATGTCTCTGAAATTGCCAAATGCAAAATATCGGCGGCGCAGGGGCTTACCTTTAAGCATTCTAAAATAATTTGATTTTAGTAAAATTTAATTATAAAATTATTACAGTTTAACTTAAATGGGGATGTGGGCACGATAATTGGGCTCTTTTTCCACCTTTTCAAGTGAAGTTTCTGAGAAACGCTCAGAAATAATTAATTTTTTTCCAATACGTAGTACAACTTTGAAGGAAGGGCCATACTATTCAGAGCATCTAGCCTACTTCTCCTTGAAAATATGTAGATTTTTTTAATTTTGTGCTTCAACTTCAACCGCAAAGGCTGAATTAAGTTTAAACGGTCGCCTTTTTCCAATTTTCCTCTCCAAGTCTCAGGAACGACTTTGTGATTTCTAGTTTTTGGTGAAATTTTGAACTATAAATTTCTAAAACCTACTTTTTTGAAAAAATCAAAATTCAGAAAAAATCCTAGGCTTTAAAAACTCAGTGGAAAATTCTCTAAAAATGGGGTAATCAAAACAAGTTTTCTGAGAAATCTCAAATATCGTGCCCACATCCTTAAGTTGCTTAAAGGGGTTGTATACGCAGTCAATATCTTCTGTACTCGTAGTACTGTCAACTTGATTTTACGATTTTATTACCACAACAAACGTACGCAGGTCTGTTACTATCGTTTTTAAAATTTTGAATAAAGTAGCTCAGAATAGCCAAAAAACTTTTTTCGAGCTGATTTTTAGGGTCTTGCGCAAAAGCCTACTCTCCCTGGATTTTTTGTAACAAATTTTAAGCCCATATGAATCAAGAGTTAATGAGTTCGCACAGAGCTGTTACTATCGAAACCTAAATTTTGATGTTTTTTCTCTTCAAAACTCGGCTTCAAATTTTTCAACTCATGAATTTTGATAAAAAGATTAATTTTTTGATTTCAGAAATTTTCTGAAACTCAAAATAATTAATCTTTTTATCAAATTTCATGAGTTTGAAAAATTTGAAGTCGAGTTTTTGAAGAGAAAAAACATCAACCTCAAAATCAGTTCGAAAGAAAGTTTTTTGGCTATTCTGGAGGGTATTTATTTCAAAATTTTAAAAACGATAGTAACAGACCTGCGTACGTTTTTTGTGGTTAAAATCAAGTTGACTACGAGTTCAGAAGATATTGACTGCCTACCTGATTACCCCTGACAACCCCCTTAAGCAACTTAAGTTAACCCTCCGAGGCATGGAGCTATTTTCAAAATCACCTGTAAATTAAAAACCAGAAATTGCAGGTTGCTTCTAAATGATTCATTTTTTAGGAAAAATTTTTCTGAAACTGCATTTTCAACTTTTGTCCTGACGGCTCCGAGTAAATTTTTATTTCTAAAAGTGATTTCGATAAATTGCGTAGGTTTTTTCGGAAAACACCTGTAGATTAAAGACCGAAAATTGCAGGTTATTTCTAAGGAAGTCACTTTTTAGATAATTTAACTCTTAATCTTTTCCCTTATTTTTGTTCTGACGTCTCCCATTTCCTCACAATAGAATTGCGTAGGTTGCAACACAATTTGTAAATGTCACTTTTCTATAGGGTTAATAAAGTCAAAATGTGAATTACATACTATTTAAGTTTAAGTCTATCCTTAATCTCGAGGACAAGACAACAATAAAGTTGCAAGCACTTTTACTGGATTAAGTCACTTAATTTAAGTGTAATAATTTTAAAATTAAATTTTTACTAAAATCAAATTATTTTAGAATGCTTAAAGGTAAGGCCCCTGCGCCGCCGATATTTTGCATTGGCAATTTCCGAGAGACATTACGTACTCTTGATTCGGCTTCAGATGTCAAACAAAATTCAAATTTGACAAAAATGTTTGACGATATTTTATTATATTATAAAATGCAAATGATGGACAAGGTGAAAATAGAAGACACTCTGCTTCAGATGGCCCTTCAATTCAAAAAATTTCAATCGCAACATATAGTACTCAAAGCACAATTTAATCATCGTGAAGAAAAATATAGAGAAATGAACAAAGATTTGGCATCGAAACGAACTTTGGTAATAATATTAAACTTTAAAAATAATATATCAATTACGATCCCCGAGTCCAAAAAATCATTTCTTAGAAAAATAAGATTTTTTTGGGCTCGGGAATCGTAATCGATATAGCTTGCTTCAAAATGCTCGAGCTAGGGTGTTTTGTAAGCAGAGGCTCCACCCTTTGAACTTTTGTATGTCCTTTTTAGATTAATCTAAAGTGATAACGGAGTTTCAGATAAGTCGGAATCGACACATACAATCTTTCTGATATTTTGGGTCATATAATATAATATGACTCATATTGAAACTTTTTACTGGCTCTTGAACTATAGATTCATTTTTCGATTTCCTGTATTTTATCGGGTTTTCAACGTTAGACCGGTTTTCGAGAAACCGATAATTCCCAGTAAAATTCTGGTTATACAAAAATCGCTTTGTATTAAAATAGCCAGTGTGACAGTTATGTATTTATAAGCATTTTCGGTAGAAATTTTGAGAAAAAAATTGATTCTCGTTTTTTCTTCCGGGAATTCATCAAAATTATAGTTCAAGCAGTTAATATGTAGATAATCGTGATGTAAGAACGAAAAAGCATAGAAATTCAACTTTCCGGCTGATTTTAAGAAAATTACTTTCCGGTTTATATCCGGTGAACCGGATGTCAAATCAACTTCATAAAATTTCCATATTGAGCTTTTTAGTTGGCAGTTGAATGCAAAAAAACATTTCACCATATCAGCTATGGTTTTCCCGTGACAGTCATGAGAAGGGTGGCTTCCTTTTAAAAAAAAACTACCTAAGAAACTTCTTGAAAAGGTGCCTACAAGTCGTGTAAAAATTTGGCTTGCAATTTTTGCTCTTTAGCGCCATTTTTAGTAGTTGATAAACGGAAAAAATATGACACTCGACCCGCACCCCCTAAATCAAACAAAATTTTAAATATTTTTTCAGGCGAGCCATCATATGAAAGTTATCGAAGATCACGAAAGACAAATTGAACTTTTAGAAAAAGAAAATGAAGATTTATTCGAAGTCGTTCAGCTCTGCAGTGACGAAGTTTTTGACGACGCCGAGAAACAGCTTAATCCAAACACAAAAAAGGAAAGTTTATTAAAATTTCAACAGAGAACTTACTGTTTGAAATATGGGCCATATTATATGCCAAAACCATATTTCAAAAAATGTATTCTTTTTTACAGCTTACAAAACACCTGTTTTTCGCAACGATATATCGAAGATCCTGCCTAGTCGTCGATTTATGTGAANTTTTTGAAATTTTTTGTTGAAAATTATGAGATTTTTTTGATTCTTTAGAAAGATAATGAGTTTTCCGGGATAAAGTAAGAAAAATTAAAAAAATCGTATATCAAGAAGAGATTTTATCATCAAAATAAATTATACGATTTTTCCAGTTTTTTTTAGAAAAAAAAAATCCCAGAAAAAATGAGATATTTTTTTCAACTTATTTTTTCATTTTGCGTCCGATAAGCATGATAAGGGACTTTTAGCAAGTTTTAGCAAAGTACTTTTCAATAAAATCACAGATTTTACATTTTTCAAACTCAATTTACGCCACCTAGTGGTGGTCTGAGAAATTTTTAATGGTGATATTCTTCTTAGTTAGGGTCGATAACATATTAGTATAGGTGAAATTTATTTGTATGGCCAACTTGAAAATCGAAAAATTGACAAAATTATTGACCATATCATATGGCAAAATCTCAGTTGTCCTTTAAAGACTGGCAAATGAAACTAATTATAAGATTTCAACGGTCAATTTTTTTTTCAGAACTATAACATTGGCAAAAATCACTATTCGATTAATCTCCTATAACATCTGTACTTAAAATGTCACAAAATTAGAACAATATTCGCGAAACCGCTGTATAAATTTTTATCATTATATATTTCTATAGTCTAAAGATCCAGCCTGGAGCAAAATTTTCTGCTGAATCCGAAAAAAAATCTTACGATGGAAAAATCTGATACAGTGGGAGGCCCAACATCGCCGAACAAACCTACGCAATTTAACGATTTTTATCTTAATTCCTGTCAGTGCCATTATCGCCGAATTTGCGTGGGTGTTGGAAGTTTTTATTAAAAATTACTTTGAATGAGTCATAAATGATGTTCCATTTCAAAATTAAATTTCCCAAGTCTACTTTTTTGATTTTGTTTGTTTGTGTTTAGTGGAGTAAGTCGAAACATTTTGGTATTTTACTCATTTGAACCTATTGTAAAACTTCTTATAAAATTAAAAAAAAAATTTCAAATTATGACGTCATTTCGAATACTCACGCGTTTTTTAATTTTCAACTAAAAAAAATATTTCTGTCCCCATATCTCCGAAATTGCCAATATCGCCGATTTTGTTTGGAAAAAACTTTCGGCGATATTGGGCCTCCCTCTATTTGCCTTACTTTTGAAAAATCGAAGAAAGCGGTTATTGAGCACCTAAATCACACAACCGAGCCCCGACAGTTAAAAACGACAATATTTTCAAATTTTATAAAAAATAATGAATTGACTTGTTTTAGGCATTAATCCGAGTGTGCTCTTTGCGTAGTTCAACCCGTCGTCCAAAACCGGTTAATTTGCGAAATATTCACGAAACTTTCGAAGATGAGGATCAAATGAACGATTCCGATTCCTTCTACGATCGGACTGCTGATGATATAATTTTTTCATCCAATAAAAAAGCTCGAAAATCGGGCGAAAATTTTTTGGAAACTACAGTTCGTGAAAAGCCAATACCAACAGTTAAGAGGAGGCCTAGTGCAGCACATAGAAGAAAATCGGCACAGAAATCGGGAAATGATACGGAATCGGAAGCATTTTGGCAGCAAAAAACACCGCAAAAAATGAAATTGAAAGGAAGCGCGCCTTCGCCAAATTTTATTAAGGTGACTTTTATTTTTATTAAATATTTGATTCGTTATACTGAATTTACGAAAAAAAAATCAAAAATAAGAGGAATTTTATAGATTCAACTCCGATATTTCGCAGGCCCAAGACTTTACGGTGATATTTTTAGTCGCTGTGTTTCAAAACACAGGCGCACTCTAAAAGGTTACATAATGTAATATATTTTATTTTTCAGTTTTTTAACCGAATTATCTGGTCGCAAATTTCCAAAAATTTTCCGATTAAAATAAAATTTAATTTGAGCGGAGAAGGAGAAAAAATTTAAATATGATTTTAAACTTTAATACTTAAATTCCCGCAAATTCTTTAGAAGTTTTATTTTTTTTAATTCTACATTATTATTTTTCCTTTGTTTTTCGTTAAAATTTATTCGTTTAACCCCTAGACTCATAGAGCCATAAAATGACTTTCATTTGTTTGAAAGACCGGAAAGGACAAAAATAAACGAATTGAAGTTCAAGGTTCAAATCGCCTATAGAGTTAGCAATTAATTTCTGAAAATATGATAGAAAATGTTTTTTTGGATGAGCCGTTCGAAATATATTTTATCCTACTTTTTTTGGATTTCTCTGAAATTTTTCTTTATCAGCTTTATCTCACAATTAATTTTAAACAACAAGGTCTTAAATATCAGTTTTTAGGAATTCGTCTTGACCATCTTTAAAAAAAATATAAGTGTTTCTACTAAATGTAGAACTTTTTTCATTTCTTTTCGTTTGAAAACAGAAAAATTGCTCATGAATGAGAAATCGGGGCAGACATATTGTTTACCACTAATTTCATCATTTCAGAGGTGAGATTATCGTTTCATAGACGAACCCGAATAAGGTATTTTGAATCGGAGACCAGGTTAAGGAACATAAGGTTTCACTTTAATTTTATTTTAATATCATTCCGTAGAAAACAGTTCGAGTTAACTTCACTTTTCCACAGCGGAAATGAAGTGATTAATTTTTTGACTGTCTTAATATAATTAAATTAAATTCGAGTCTATCCTTTATCTGAATGATTTCACAACAATTAATGCCTAACACCTAAACCTTTCCTATAATATGACTTCAAAGTTAAGCCAAAAAAGTGGCTCTCATGCCTCTGGGGATATCAATACTCTATGAGTTTAGGGGTTAAAAGTTCAGAAAAAGCTTAAGACCTAAAGTTTTTTAGGTACACTTTAAGGGGTATCTGTATTGAGAGAACTAGACTAGATAGCGACAAACGTTTTTTTGCATCTGAATCTTAACCGAATTTGTAGTTGTGAAAAATTTTCTTTTTTTTTCAGTAATTTTGAGCAATTTCGATGATTAATTCCCGGTCAAGTGATCAACCTAGGAAGCCAAAAAAATTTTCTACCGCATATTTTTTCCAAGGTTTCACATGCAAAACCCCATTTGTCGCTATCTTGTCTAGTTCTTCCAGTCTAAATCACAGTTGTACTTAAAAAACGACCTCAAACTCCGACTAGTTTCAAAATAACGGACTTAAAATGAAAATTATATTTTAGCATAAATTTGAGAAGAAATCTATCAGTGTTCAAATGATAGCCAACAAATGTGCAGCTTGTCAAAAGAAACTTTCATTTGGACAAATGTCGGTAAAGTGTAAAACGTGTCGGATTCAAATTCACGAAGATTGTCAGAAAAGTTTGAAACAACAATGCGAATGTCCCGACGTTATTTTGAATTCAAAAAGACCGTTATCAGAGGTAAAAAGAAATCATTCAAAAACAAATTTGAAAATTTTTTTATTATTTTTTTTCAAAAATGAAACTCTCACGCTATTTTAGCAGATCTCCTTATGTGATTATAAGTGCGCCCATAGTTTTGCGCTTGTCGCCGCGCTCCATTTATTTATTTTAAACGAAAATTATCCACCATAAATTGCTAACTAGTAATAAGAAACAAAAATGCAATAAAACAAAACGTGGAAAGAAATTTGTAAAAAAATAATGTCTAAAAAAACCAAGAAGATACAGTAGTTACTCTGTTATAGTTACCCCTGTCATAGTCACCTTTTATCTGTTATAGTTACTCTTTTTAGAGAAGTTCATTTTGAAGATAATCTATGGAAAATTTCATGTTCGAGTCTCTAAAT
>SCLH01000362.1:42994-163847 GCA_004367855.1 Oikopleura vanhoeffeni
TAAGAGTTTTGAACATGATGGTATCTTCCAAATAAATCACGTGATCTTATTTTTAAAGAAATAAGGATTCATTTATGAGATATTCCAAACCTTGTTTTGGAATTATTTTGTCACGTGATTTCATTCGGACTTTGGTGTAATGAAAAATAGTCTTAAAAACGTTTGGAGATCAACCCAAAAGTTGTTTTTATGTAATCTGAATTCTTTTTTCAAAATACCGTATATTGTTTACAGTATATAAAATAACCGTGAATTTCAAAGTTGATCGTAAAGACTCATAAGTGCCCTTCAAAAACGGAAGAGTCGACTTTCTGATGGAAAAATTAGCAACTATGGGTCAATTATTTACTGAAAGGTGGTCAGAGAGCAATAATATCCATATACTAAATTTTTGACTATTTTTTGCCTCTAGTAACTGTTCGGTACATAATTCACTCAAAGTTGTTAATATTTCCTTTTAAAAGTTGACCTCTCCGATTTTTTGAGGGTACTTACAAACTTCTACGATGAACTCTATTAGAGTGGCCGAAGTCGGTCAGGACTCTATATTGGTCAGGACTCTATATTGGCCTTGAACCTTGTCATTGAAAAATATTTTTTTAACGGGCTGATTTTTTGAAAATTTAAAAAAAAACAAGCAATTTGTTTTGCAGTTTCAGCACCAAAATTGGTGACGGTTCAATACTAAAAATTTAAGAATGTCAATTTAAGCCTTAATTCGTATTACTTATGCGCTTAATTGTGTAAATCGAGCTCAAAAAAGAGATTTTTAACTTTTTCTTATCACCATTTGATGCCTTTAAATTTTTTTTTTCACATTTTGTTCCATACAAGTGTAGCAAATTATTTAAGTCACCATATTAACAAGTAAAAAATATATGTTCGTAATAAATCTAAGATTAATAATCTTAGATTATACACTTGATTTAAACACAATTGTCACGCGTTATCATGAAAAACATTGTGAGTCCAGAAGTAATTTGCCATTGTGAAAGTTAAATACTGCTCGAAAAAATTATTAATTTCAATTTTTCATCGTTTTTTGTAAAATTTATTTCAAAATTTTCGAAAAATAGTAAATTCACTAGCAATTTCAGACAGCCTTAGGTGTAATTTTCGAAAAATAGCTCAAGACGATTTCAAACCAGGCTTTTTCAACACTTTGCAGCATAAATTAAAAAAATTCCATGAAAAATGTAGGAGGATATAGCTGTTCATTGAGCCTCTCAAATTGACTCTTTTGATAACTAGAGGCTTACAATTCAAATAAGGGCTACAGACGATTCTAGTATTCATAAATTCAGACCGATTGCTAAATAACAGAAAGAAAGGTGGTTTTTTTAGGAGCTACGCCCAAATGACGGCGAAATTCAACAAAGAAAATTCAACCCGAGTCGCGGAATTAAATTCTCGATCTGCCAATATATAGTCTTATGGGGTTCCAAAATACCAGAAAGCCGTCATTTTGGCATAACTCCTAAAAATAAACCACCAAAGAATATGAACCGAAAGAGAAGATAGCTTTTTAGTGCTTTTTGAGAGACCTACTAAAATTAAATTTCTGAGCGTAGGTTGAATTGTCTCATAATTTGAAAAGTACTGGTATCATTTTAAAGAGTTGTTTTACATAATAAACAAAGAATAAAATATTTTCCTTATCCAGGTTCTCAGAAACCGCACCGGAGAATGCTTTCATTTTTACAAGAGAGCCTCAAATAATAAATTTCCTTGGATAAGATTTCTATTTGCTAACCAATTAAAAGTTGCTGAATGTCACAAAAAAATTAAATTTTAACAAAAACGTGTACCTTTGTCAGTTTTTAATTGCTGTCTTTTAAAACACCGTTTTGCAGATAAGGGTTAATCGAGAATTTTTTTTGAAAATTGATGAATAACCCTAATCTGTTGCCCTAAAGTGCAAATTTGATAATCTCGATATAAATACCTGAGCACCGAACGAAGTAACTTTTCCCGTTAGTTACCCATGAAAAAGGTGCGGACGGTCCTTTCGATACCTTCAACATTTCTATTTCATTTATTTTCAACTCAAATATGAAAAGGGAATATCACGAGAACCTAAATTGTTTATTATTATTTCAAGTTTAAAAAAAATCACTCTTCAAAAATAAAACTTTGTATTTGAAATGCAAAACAGGTAAATTTATATCAAAAAAATCATCCTTTCGAAAATTGGCTTCCTCGGAAATCTTAAATCAAACTTCGTATTTTCAGTCTTATGTTTTTACGAAATGTTTGCGAAAAACCTCGGAAAAGAAAGGAAAAATATCTTTCGGTCAGCTCTGCGGAAAAAATTCGAAATAATATTTTTTTTGAAATAAAAGTGCAAAATCCATATAAATATGACTTGAAAGAATTTTTTTTTTTGTTTTGCGAGATATAGTATATTGATTATAAAATAGTAAAAACTACATTTTAACAAGCTTTTGAATTTATTAATTCATCTTCAGGTAATGTGTTAAACAAAGAACTTTTTTGAATTAGAATTTTCGCAAGTATTTTGTCATTTTTAATTTAGCAATCGTAGGTCTCGAAATCNAAAAAAAATACCAAAAATTCTTTCCGTATTTTCCGCCCAAAAAATATCACAATTCTGATTTTGACCATTTAATAGGAATTGTTTCCTCATATTCTCCTGCAAATACAAGACCAACAGATCTGGATAATGACGACTCCAGTATAATTGGTATAATCCCCGAATCAATTGGAACCACTTCTGAGGCATCTGGCACATTTTCATGTTCTTTTTCCAGACCAATCGCCGTCACAAAAGAAGCTGTCGAATTTAGTCTAACGGACAAAAACGAATTCGTTGTTTTAATAGCAAGTGCGAGTGCTGCTAATGATGGCAAACCAAGTTATCATGCAGGCGGGAAAACTACTTCTCCAAAAAGTATTGCTTTCGAATCTGGTATGCCGACAGAATTTTTTGGTGGTAACGCCTCTGATGTTCCGGTTCAAAAAATAGATTTTGCAAAATTGGTAAAAACTCATGCAGCAATGATGTTTTTAGCGTGGGGATTAATGGTTCCAATTGGGTGAGACTTTTAATGTACTTAATATGCCTCACTAGTGTGGAACTGGGGATATGTTTTGACGTATTTTTCAGCAAATAACAATTTCATTTAAAATCCAACCAATATTTTTTGTGAGGTTTTTTCGATATTTCGATTAAACTTAATTTAGAGATTTTAAGTACAGTTAGATAGTTAGAAAGATGAGACACGAGCTCTTGGTTTTCAAGTGTCCATTAAAGGTTTTGTTACAAATTACATTTTTGCAAGTCTTTCGCAAGTTAATGACTATAAAGTTTTGTTCTGGATTCAGTCGGGACAAGCTTGAGTTGCCAGAATAATTAAATGGTAGTTCCAAATTTCAAATTTAACCTGAAGGGGGTGATCGTCACAAAAAAATTAAAATCGGGGTTTTCGACGGCCAATTGTCGCAAAAGTACAAATCGTTGGACCAAATATTATCTCTCTTGGATATATTTGAACATCCTAAAAAATGAAAGTGACGGATGGCTCGTCAGAGTTTTTTTCAAATTTCTATCTCGTTTTTCTATAAATCGTGTTTTAAATTTCCAAAAATCAAGATATTTTAACTTATTTCATATGAAATTTAATTGAAGCTATCAAAAAGTCTTTCCTGACCACGTTTAAAAATAAAAACGAGTACCAAAATGGTTGTAATTGTCCATATTTTCATAAAAAAGCAATTACAATGAAATCTGGAAAATTTTTTGATGGGCCTTATTTAGCAACGACCACCCCCTAAATATATAAATTAATATAAATTTTATACATTTTACACGATTTATAAATTGTAAGTTTTATTCATTTTACCACCGACCCAATATAAATTTTGTTGAAAAACGTCAAAAAATTCCATGGGTAGAATTTTTTTCCAATGGTTAATTTTTTTACAGGAGAATTTAGGTTTCATGTCCAACTCGTACAGTCACCAGGTGACTGTCACCTTCAAGAAATTTATTCTGTTATTAAGATTAAATAATAAAAAAAAATGTTGCCAACTAGTTGGCTCAAAGTGACTGTATGAGTTAAAATTGTCATTTGAATGCGTGCTCAACCTCGCTCATGTTCAGAATTATTTTTATCGTAAAACTTAGGTAATTCAGGACCGGAAAAAATTAAAAATCATGTTCCGATGTGTTCCACTCAAATACTTGTCGTGTTCAAAATTTCCAAAGGTCAATTTTGGGGAAACTCCGCCTACGCATTTTTTGACTTTATTATTTTTCAAACTTTTTAAAAGTATCTATTTTTCCCCTGAAAAAGCTTCCGGTAATAACAATTAACAATAATTTATTTTTAGTATCAAAAACGTCAACTTAAATAAGAAAAAAAAAAGTAATTTTAAAACGGCATATATATCTAAGATTTTACTTTGGCGTTCGTTTCAAACATACATACTTTCAGTTTGTTCGTCAAATTTTGGCCATCTAAACTGAAGTTTCATAAAAATTACGATGCTGTTCAAATTAATCAGCTTATTCTCTTTAATCCTTCGAAGCTTCGAGCCGATTAATCGCTTCAAAAATTTTTCAACCTTTAAAAATTGATCGATAAAAATGGGAAAAAAATTTTTCGTCAAAAACTTTTTTCGTCAAAATATTTATTTCAATTTGAAAGTCTAAAAAATCATAATAAAATTGAATTATTTTTTAGTTTAATTAAGTTGTGAGACTTTCATATGAATTTCGAAAAGACTATTTTCTGACCAAAACTTATTTTTATAATAAATGATTCATTTTGACGAAAAAATTATTTTGACGAAAAAAATTTTCCCATAAAAATACTCTACAGACTTTTAATGAAAATTTAAGATAAAATTTGCCAAGCTGAATTCGAAAATCTTAATTAAATTGTTTATCATCAACCGTTCAAAAGTTATTTTATCTTACTCTTTTCGCAGATTTCTCTGAAATTTAACTAAAACGTCGATTTCTAAAAACTGACTAACGATACGAAAAATTTGAGGAAGTCAGTTTTTAGGAAAGTCTTTCAGTTATTNAACCTTCTTCTAAAAAAGTGGCCAGGACACTCTTTCAGGGACATTTCCGGAAAATTTGAAATGCTCTCTGGCTCTTAACGATGAAAAAATTACCGTCAGATCACAATCTATCATTTTTTCAGGTCATTTTAATTAGTCTAAAAAATTTGAGAATATTTTTGGAAACAATATTTTTGGAAACACTACAGTATTTCGGGAAAACATTTTATCGTCAAAAACTTTTTTCGTCAAAATAATTTTTTTAATTTTAAAGTCTAGAAAATCATAAGAAAATCGAATTACGTAATTTACATTTCAGTTTAATTTAGTTGTGAGACTTTTATATGAATTTCGAAAAGACTATTTTCTGACCAAAACTTTATTTTTATAATAAATGATTCATTTTGACGAAAAAAGTTTTTGACGAAAAATGTTTTCCAAGTATTTCTCACTTCTCCCTCACCTGTTTTATGTTATAAAAGTCAATATTTTTGAATATTTTTCTTTCAATTTTTGAACTTTGATATTTGATAAATCGTTCCTGTGGTGTATAAGGTGCTGGCTGCTGCTGAGAAGTTCTGCCCCTGATGAATGTTTCGTAAATAATTCCGTATTCATCTTGAAAAATGGTAGCTCCACATTCCTCCACTTGATTTTTGTTGAAAAAATCCAACTTCAGAGTTCGTTGCTTTTCTGTCCAGGTTTTACCATTATTTGTGACTAAGCGTTTTGTGAGATGGAACGGACAGTTGCTTTGAGATCCAACAGTGAACTTATCAGAATGAGGAACATTTTTACCTTGATATAACTGACTTTTTGTCACTGTGAATTCAACTCCAAAGTTATCACATTTGAATGATGCTTTTAGCTTAAATACAGAAATTATAACGCTGATCTTAGAACTTGTCCGCGGTTTAGAAAAATTTATCACAGTTGTCGCTACCTTATTGGAACACCCCTGACTGGCAGAAACTCCCTCAAGAACTTATTCGAGTCGATTATTTTTGAAGTTTAATATTTCTCTAGAAAATACAAGTTTTTAGTGGTGTTTTCTGAATTTCTGCGTGCATCTTTAAAAACCACAAAAGGCAGAATTGCCTTAGAAAATTTCAGAACCCTTTTTATATATTTTCTTCAATAAATATGGTTTTTGAAATATTAAAACAGGTAAAAATTTAAAAATGTTTTCTTATTTTACATTGAAAATTCTAGATGCATTAAGGGGGTGCCATAAACCAAGCAGACTGGAGTCGTTATAACTTACGAAAATAATAAGTCAGTATATTTTTTTATGCTTATTATAGTTAGCTGAACCGATATAAATGTGTTTTTAGCTTGATAAAATTGTTTTTTATTTATTTTAGGAAAGATTTGAGTTCGAGTTTTCAGTTTTGAAATCGTAAAAATTTCAAAAAAATTCAAACTATTATGAAAATTTTCCGCATTTTTTGTCCAAAATTTTTTCTGATCGTTTTTTTGAAATCTATGAATAAAAACTAAAAAAATAGCCACTTTAACTTTTTTCATGCATGTCTACATATTTTCTGACTGCTGTTTGAAAAATCATGATATGTTTATTTGTCATTTTTTGTCGACTTTTTTAGAAAAATTATGAAAATTTTCCGCAAATCANACTTTTTAGCGCATAACACCCGACAATGTCTGAAGTTTATTAATATCGTCTTTAAAAAAAAATCTGTAGTCGAGTTTAGTTGGAAATGGATGCCCCATGAAAAGTGCTTTTTTATATTTACCCAGATAATTAGTTATGTTAAGAAAATAAAAATATAAACGTTTGCAAGAATGGACACTTTTATTGAAGATAAAAAATAAAAAAATAAATTTTCACATTTTTTTTTTCATTTATCGCTCTGAAAAAATGTACCAATCTGCAGGACTTATGGCACCCCTTAACAAAGTTCGACTCCAAGTTTAATTCAAGAAAATGATAAAAAACTGCGGGCTGTATTCGACTTGTGTCTAACACAAACTTTGTTCATTAAAATTATAATTCTACAACAAAATTAACCAATTTTTACCTAGAATGTACCTTACTTAGCAAAAATAAACATTTGTACGCATTTTCTACTGGTACTCTTTTTCGGGCGATATTTTGAGCAATTAAGAAGCGAGGACTGCTTATAAAGTATTTCGATAAGTTTTAAACATTCTCTTCTGGCGGTCATTGAGACTCTTAATTTGGCAATAGATTACAGTCATTTCGCGATTGTTTTTTTGTCAGACAATACTAGTATATCGAAAATCCTGCCTAGTCGTTAAATTGTATTGATACGTGACAAAAATAGAAAGTGACCAATGAATTGACTGGATTCTCGAGAAGTGACCAATGAAATTGCTGGATCTTCCTATTTGTGACGTATCAATACAGATTTTCAATATACGGTTCATGTGAATTTTGTTCGCTTTTGTTAGATATCGTTAGTCCATTTTGAATATTTTATTTGACAATTAATTCGCGTTCTTGTAGTCCAAAATTAAATTAGAATTATGATGTTGGCACTTATTTCAATAACATTTCAATTTTTTAAACAATAACTAAACAAAAAGCTTGTTTTTATAACAAAACCGTTATTGACCTGAAATTTTATTTTCAATCTGTGGTCGAACTTTCCTAGTTTCAACATCACATTTCATGACTAAATAAACAAATTTTTACGCTGTCAAAATTTTATTAATACGCTCAGCTTTTATATGATGAGAGCTTTGTCTCAAGTGACTCAGTAGCGTAAATAGCGGTGCTTATCAGCTTTTAATGAACACATTGCTTTTTATTCAAAAACTTTGTTAAAGTTGATTCTTATGTAACAAAATTTAGCTGAGCTTTATGAATATCCATATTGAGTGGAGGTGTAGGCATAGTCCATGCATTTTTTAAAATTGTCAACCTTCTCAATTTCCTAACAATGGGATAATAGACAAATCAAGTTCAACATTTTAGAAGCACTGTTAATAAAATAAACTTTTGGGCCAAACTGTTTTTAATTATCCTAAACATATATCAAGGCATTAAACATGCATAAAAATAGGCATAAAGAATGCAACTCAGAAACAGTTTTTATCATTTTTGAAAATTTTCTAGATAACATTTTCTTTACGATTGTGTAATTTGGACTTGAAGTTTCTTTATCTTGAAAATAATTTTACAATAATACAAATCGAAACGTTGATAAAAACATGAATAGAATTTATGAATATATATCAAAGTATTCAAATTAAAACATTACACTTGAAGTCAAGATGTTAATTGCACTGTTTATTACCGATCCATTTCAAAAATGATTTTATTTGACGTTTCGGTTATTGCATAATCATGAAGTGAAAAGGTTTTGAATAAATTATGAACGAAATTATCTTTGTTTCGAGCAGATTGTGTTAATTAGCGGAAAAAATTAACGCATTTTTGAGAAATAGAATCGGGTCTCAGGTGCGCACAATTCATGCCCGATTCAAAATTGCACTGTTACCAAATTTCTTTGCTATTGCCTTTAATGGTATAATTTGTCTGTTCAAAATTAAATAAACATGTCAACCATAAAGCTATCAATATCCTTTTCTCAACCTAAGTTCACCTTAAAAATGCTTGTTATCTCTATAGCGCATGTTCAAATCCCACTGAAGTTGTCTTAGTGATTGTCTTGAGTATGTTCATAGGCAAAGGTGCTAAATATTGGGACCGCCAAAGTTGATCGGTGTTAATCACACACACGCTTTAGAGATAACACGCATTTTGAAGATAAACTTAGGTCGGGATAAGGATATAAAATATATTCAGTTTTTCATTTTTTTATTTTGTGGCCCGATGATATAATATTAGGCTGTTTATCGATAAAAACCAAATATAATATAGTAATTAAAACTATCAATGATAGTCTATCATAGTAAATTTAAACTTTCATGCCCGTGAAAAAGGGCTTTTTATCGAATTTGAAAATATTTTCAAATAAAAAATTATTCACTTTTTTAAACTGTTTCTAAATACTGATTTGCAGTTTAGTAAAGGAATGTCTTGCGCATTTTGTAGGTTCATTACATTTTCTCAACATATCTTCTGGTTAATCTCTATATATTCTCTTACTTTTTTGGCATGCTGTGTCAGTGTCGGGGTGGCTTGAGAAAGCACTACAGAAATAATGCATAGAAATGTCGTTTTCATTTCTATAAAATTTTCTTAAGTTTCTGTTGCTTACTAGTTTCTCTGAAGGGTTGGTGGAATTCTAATCTTCGATTCCAAACGCGCCACCGCGCGGGGTTCGGTATTAACGATAACTTTTAACCTGTCCCTTTTGGGGGGGTACCGTTTAGGAAAATATTATGCTGAAATTTTGTCACTGGACTAAATCTAACAAACGAAATACTAATGAGCTGTATATCAAGTCTTTAATTTATCTTGTTTGATTGCTATCGGTATTTGGATAACCCTTTCTCAACCTAAGTCTATCTTAAAAATGCTTACTTTCTCTTTAGCGCGTCTTTGAATCCCACTAATGTTTTCTTAGTGATTGCTTGGGTGATTACACACCGATCAACTTTGTTGGTCCCAATATCAAGCACACTTGCCGAAAATCATACTAAAGATAATGAAAAAAACAACATTAGTGGGATTCGAAATGAATTATCGAAAAAAAAAAGTTGGATTCGAACACGCGCGATAGAGATAGAAAGCATTTTTAAGATGGACTTAGGTTAGGAAAATGATATGTCTTAAATTTATACCTCCGAAAATTTATCTACATTCCATTTTTTATGGAAATTTTCGACTGAACATTGAGCATTGAAGCAATCACTGCGACTAAATTGACTAAGTGAGATCTGATAGCAAATTTACGGCTGATTACAAAACTTGAAGAAAATCTATAAACAAGTCGTTTTACACCAGAAAAAATGTCTCGACTTTTAACGGCGTCTTTAATCCGCTATGAGTCATAGCCTATGACTCCTTAAAGCAACAGATTCTAAAAATTCAAAATGCATTTTAAGGAGTCAGGGACTGTACTCTTAAAATACACATTGTATTCTCTCAAATTTTCGGTCACGGCTTCATCAGAATAACTTGTGAAATTAATTTTCAGCCCAAAAGTTTCATATGAAACCAACAGTGGAAGAAATTAAGATTGCTTTCAAGGTCAATTTCGAAGCCACCGCATCGCTTTGAAAATGTCATCAGGACTTTCTCGAATACCGCTTTAACATGATAGTATTAGTAAAACCGTATTACACACCATAGATCAGTCATGTAAACGTGTGGTACAAGAGGTCGAAATTACTTCTGATCTGTCAAAACAAGACCAGAATTACTAAACCCCCCAAAACCAATGTCAGTTAACGTTGGTTAAAGTTGAAATTCTAAATATCATAACACAAGTGAAAAGGTGGGTTGCGCACGGTGGAATTTTCGACTTTTTAACCAGGGGTTTTAACTAAAAACAGAAACGAACTTCTTAGGCCGAATTTTAAAAATAAAATAATTATCGAATTTTTTTAGAGTAGAATTTTGCGGGGAGTTTATGTTTTTAATAATTAAAATGAAAATTTGAAGGTGTGAAAATCTAGCTTCCTGTAATTTAAATTCAATTTTATCGCAAAATTCAAGTAATTTTCGACCAGAAACAATAACAAATGACTGTAACAGCCGCTGCAAGGTAAAATTTTTACGAGTTTTATATTCCGAAACCCCAACTATGGCCAAGATTTCGAGAAAAAACCTTAAAATCTGCCTACGCTATTTTTCAACTTGATTTTTTTTTGGTAATTGTTTCTTAGTTATATTTATTTTTTGTTATTAAAAAGATTAATTTAAAATTGATATGTTTCCTGCTTTTTTACCCCAGGAAGCTTTTGATTCATTTTTTCGATGTTAACTCTAGATTTAAGTTCCGTTGTGCGCAACCCTAGTGATAAATCATCGCTAATAATCAGGTTAGATTTTCGTCATAATATGTTTTTACGGTGCCTAGGAAACATTCCTAAATGACACATGAACTTTAAGAAGTTGGTCGTCGCTAAAATGCTAAAAATTGGACTTTAAATTGCGAATAACTAAATACTTTTAAACTTTTAATTTTACTGATAGATATTTTTTCCCGACCTAAGTAAATCTTAAAAATGCTTGCTATCTCTATAGCGCGTGTTCGAATCCTACTAATGTTGTCTTAGTGATTGCTTTAGTGATTACACACTGATCATTTTTGACGGTCTCAATATCAAGCACGCTTGTTAAGAATCATACTCAAGACAATCACTCAGACAACATCGATGGAATTCGCGCTATAGAGATTTTTAAAATCCAGTAAGCTTGAGTAAAGGACTGACGTTAGTGAAAAATGGCGACGTGCTTATGCTTTAATTGACCACAAAAAACGTTGGCAGACTTTATAAGGGAATGTTCGAACACCTGAGAATAAAGCTAGCTCTCCAAAATTTGGAGTCCAAACGAACTTTTCCAATTCACAACATAATTTTTCTGACTAATTGTGATTTAAAATCTCAGACTCCTTTGAGCTCTAGGATTTAAGGCTCTATTAAAACGGTACTGACAGAAAGTTTTGATTAGGTATGTCCTCATACATGTAGGGTGTCCGAGGTCGTGCAAATTTCAGTGCACCGAAAATCTCAAATCATACATGTACATTTTACGTGAAGTTTTGCGCTGATGACGAATATGATTTTTTTTATTTTGCGATTTTAGCTGAATTCTTATTGGTTGAAATTGAAACCAGTCAAAATCGAGGACTTTAGTCTATGTTTAGACTCAGTTTTTTTGAGTGAATTCATACATTGTAATATGAATATATGTTCGTTATCAAGTTTGGTCTGTTTTTCACTATTGACAATAGTAAAAATCAGAAAATTCACAAAATTTCGTGGTTTTAAAAACATTTTTTCGCAAACAAGAGGTCACCGGTCTGTTTTTGAGCAATTCTGAGAGGAAAAAAAACTGAAGTTTGCTTGAACTCGGACACCCGATTTTGACATTCGAAGGCTCTGTAGAAAGCCTATTTCTTAATTTCGTCCTGATTGGCTGATAATCGACAAAAAAGCACGCATAAGGAACAATTTGAAACATACATACTATAATTAAAAATCATGAACGCCACAAATAGATTAATTGAGTATGATTTGCTTGAAACAATATAATCAACCAATGTCCAATGTTGAACACACGGTGCGAGACTTCAAAACATGATATCTATGAAAAATTTGAACCTTCCCAGCAAATCATACCGATGTATTGCACAAAGACTATGAGAAAATTTGAGTGTATTTCAAAATAAAAACAGGAGGAGATAGGTTTTCTATTTTGAAAAGGTGGTCTCGAGAAGGTTAAGTTTCTAGGAGTGTATTTATACAAAAAAAAAATTTGAAAGAAAATTTTTGAAAGCTAATGACTGGTTTTACAAATTGATTAATATCCTTTTCCCAACGGAACTCCATCTCAAAAACGCTTACTATCTCTATAGCGCGTGTTCGAATCCCACTGATGTTGTCTAAGTGATTGTCTTAGTGATTGCTTGAGTGATTACACACCGATGAAATTAAGCGGTTTCATTATCAAGACCCTTGCCTATAATCATATTCAAGATAATCACTAAGACAACATTAGTGGGATTCGAACACGTGCTGTGGAGATAGTAAGCGTTTTTGAGATGGAGTTCCGTTGGGAAAAAGATATTAATAGTATCGCCCTATTTGGCTAATTTTTATTGGGAATATGTCAAATAAGGAATCACCGTCGCTCTCAACAGGCGCATAATGCGCCGCGCATTAAAAGGCTTTGAAAACATGACAGAATCAATTTCTAGCTCAGTTTTAGCATACATTTCTTGCAATGTCTTGGTTAGTCTTCTGGTTTTTTTTTTTTTTTGTGAGCTCTGATTAGGGTGTCCGCAGTCAAGCAAAATTTTGAGATCAGACATTTTCAAAAACTGTATTTTACGTAGAATTTTACAGGGATGACGAAAATGAGCTTTATTTTGAATAAAAAAATTACCAAAGCTGAATTCTGATTGGTTCAAATTTAAACCAATCAGGATCCCGGAAAATTTTCATCAGTTCAACTGACTTTTTATTGGTGATTCCGAAAATATATATTATGTATGTCATTGTCATCAAGTTTTGTGTTTTTTTTATCCTTGAAATTTTTAAAATCGCTGAAAAATGCCAAATTTTGGCTTAATTAGTNAATACAGTAGATAACCTCAAAATAATTTCAAGATCAATTTAAAAGTTATACTATGAAGCCTTAGCCAAACATTTAGTCGATCCGATGTGTATTGTAGGAAGAGATTGATTTTAGACAGTAATTTTAGTGACATTCAGCGACCACTAGCAGGCAAACTTGAGGTCCTAGAGATGTGAGACACAGCATATTGTTATTTTTTTGGTCGATTTAGTCTAGTTCCAAAATTTCAGCTAAATATTTTTGTGAACGGAAATTATTTTTGGTAAATGGTACTAAAAATTGAAAACAACCATTGAAATGATCAAAAACTAACACAAGTGGTGCCAAAGAGTTCAACTTATTTATTTGAATTTTATTATATCTTTAATCGAGAAAGAACGAGCATCCTGAGTCAAAGGTGGCGAATTAATCGGAATAAATTCGGGTTTTGAAAACGACTCATCTGATTGAATTTTTAGATAGCTCAAACTGAGCACAAATATCTAGTGAATAATAACATAAAAAGGTCCGAATCGGAACATTTTTAGATTTTTTCTGAGATTTCTGAAATTGTTTAAATATCAGTTTTGTTAAAAAATTGGAAACAATGGTCTGATTCGGACTATTTTTTGTTAATTTATTTTTTTCTGTATTTGTGCTCAGTTTGAGCTATCTAAAAACTNCAACCAATCAAAACGGCGGAAATCAAGTGTAACCAGTTTGGAAAAAAGAAGGTAAAAACCTTACACCCTGTTTACTGTTGCTGAAATGTATACAAAGCCATTCTGTACCCTGAGAATGCGAATAAACCATAATAATAATAATCTAGCATGCAAATAGTTTATAGAAATATACTAAAAATTTCTTGTGCTCGATCCCTACCTGGTACAAATACCAACCCAAAAAATGTACCAGGAACGTCCCCATACTGTTGCTTAGAAAGCTACATTTAAGATTAAAATTGCATTATTTTGAGTTAAATTCGAAGTAGAGGGCTAAAAGTATTGTGTATAACACAAATCGTGTAAATTCAGCAGTTTTATTTCATTTATTTGCAAAAATACTAATAATTGAAGTATTTACGAATATCATAAATTATAAATAATGTTCTTATCATGATTTTCGAAATACAAATCAATAACATTTTCAACTTGTACTCTTTTTGGTATTTCAAAAACCATAAAAATTTAAGGCTATTCTTGAAAATAAATAAAATAATAGTACGTTCTAAATTTTATTTTAATTTTGGCATTTCGGGCTGACACGAATATAAGTTCAAAAAAATCTCCAAATTGTACCAAGTCAGGGAGCGAGGACTATAGTATAAATATAATAGCAAATGTGCAATACAAATCCAAGAAACCGCCAATGAGCTAAATCATTTACTGTCAACTTTGGCTAAGCAGACAGTTTGAAATTATTAGAATGTCCGCTTAACCAAATTTAGGCAGTGAATTAATTAAATAAATGTTTAAGTTTTATTAAGAAAGTAAATCATTGCTTTTACAAGAAACATATTTATTAGTTAAATATAGTAAATTAAGTGTGTCGTAATTTCTGTAGTTTGGTGTTTTTTTCGGCAAAGTTTTTGATCAAATTGAGCATTTTTTCACTACATAAAAACAAATTCAGAATTTACTGTTTTTGCTCTCTAGCACCAACTGTGAATATTTTGGAAATTTTTAAGATGAAATTCGTGATCAATGGAGTCCATTTCTTCCGTGACGGATTTTTTCGCAAAATTTGACATATTTTTGTATCCAAAATTTTGACCCTCGAGGAAATGAACTCACAGGTCCTGTGAGACTCTGGAGAGGAATTTTCATAAAAACGGTCATGTAGGAACTCTAAAACGGGGAAATGAGATTCGGGTTTTTAGTGTTTTGAAATTTAAATTTGATCCGAAATTGACATGTTTTGAAAAATTTTTGTGGTGATTTGTGGGTTTTTCGTCATGCTGAAGAATATGGCCTTAAAAAAACTTTAATTTGAGAAAACTTTTCTCGGAGAGGTCTTATCGTAATCAAAATCCACCAATACAGTTGATAAAATTATATTTTGAATTTTTAAATAACTGTCATTCAAATAAGTTTGCTATGTACAGTTGAAAGAATATTTTAAGGTTCATAAGGACAGCAAAATCATCAGTATCTTCATTAAAATGATACGGACTTTGATAAGGATCAGTTTGCATTTTGGTAGCTTTTTTAGTCCCCATTTTTATTAACATTACATAATTTATGATTGTATTGGTTGCGAGACACCATAAATTACATGATTTTCACATTCTGATTATGGCTTTTAGCCGAAAAGTTTAATAAATACAGTAGAGTGTGTTTAAACGGACAGGTATTATGATAATATAAAAAACTTGAAAATAATGACTCATTGTTTATGACGGTCAGCCAATTAGATTGCTACAAATGATTCATTACTTGTAGTAATGACTCAATAGGACCAAATGAATAATGAGTAATGAATACGTTTTGAGGTAGTGTATTATAAGAACGAATGTAGATATGACTGACCCAATTATTTCCCCGAGGACTTGTAGGACTTGCATGTGCAAGTCTTTATATATATACAGTATGTGTTTTTTTTACTTGCGAAATGAAAATTGTCATTTAGTTAATTACGGCCAATAAAAAATAGTTACTAGGTGGATTATATTTTTAAACCCTTGACATCGGCTATAGGCTATAGCTTGACTTTCAAAATCAAATATACCTAGTAACCATTTTTAATTGGCCCTAATTACCTAAATGACAATTTTCATTTCGCAAGTAAAAAAAACACATACTGTACACTGTAACACATACTGTACACATACTGTATACTGTAAATATTTATTAAAAACGATGAAAACAGACGATTTGAAATAAGGAATTTCAAAAGTCAAAAATCGGTTTCAATGTGTCCATAACCATTACTGCTGTTATAACTTGGTGTATAATTGTAGCCAATCTGTACCCTGAGATTGCGAATAAACAAATAATAATAATAATCAGAGTGGACTTGGGTTAAAAAGGACCATTCAAATTATCCGTTAAAACTTGACGGACAGTTTGCATCCCAAAACTGCATCTTTAAATTCACGCTAGTAGGACTTTTTGACTAAAACTCGTTCGACCAAACTGTCCGTTTAATCGCACTCAACTGTACCATTTTAAATGGAAAATCAAATAACATAAATGTATATTATGACCAGGGATAATTCCTGAGAACTTTGGCCGAAATCAATATCTCGATATCATAAAATAAGTTGGTTTTTTTATTGATCTCCAGGTCAATTTAATAGCCTGTCAAATTATAAAAGGACAATATATTTATCAACGTTTCGATTTATTTATCATTCTCAAGATTAATCTTATTTTCAAGTTCAGAATTTTAACATCAAAATCGCGTAATCTAGGTTTGGTAAAAATTATTTGATTTTGACCAAAAAGTCATGTCAAAGTACTGAGGTCAACTTTTTGCTGAATCCCCCCTCATGTTTTTTAATAGACTAAAGCTTCACAACATTGAAAATAATAAAAATTTCTTAATTTTATCTTAAAAGTGTAATGCTGATCCTTAATCTTAGATGTAAGTTATGTCTATTCCATAAAGCTTGTGGCAAATGCAGTCAGTTCTGTTCCTTCTTTTTTGTTTTGATGATAAAGTGTTTATATTCAAAAGGGGGATCCCTAGGCCTCTACTTTCGACTTCGCGTTCGGTTTGACGACTATTTTTGAAGCTTTATTGGTCAAGTTATGAATGTCAGAGTTGAAAATTGTTAATCTTAATAAGTTACATAATGAAACATTAACTCAGTTTTTGTAAATATAGAATGCATTGAGGAAAAGAATTATACAGGCCGATATAGGTTTACGCGTAGATTCTGCCACTGAGTATATGTCAGGGCGGATGGAGCGGTGTATTAGTTGGCTGTACGAAAAATACTATAAGAAAATATTTGTGTCCAAGCGTACAAAAGTTTCGAATTTAAATAGGCGCGGATATAACTTAGTTCCGCAGTACACGACGAAACAAATCTGAGATCCATTCACCTCGCTCAAAAAAAGTAAAGCATACGTATAGGCATACGTATAGACTTAAACTTTAGCATGCTAAGTTCTAGCTCGTGATACTTTGTATGGGAGCCCTGGGCTGGCAGACTAGAATCATTGGATTAGTAAGTTCATTTAAAAAATCGTACGTCATTTCAACGTTTCGGTTTACATAATTCATAAAGCTGAAGAGTTTTTAATAAAGATACTAAGAGAATTATTTTGTTTTGAGCAAATTTTTATAATTATCCGATAAATATTAACGCATTGTTTCGTATAGCATCGGCTCAGTGTGCGCGACAATACTGTTTCAGTAATTTTAATTGCGTTTAGAAATATTCCTATTTTAATTTTAAAGGTGGGCGATCGTATATTTTTGCGCCCTTTAAGAATTAAAATGTATGATACAGTTATATCGGTTATGACTAGAAGGTGACCCAAGAATTCTTGGTGCATATATTTTCTTCAAGACATCAGAACAAAACTAGATTTCAATTCGAAATTTTTTCCTTAACCCGCAAGAACCCTGGTATCTACCTATGATTAGAAGCATTTTTTATGTGACATATGACCCACCGAAAACGAGCATGACAATTAATTATCGAGAAATGTCCTAATCGGAATTCTTAAGAATTTCAATTATTGTTAAGCAAATGTAAAACCTAATATATCAGAATTTGACGCTCGATTGGTTAAAAATTTGACTAGCTGAGCAACTGTTGACAGTAAATCTCAGCCTTCAATGTTGGTACTTTTGCTTCGATACAGCACGAACTTTTTTGTTCGAACATTTTCAATTTCACGGTTTATCTTACTACGTCATATTTCTAGAATCTGGGTGAAATGTCGAAGAAACCGAGCCACAAACATATTGACGACATTAATATCATCTACTGAGTCGAAAAAAACCTTATTTGAGTGTCAATTAAAAATTGTTTTTTTCGACGTTTCGCACATTTATTGTAAGTAGGTTTAATCAAGAATGAGAATCAAAAAAAGTTGTTTAACGCAGATAATATTTTGGTTCGAAAAGCCTAATTTCGCAAATCCGAGCCTCAGTCTTCTGGCGAAATAATGACGGATTTTGTTAAGTTAGAGGAAGCTGTCTTCTATTTTGCACAGAAAGATGGACAAATAAATATTAAATATTGTTGTCTTTTCTGAACGTTAATAGAGGGCTTTTGGCAGATAAGTCCTACACTTAACAACTTTCTGGGTGTTTGTTAGAACAGGTTTTTTCAGCTAAGTGAAGTCGACTTAAACAAACTCTAATTTTTTCTCCTCGATTCCAGTAGCATTGTCTGTGGTCGATGACCATATAGGTTCTAAAAAGGTCGTGATATGAGAACAGGTGAGAATGTTGAAAATGTGGTGATTTTATCCAGACGGTGTTTTTTGACCAGGTGCGTAAAGGTTTTGTGTCCTCACTAATATACCGCTCACCACAATCAATATATGCGATATGTAACTTTATGTATTAGGATATATATGGTTTTAGTCGTTTTAGCGTGGGTGAATTACGCTATCCAAGGCGATAAGTTGAAAAGATATACGAATTTAATTAGGTGTAAATTGCTTCAAGATTTATAAATATTTGAGCATCTCGGGAACAGGGAACTTGTGATGTTGCTCATAGTATAGTGTTCGAATCGATTTTCGAGATTCTCTTTACGTTTTTCTTTCCTGTTTGATGGGGTCGACAAACATGTCTCATTTCGGACTCGGATATTTTTGTTCAAGAAGGAAGGGGATTATTTTTTAAAATATTTATTTGGAGTGTTCGATAGCCCTTTCTCTTGCTTCACCAGTGTGTGGTAGGTTGTGCATCATAATTTATCCCCACGAAAGACACTTATTTTTAACTCTTGTGACGACCCCCGTTTAGAAATTGTTAACCGTCTGTGCTGGAGGGTTCTTTTCTAAAGTTTCTAAAGAAAACGTGAACCATACTTTCCAAAATAACAGATGGGTTAGGAACTTAGTTTAGTTATTTATCCACCTTGAATGGTGACCCAATTGTATCAAATTTTTTAATTTTCAAAGTAAATTTTTTGACCTTTTTTAAACAGTACTGAGAATGATCGTCAACATACTAAATATGCTGTGTAGGTCGTACCTTTATTAAATTTCGATTTGATATTACCAGCTAGTCAACATTTGACCACAATAGATAGTTGCAATGATGGCAGATATTGCCTCCCATACTCAGCCAGTTCTATTTCGGAAAAAGCCCATTTAGGGCCTGAAAAGTTACCTTGAATTTTGTAAAAAATAGCATGAAAAAAGTTTCTTTAAGGTTTTCGCGTGGGCGGATTAAAACTTGCTTTGTTAGAACTTTCACGGCAATAATTGACGATTTGACGTTTTAGGTTGGGAGGAAGATGAGCGTCTGTATCGGCATAAATGAAGTTAAGTATACAAGTTTAACCCGATCGATTTATATTGTATATTTATATAACTTTGACCAGCATTAAGAATTTTCGTATCCTCCGAGTAAACGTCCAGGAAATTAACAGTAAATTATTCTACGAGTATTGGTTTTAAACTTAGTGTAGAGTCTACAAGAAAATTGCAGCGCAATCAATCATTATTGGTGCAAATAGTTCTTATTAGTGATATGTCTCAACGCCGAAGTTATAGAATTTTACTTGCACACATTGTGATTCGTCAAAGGCAATTATTTTTATGGTTTTGATTATGCTCGATAAGCCTCTTTTGAGGGTTCAATAGGTTTTTATTTTTGTAACATCCTCTAGTTACTTAAATATGGGCTGATTAGATAATTTTTAAAGACTTGTTAGGTCCTTTAT
The DNA here is from genome assembly GCA_004367855.1 of Oikopleura vanhoeffeni. Classification (NCBI taxonomy): domain Eukaryota; kingdom Metazoa; phylum Chordata; class Appendicularia; order Copelata; family Oikopleuridae; genus Oikopleura; species Oikopleura vanhoeffeni. The sequence continues at coordinate 63,064 of SCLH01000362.1, forward strand.
AAGGATTAATTTTTGAATTTTTTTAAAATGTATCATATTGCCAAAAATTCATCTATTTTTGAAGAATATTGAAGTGTGTACTTAGTATATTTAATGTTTTTCGTTTTTCACTAGGAAAATTTGAATAATTCGGGTCGAGTCTACAATTTTTCGTTCACTCATCGCTACGGGTTTTTGTCGCTTGCATCGTAACAATTGCAAAGATTCCAAAAATAGTTCTGCTGACGTTTTGCTTATCTTGAATATCAAGCGTTTGTTGCCTAAGGTAGGGTGCCTATGACTTGAAAAACATTCCAAATTTCGTTAATAATTATATCTCTATTTTTGTTCGCCTCCCACTGTGTTGGTGTAGGCCTTCGAGTAAGTAATGTTTTGGATATTTTCTGGGAAGGAATTTATTGTGTCCAAATTATAAAATANTAAATATGTCCTCGTTTTGTTTCTTCGCTCTCGTTTATACTCTATAAAAATTTCACCGAAACTTGCCAAATTGGTAAGCCGACCCATCCTCCGTTTAAAATTTATTTCATTCAACTCATAAAAAATTTTTTTTTTCGTCTTCTTTCTAGATTTTGACGTAGAAATCTTATACAAACAAATTAAATCAATTTTAAACGGTGGATGGGTTTTAACGGTTCCTAATTGATAAAAGATAATAATAATAAAATATTACCTTAATTTAGAGATCTTCGATAGCAAACGCGCGTTTTTGAGTGTTTTTAAAAGAAGATTTATAAAGTGAAAAAAATGGATCTGAAAAAAAAACAGATTATACGAAGTAAGCTCAAAAGTGGCATCTTTCGTTCGAAAAAGTTTTTATCAGAAAATTTCGAAGTGGTAAAAAGTTTCCCATCAAGAGAAAAAAAATTGAAAAAAGGACAAATCTGTCAAAATGCACCGACCCCCTTAAGGGTTTTTCGATTTGAATTTCTATTTTTTTTTAGAAATTATGAGGGTAAATGTCCGAATCGACATTGCGATAATAAATTTGAATTTTGAGATCTTGTGTATAATTTCATATTGTTTTGCGAAAGATCGGGCAAAGATCTTGGAGGATTTTTTTTTCATTTTTCGACCATTTCATTTTTTTTTACTGGAAAAAAATTGCTTTTCTTCTCAGACATATATCGTCATGGTTTTCAGCAATTTTATCAAAATTTATAGATTTTTAGAAATTCAAAGTATCATTTTCGGAAACAAAAACCCAAAAATTGGGGTTTCGAAAATAACAGCTCTCCGCAAACTCATCAGTTATTTAATCATGTAGGTTTAACAAAATTGAGGTAGAAAAAGGCTTTTTCGTGAGATACTGAAAATCAGCTCAAACAAATTTATATAAAAATTAAATAACCGGGGGAATTTATTTCATATTTTAGAAAATTATACAAGTGGTAACACTGTTACCGTAACAGACCTGCGTATGTATTTTGTGGTTGATAAAATCAAAATATTAATTTCCTACATGTATCTTCAAAAATCACGGAGGAGTAAGCTTTTTAAACATCACTTTATTTTGAAGCTCGTTCCTAGTTGGTCGAGTAATCAGTGATTTAAAAACACACTACGTTCCTAATCATGGCCGGGATATTCAAAAAAGTGTGAATGGGGGATATAGCAGGATGAGAGATGTTTGTTCACATATTTTATTTAACTATTGGGTTCTACAAAGTGTAGTCTTCAAGATATTTCACCTCAAAATACACAAAATCGTCTTATTTCATGAGTTTAAATGTTGAGTTAAAATACAATTTTCCGACCAGTTAAGGGTATGGTGGTTCCTACATTTTCTGGAGTTATTATGTCATAAAAATGCACCAAATCAATCGTTTATGTTTTAAAAGCACAAAACAACCCAAATAAGAACAAAATAAATTTCGAAATTTTTGAGTTTTTTAGATTTTTTTCTGAGTATTTTTTTCAAAATTAAGTACAAAATAACGTATGTTTCAATTTGACCACTAAAACTTCAAAATTTCGGCTTGACGTAAGCCAAGTTTTTCTTCAGTGTTTTCACAGCTTTCTTTTGAGCCTACTTTCGAAAAAATCGAAGCAGATTTTTCTTCGAAAAATTTTTCACGTGACCTTGAAAAATTCATATTTTGAGTTGGGGGTCGAAATTGAAAAAAACGGCTACTCAGAAGTTTCGATTTGTTTCGAGCTACCGTTTGCAAAAATTTGAGTGAATTTTGAAATTTAACCTAGGAGGAGACAGATTTTCCGATGAACAAAGTCGAAAAAACGGTGGTTTATCGCATATTCTAGAAATAATATAGCACTTATCGACAAAAACGCTCCTGAGAAGTTTTAAATACTAATTATACAGGTTTTGTTAAAAGTTAGGTTAATTTCAAAATAAAGCCTGAGAGGAGATAGATTTTCCGTTTTGACTTAGGTCTCCCTGTCTCGCTTATGAGTCTGGGAGTGTATGCATGCAAAACAATTTTGACAGATTTTTTACGCAAGATGTAGGCTAGTTCTACAAACTGGCTAATCTGAATAATTTCCTTGAAGCCTTGTTTGGCTAATATTTTATCGAGAATATGTCAAATTAGGANGATTGAATTTTGAAGTTACTTATGCTATTTTTTAAAAGTGAATGGGGCTTTAAGTGGTGGGTGAGTTAAAAAGTAAGTAACTATAATCCGAGTTACTAAAATTAATAGCCTAATTCGGGGAGCGCAAAATTAAACCCAGCTGAGTGCTGAGTTTTATGTCTGGTTGTTATGCCAGACATTTCCCGAATGCTCGAGCTTCGCTCTTAATTTATTAATAATAACTCGGATTCTAGAAAGTAAGTCATTTTTGTTATGAAAATCGAATAACGTGACTTTGGTCCTGTTATTCTCTTTTCATAACATAAAAGACTCACTTTTCTTATCCTGGGAGTCGGATCTGCTATAGTAGGTCTTTTGTTTAATATGCTATAGACGACACCTGAGGACTAATGTTGGTGTCGTTTAGTTAATGTAATTACTCCATTCATAAGCCCCCAACATTAGTCAAAGTGATTGGTTTTGTTTTGATTGAGTTTTATTTACATTTTAATGAATTTTGTGTACTGATTCAATCCTGAGAGAAGAAAATTTCAATAATTTTATAGCAGGTGATTTATCAGTTAAATTAATATATTGTTGTGGCAGAGAAATTATAACTGAGGTCATCTTGATCATTTAGCTTATCCTTTAAGGACTGAAAAGTGTTATCATTATTTTCTAATTTTGCTGCATATAACCACCACACTGGTGTTATATTGGTCGATAGTGAATTGGAATTTATCCATTTTAATTTCCTAGTGGTTGGTCTGGCTTTAAATAATCCGTCTTCTAGATTAGCCCATAATCTAATATTATTGTTTGCGTTTATTGCAAATACGAAATAATTTTCATGTCCTAAGGTTGGCTTATTTTTTGTTAGGACATACTCAAATGAGTTAGTTTTGTTTTCGGTTATATGTGCAAATGACTTTTTTGCATCCAAAAATTTGTGCCAAATTATTTGCCAAGCGTGTTTTACGGCTTTTACGCATGATAATGTGGTTCTCTTAATATAATTATTATCATCTAATTGGGCTCGAAAGTAATTAAATGTTGATGATGTAATCACGTCACCTCTTAATAATTCATAGTCTAGGATTTCTTTATGCCAGTTAATAATTTTAGTGCGTGCCATTAGCCAGGCATTTGCAAAATTTTCGTCTGTCTCCTTTAGGTATCTTACGAAATTTTCATCCTCGATGACCTCAATTATTACCGAAAGCTCTTTTACCGCGTAATATTGTCTGTTAAAGATGTCCGATTCCGCGTTTCGCTCCATCATACAAATCTTTCCAAAAGGATACTTTAGTTGATCGTGGAAATTCTCAATCTCATCCTTGAGAGTTTCCTGCTTCTCCTCTTCCGAAATTTCGCTAATTGTAGCGGCTTTTCGCTGGAATGCTCGTAATATTAGATGCGCTATTGGGTCCTGAAGGGGGGCTATAAACGCATTTGCCCCCGGCATATTAATGATGGATATCATATCCTCTAAATTCATAATGTTAAAGTATAAGTTTTAATTTGTGGTATTTTGTTCAGTAAATAATGGTTATACAGTTTTCTGTCCTATAGGATCGGATATTGTTATATTTAATAATGTTTTTAAATTAAAGAATATTATATGTTAATATGGTGACATGCAATTCAAATTAGTACTCTAATTTAAGGGGTCGAGGATGCTCTACAAAAAGTTGTGTTATATCTATCGGCATTATTATTCGTTGTAAATTCAATGTCCTTATAGGTTTTATGATAGATTTTATTGATTTATAATAGTTAATCAAGTCTAAAATTTTGAATATTAAAATGTCAATTTTTATTAGTTTTATTCTATTTAATATTCCCCGAACGATAGTTTTTGTTTTGCATTTAGATAATAATTGGTGAAAAAGTAATAATTTGCTACGTAAGAGTTTTGGTTCTAATTTAGTACCTTCTCTTTGTATGAAGTCGTCTAAGTCAAGAATGACTTGTTTGAGTAATTTTTGCCTAAAATTAACTATTATAAGTTTTAATTTATTTAAAATTCGAATAATTTTAAATTGTTTTTATTATCAAATTTATCAAGTTCGTATTGTGCTCCATGATTACTTTTTTCAATTAAATCATTACGATATCTGAATAGCATCTGACTATCTCTAGCCCAGTTAAATGAGACACAAATGTGTTCTGATTTTACATTCGCTGTTAGCATCCGTTTACATACGCTATTTCTGCCGCTGTGACCGGATATTTTTCCTTTCAATCCTACTGCTTGTCGGCCTTTTTCCATGTGATACACGAAACTTGCAGTTGACCGATTATTAAAAATTCGTTTAGAGTGTATGTTTAAACTACGTTTATAATGACGTAGTTCTTTGAGTTTAGTCTCTAAATCCCAGATAGAATTTTTAGGTTTAAGTTTGACCGTAATTTGTTCTTTTTTCATGCCTAGAGGATTCGTTTTAGAAATTTTTAGTGGTAAAGATAGCCATCTACCGTATTTATTTTGAGTGATATTTATTTCTTTCCAGTTGCTAAACTGAAGGTCTGCTACTCTATTTCCCGCCATAAAGGTAAAAATTAGCATTATGCTTGTTTCTTTTTCTGCTACCCCTAATTGCCACAAATAACTTATTATTTTTGATACATCATTTAATTCGAATATCTCGGCCTTATGTGGAGCCCAGATTTTATCTGTGTACATTGTCCTTGCCAACGTATTGGCTTGTTTTTTAAGTTTTTGTCGTATTATAGGCAAGTCTTTCATATCCTTTAGGAAGTATTTAATTATTTTACTAGTCATAAACTGCATAAGATTTAATCTGTATGGTTTCAATTCTTCAAGTTTATTTCTTTTTTCTACCCACTTTATAAAAAAGTCTATTATATCATCAATTTTTAATTTGTTCAATTTTTTCTCTTTAATATAAATTTTGACTAACGTTTGAATTTTCTCTAAATCGTTTGCTAACAATAATTTTTCGCGCGACTCTATTATTCTCTTTGATTGTCTGGACATAATTCGTCAATTTTTCTGAAAAATTAGGTCATTTTAGAGATTTCAGTTATATCTTAATACAAAATAATTTGTTTTTAATCAGGATTCTATCCTATTGGAGGGATCCAGATTTTTTAACAATTTCATTCAAATAATAATAAGGTTTCTTCTTGGTCAAGAGATAGTTGCCAGCATACCCAGACATAGTAATTTTGTTCTACCAAAAATATTTTGTCTTGATTTTGTAATTTCCTAGCACGTAGCTTTAAAGCTCCGTAAGAGTTAATTTCTAGAATTTTCAATAGTTTCTTGATTTCGTATTGCTTATTGTTTCTCACACAATTACTAGCAATCGTTAATATTAAGAATCTGGATTGATTCATAATGTTTTCCTGTTTTAATTTCGACATGAGTTGTCTATCCATTCTAAACAATTTTCTAACTGTTAGTATTACTAAATATGCAATAAGTTATTTTTAATCTGGATTCTATCCTATCGGATTGTTATTACAGTAAATTAATTATTTAAGAATTTTTATTGTTAAAGTTTCATTCCTGATTGGTTTAATATTAAAATTTAATGTTATTTAAAAGCACCATAAATTAATTTTTAGCTTATAATGTATATAAAGAATTTTGGTTAATTATAAGTTGTATTTTTCGATCTAAATTTTCATTATAAATCGTTACTAATGAATCTATTATGATTTTTACGGACTTGTGTTTATACAATTCTGACCTATTTTATATTTAAAAAAGAAATTAATATATATTTTCAATCCTATTTTGGCTGATCTTCATATTTTTCTACTTAGCGATTATTGCTACCTCGGAAATTACCTCTGTTATTCTGAGGTTTTTGGTAAGGTGGTGGTTGGTTAGGGTTTTGTGCGTTATTATTACCCGAGAAATTATTTGGATTGTTTTGTGGCTCTCGGTAATCGTTCTGATAGTTGTTCTGAAATGAACGATTTTGCCTGTAAGGTCTTTGTTGATTCTGATTAAACGATCTATTAAACCGATTATTTTGTCTAAAATTATTACCGCGTTGGTAATTTCTGTTGAACCTAAAATTAGATTGTCTAAAGGAGCCTCTAGGGCGAAATTGCCCCCTTGTTGAGAACTTTTTAAATCTCGCATTATTTTGATTGGTGGGCTTTTTCGGGTCAGATTTTCGCTTTTGAATTGATTCAATCAATTCTCTAGGTTTATCGGCCGCTGGCATTTCCATTGCCTTTTTATATTCCGGGTTTTTCATGCAGATTGTTATTGCACTAATGTAGTCTAGTTGACGCTGGGGGTTTAACAAGTCAAACATCATTTGTGACAAATCATAACGTGATACTGAATCCTTATTGGTTTCTATCCGTGAAATGACGACATTAAATTTTTTATAACGTCGATCATTGGACGTGTAACAGTCACGATATTCTTTGAGCAATTCTAGTACCGGGTCCATCCTTATTTTAATAAGTTTATCACATCTCGTAAGGAGGCGTACAAATATTAAGGCAACGGCGTCTTTGCCTCTTTTCATAGGTTGATAATCATCAGCCTCTGCCGCGGTAAATCTTAAAAAATGTTTTCCCCCTCTCTCGATGACTAAGTCATTATTTCCGTCCTTAAGGATCTTTTTACATTTGACCTCTAGATCGTCAATTTTGTCCATTAGCTTGATCTTTTTGTCCTGACTTTCAGATCGTGCTTTGATGGATATATTTAACCAATCCTCAATTTGGGCTTTTGTAAGCCCGTTCAAAACATTTTGATCAGTTTGGGACAAGGTTTGGTTATTATCCTTTCGGATTGCACATTCCTCATGGTGGGCCTTATGACGGTAAACCTTATTCTCCTTTTCTAAGAGAATATCGGTTTTAGCCTTAAGACGCTCCATGTCCCGTCGCAAAATTATTAGTTCTGATTGATAGATAGAGTATCTATGGTCCGTTTGAACTGAACTACTAGCCTGTAGTTCTACCAAGTCCTCGTTGGTAGCTTCAATAACGTAGTTATTACTTGGTCGTTGTTTTGACGCATTTTTATTCTCGCCAGATAAATCGTGGGTGCTATTTGCATAATTCAATCCTAGGGAGGACATTAGACTTTCACTGCTCATTACCGATGATTATCTAAAATATAGTTATAATTATTAATAGTTTAACGGCGGATTCAAGTAATAATAGTTTTGTACAATTTTTTGTCTTTATAATATAATATTATAGTTATAAGAACAATTTTCAATATTCTGTCCTTATAGGAATTTTATATATAAGTGTTTTTAGACTGGGATAAAATTGATTTCTTCGTTTGATAATTCACACGTGTTTAATAGGCAAAGTCGTAATTCTTTGATATCTTCAGCATTAAATTTGTTGAATGATTTACTTGGAGTAATTGTTGTATTTAATATTGCACTGATTAGTTCCGTGTATAACGTGGTATTTGATTGGTAATATATTTTCAGAACTTCGTTTGGCGACATTCTTAACGCAAATTATTATTGCTTTAAATGTCAATAGTTCGTATTAAAAATAATTTAATGTACTATCATTTCTCATTCCTATAGGATTTAGTTTTAATCGTAGTCTCCTTTAAAATCGTTACTGGTGTGTGAGACATTGTAACTATGAATACGAAATTGTTCTTTATCATTTTTAAATGATATTTCTATATCTGGCTGTGTTTGTTTCCATTGCGTCAATTTTGTCAGGTTTGACTCATATATATATTCTAATTCAAATTCATGAAAACCTTCAATTATGAACCACGTATCTAACTGCATTCTAAATATAGTGATAGTTTTACATTTTACATTATATTAAAAAATGGTTATCTTAAATTAATGGTTTTAATATATACATCTATCTTAATATTATACAGTATAAGGCTCCACTTTTTAAGTTCTGAGTTAGAAATTTGTTATCTGCAGTTCTTTTCCTAGTTGGGATAAGACTGGCGATATTTACTTTATTATCAATACGGCATAATTGTGAATTTTTTGGTCTATGTGCTACGAAAAGGGGTAGTTCACTGAAAACGTGGAATAATAGGCAGAATTTATTACCTAAGTCATATAAATGCCTTGCTGTTATATGGGCTAAAACTTTTGGAGGGAAGCAGTAAAGTTTTTTATTTTTTGAAGGTATTTGTGATAAAAAGTTTGTAGCTAAAGCTTGCGTTTCAGTGAAGCGACTGTAATAGTCGGGACATCTGGTATTAGAAAAGTTAGCCATACAGTCGATGTCTGGTTTACCGAATATTTTCAAAACTAGTTCCCAAGATTCATCGGAGATAATTTCCTCTTTTAGGTCGACTAGGCGTGATGCTTCGTCGGCCTCCTGAATATCAGTTGTTACATGTTGAATTGTAAATATGCAATTTAGTTCTATTGCTAATTTATTAATTATTAAAATTTCGCGATTTAATTCAGGTATTTTACTACCTTTGAAAAAGGTGAGGCAAACTGTCATATTATCACACAAAAACATAATTCTTTTGTTGCGAATTCTTTCCTTATTGGTCAAAATATAGGCTTTTATAACTATGCATTCCTTGATATTTATGTGACGGTGTTGATCACCTTTTTCCCAATAGAAAGTGCGTTCTGAACCGTTAATGTTAACCCATCCTCCGGCCATATTTGATGCATCGGTTGATACTTTGTATCTTTGGATTTCTACCGTTTCTGATAATTTATTATACCAGGACCGTGTGGTTTTAATCATTTTCAAATCCTTATCGGACCAAATTTCAAGTTCCTCCTTCAGATAATTATCGATGGTGATTATTTTCTCACATTTTCGCTCAGAATCGCACAATTTCTCTGTAATTTTTCTTATATACAATTGCATATTAGATATTACCAGTAGGAATGAACACATTTTACCGCGTAACTTTTCTAATTGTTTAAATTCAACACTTTTTGACTTTTTTACTAGGTCTAGTTCTGACTGGAATTTTGACCATTTTTCCGGTGGGATAGTTATAGTTTCTGTTTCGGTACAAATATCAAATCCTAAAAAATTTATTTGTCTGGAGCATATAAAAGTGCTCTTTTTTCTTGATATGAATCCTCCTGCGGCTATCATTGCCATACAGGTTAGGAAAGCATTTTTTGGTGCTAATTTGCCTTGTTGTATCAATTTCAAATCCTTAGGGCTTAAGTTTTTCTCAACAACCAACCTATCGTCCAAATAAAGTGAGACGGGTATACCATGTTGTCTCAAAAAACTTACCGCACAATTGTTCAATAATTGAAAGTCTGCAGGAACGCGTGCGATACCGAATGCTGCTCCGAGAAAGCAAAAAATAAAATTACCCCATCGGAAATGAGTCATTTTTTGTGATTCTTTATCCAAAAAGGCTTGAAGAAAGCCGCTGGAATCATCGAACTTTGAGAGATAGTCATTTTTATTAATAAATAATAGGCTATCCTGTAGGGTATCTAGAACGCAAGGGACTGTATAAGACTGTGTTGTTTTAAATGAGCCACCATCGAAGCATATTCGATATTTATTAGAATTTTGATTGTAAGCTAATACTAGGCTTGTCCTTATTTTAGAATCTACCTCGTTGATTTTACCTACATATTTTATCGCCCCAGACGATATCCATTTTAATAGCTGGTCGTTTATTACGTCAATATTTTCGAGTAAGTGCTCGTTATTTTCTTGGTAAAATTTTTCTTTAATTAGACATCCGTCTATTTTTCTGATCCTGATAGGGTAATGCGAAATTAAATTTAATGTATGACCGTCTATTGTTAGTGGTTCGTGTTTTTTCAATCCTAGTTTTTGGTGCCATAGTTCGTATGATTTATTTTTGATTGATTCTGTAGCGAGGTGAAAAATTTTTCGATTACGCTTAAATGGTTTAGCCAATTTTGGAGGTATATATGCCTGATTATCAAAAATGCATATTCCTGACGTTACATGTTTGTAAGCAATAAATTTTGTTTTTTCGCAAGGCAGACTGTTTATGAACACCAACCATATTTTGGGGAATCCCCCAAATATTCCACATTTGAAATCACTTTCTAGTCTAAATTTAAGAGTGTTCCAGTCGGGGCGTATTTCATTCCTATAGACTTTATCGAAATTGTTTAATAATTCCTCTGAATATAATTCCCACTCCTTATGATTATAAGGGGCGGAGAATGGTTTACCATCATATGAACAAGCTTTGACTGGTTCTATGCAAGGGATTTCAAATGGTGAATCGTATTTTCCCTCTTTGTAGCATTTTCCGGCTAAAATGTCCACGTCTTGCCACGTTTTACTCATTTAAATCTGAAAAAAGTTTTTTATTTTTACTTTAATTTCGTCTGTTAGTTATATCTACAAGGACTTCATTTCGGTTTCTACCAAAATATTTTTTATGAAGTTTTTAACAAAATATAAGTAACGACATAGATTATTGGAATTATAGGTTATCCATAAGGACAGAGGTAATGATAATGCTGATAGTTTAGCTCATAAATAATAAGTTGGTCAATAAACAATAAAAATAAGGGTTTTTATCACCGTATTTATATGTAACATTTATGGTCCTTATAAATAATTTTTTGTGAAGAGAATTCAATCCTATAGGATGTGTATTTTAAAGTTTTCAATCGCAAAGGTTAATCATTTTCATATTTTATTCCTCCAGATTAATTCCCGAGTCAAGTTCATGATCGCTCAAGGTCATAGGCTGGTTAGCGAAGTTGGCATTTTGATTCTCCACGATATGTAAGGCTGCTTCTGTGGCTGCCAATTCGGCTTCGTTAACAGTGATTTCCTCCATGTTAAATACAACTAATTTCCCTCCCCTCATTTTTAAATGATATGGGATTTTAAACATATGATTTGCCCAAATTCTTATGTCTGTTTTATATTCATTTATCCAAAAAGCGTTCTCACGGCTGTTGTAGCTGTGATAAGAAACCAAATTATCTATTTTGCAAATTAATTCGTTAATGATATTATGGGTGTGAGGTCCTAATTCGAGGGCTAGGGTATCTAAAATAGATGATAGTTTTGTCCAATTTGTGAAATTGTCCCTACGCTTCAGAAATTTTTTCAAATTTACAAATTTTTTCCTACAGGTCATTCCGTCCTTAAGGATATTTCCATATATTTTTAAGACTTTTGTTAGGTTTACATCGTTTGGGAATTTAATGGTTGTGTCCGGGAAATTTCGAGGGTAATCTGAAGGCCAATTCGCTGTCACTACATCACAAAGGGTGCCTATGAGGTCAACTGGAGTGTGATAACCATGGACTTCTATATTGTACGTTAGGCTGGTTATTAATGCTTTGATTAGCAAAAGTGTTGAATAAGGTACTCTTAAAAAGTCAAGCCAAACTCGTCCTAATGCTAGGTATTCATCAAAATCATCACCCGTTTTAATTAAAGGACTGTTAAGTCCGTTATTTTCACACCAAGGATTTGGTTTTAAACCTAATTCACAATCCTCGTCGGCATACTCATAATTTGGGTCCGTATGGTTAGACGACTCGAAATTGATATCGTCCTTATACGGGTTAAGCGGGAATTCCCTCTTTAGTAATAATTCGGGGGGTCCTATTTGTAATTCTTCGAAGGCCAAATGGTTTAACGCCTCAAAGTCTAATTCCACAGTACTCGTGTCCATAATCTCAGATTTGCGATGTCTTAAGAATATAAAATATATGTCAATTTGAACTTTTATATAACAGAAATTTTGAAATTTATAAATAATGGTTTAATAGCTGAGTATTAGTGTTCGATCCTATAGGAATAATTTCAGGTGAATTAAATGCGAGGAATGGTTAACATGTCCTCTTCCCATTTTAATTTGTCCGTTTCGGCGAATTTTGTTGTTCCTAACATCAATTTCTCGAGTTGGGTAAAAAGCGCTTTCGTGTGATTTTCGATAGCTGGTATTTCGTTTCCTAGAAGGCTCAGTGCCCTCATGATTTTGACCCATGAGATTACTCGGCGGGACCGTTTTAGATAAATACCGATATTTTCCCACCTAGCCGATGAATTTAAGCAACCTTTTGTTTTTTGTCGCAATTCTTTCAAAGAGGTCCTTATAATGTTGATTATATTCGACCATTCTGTAATCCCTGGATTAGTTATCTGCGCCAAGGCTTTTAGAAAAACGATCCCTCTGCGCAAACTAACCAGGTTTACAGAAGTTACATCGCTATTTTCAAAAATTAGTGGTTCCATCTGGTCAGTTATAGCGTAAGTGGGCATATCGATATTTAGCGTTGGGTCTTGTAACACGAAAGTTGAATTATTTCTGAACAAAGAAATTGAATTTTCTGAGCTGCTGAAAGAGCATCTTCTAACGTGTGGCCGTGGGAATTCCATTCTAAAAATTTATCACTTTTTTAATAGTTGCTTGATTTTTTCCTAAATTTTTTGGAAAAATAAGTAGTAATTTGTATCAAAGTTTTGCTAATTTTTCAATCCTATAGGATATTTTGATAACGATTCTATCCTAGATGGTTAAATTTTATTTTTGACAGGTTAATTTTGCAGTTTTCTCTTTAATGATTTTTCTTTAAGAAATTCTGCATAGTCGGCTAATGCGTGACTTTCCAATGGCTGACTTTGATCGTTATTTTCTGATTCGACTTGGTCAAAAACTCGTGAGTAACTATCGTAATCGATAGGGTCACTTGATTTTGAGCAAGTTGGCTCAGAATTGTCCTTGGTATATTTAAACGAGGTTTCGCTGTCAGATTGAAAAAGAGGGGTGGTATAATCCGTTGTGTATTCGAATTTTTCAGAGTCCTCTGGGTCATCTTCTGAACAAAATGTTTTTCGCTTAATTATTACCACTGATGAAATCCCACACTGTATTTCCACTATCTCCTGTAATGTTTGAATTTTGTTTTGGTTTTAAAGTTTTATTTTTATTACCATTTTCACTAAAATAAGGAAATTCTTTTCTAGCGACGCAATTCGTCATAATATCCCTTGGTAGATCGATATCTGCATATGATGCAGATCTTAGTTTGGGCAATTTTCCTCTGGACCAACTTAGCATAGTTGTAGACCAGCCTTCATTGGATGTGGGCCATGGACTGTAAGAGTAATTTAATTTACTGACTGAATTTGGTTTTAATTCAGTAATTTTCTCTAAAATGGCAGAATTCCTTTGCTGATTTGGTCCTGGGACCATACAAATCATTCCAAGGGCTCTGACTTTCAATCCTAAAGGTAGTGTTTCCGCCGAAATATCTTTGAGTGCAAAATAGCACACTCTACATTCCTCGATAACCGAGGTGGCACATAAGGAACCTGGATTAACTACATTTTTCAAAATGTTATCCCATGCAGAGAAAACTCGATTGAACTGTAATTTTTGGAAGATTCTTGCCTCGGCGTTTTTAACACTGAGTGGTCCTACTAAGATTTTTATAAATTCGCTAATCGGTTTTCCGATAATTGAATTATTGATCTTGATACCCAGGGTCTCAAAAAGTACCAAGGTCACTATTGGATCACTATTAGAGACTGCGCCAGCGATACCTTTTAGAATCTCGGTAGAGGTTAAGTCCCCCTGTTTCTTTCCTAAGGACGCCAAAGTATGATCCCATGTATAAGGGAATCTTGGTTTAGGCTTTTCAGTCTGTTCATTTGTCACATTAATTCCGTTTTTATTGGCGTTTTCAGCCCGGAATTTCTGTAACTCATTCATTTCTTTAGTCAGCGAGGTAACTACCATTTTAAGGGAAGAGAATTGAGAGTTTTTAGAAAAATGTTGCCCAAATTTTTCAATTCTACTCATGTTTTCAATTCCTTGGGTGTTAATTAACTCTAATTTGAGTTCTAATTCAGCTAATTTGGCATTATGGCCAATAGAGTTTACTAGTGGTGATATAAGTGCCTTCACTTTTTCAGACTCAAAATCTAATGTGCTAGCCATTGTTATGGCTGAGCTGTCACCCTCACCCCCGTGAATCCTAGCGAAATTTTTTAAGGTCAATTTTAATAGCAAATTTAGCGAAACATTCGAGTCTTGCGCAAATTTAGCCCATGGTTTATCAGCTGCATAATGTAACTGACTTTCCATTAGGCCGAAAATATGGCGGAGCATAGCTCGAGACTCCTGTAGGCAAAGATCTTCAGTTTCGATCGTTTCCTCCTCATTTCCCGATTCTGCATCAGAGATAGCATCTACTTGATCAGTCTCATCTATTTCTAACGCGTCTTCGTCACTTTCATGATTACTATTATCATTCAATCCTTTAGGATCAATGTCCATTTCGTCCGGTTTTATCAACATAGAATCGGCCTTTAACATTTCTTCGCTCAATTTCTCGGCTCTCATTGTTTTCATTGTTTTAATTCGTATTTTTGGGATTTTAGCCTTAGGACCTCCCATTTTGATCTTAAATTTATTTTTATTTTAAGTATACCTTATTGCTAATTTGGTCCGAGCCATATGTTGATAAAAATTAACATACTTTATGCTAAATATCTTCATGTTTTTATAAATTTTATGTATTGAAGAAGTTTTAATTGTATTTATCATTTATGGTGCGTGAAATTTTTATCCTATGGTTTTAAATATTATAAATTTCTTTATAGAATTTTTAGACTCTTCCGCTAGTTTGAAATAATAATTTTTTAAATTCGTCCTTTGTCCTTGTAACCAGTTTTTTCTTAAGGAATAAAATTATAATTTTTTATCGTATTTATAATTATTTCACATTTATCATTTTGTCTTTTTAATTAATTTTATTTTTAGAATTAACCTCAGTATCTACAAGCAGGTTTTTAGTCAAAAAGTTTTAATTTTTTGCCATACCTTACCCCTACTCGTGAAAATTTTTTGAATTTAAAATTTTCGCAAAAGGTGTCTGCTAACTTTGTAGATCCTGTTGGTTGTTCTTTCATTTTAGTCCTAATTCTATGCAAATCACAAAAAAATAAATTAAAGTTGAATTTTTATAGAAAATTTTTTGGATTCTGATGTTACTTATGTCATCATTTTATTTCCAAGGTCCTATCTCACAGTCGTATTTATGATAAACAAAATTTGTTTCCAAAAAACTTTTTCATAACTCACATCTCTTTTAATCTGCTAAAATATCTCGAAAGAAAATTTTTTCAATGATTCCAAAAAAGTAAATTTTTCGAATGAGAGTTATATTTTTATATTTTTCAGTCCTTGTGGTTTTTGTGCCGTCTAGAGATTATAAGGGCTTCATTCTGTCCTTAAGGATTTTTTGTGTCGGTTTTTCGAAAAGACTGCTGTTATTATGTCGGACAGTCATGTCTGTCCGACTTTACACACTATGTCATGGAAAGTTCCCCAATTTGAGTTATTTTTAATAGAATATTTTCTAATTCTAATAAGTGTGACGTGGTTGATTTTCAAGATTTTTTGCGATCTGCTGTTTTTTGCATGGATTTTATGAGATGACTTTTTCGTAATCTGATTATTTAAATATTTTTTGGTTAATATTTTAATAATCTGACTACTGTTTTTAATTTAGCTTTTGCATTTCTTATTTGTGAAACGCTATTTTATTTATCCGTGGTTTGAAGTGAAAATTGGTATTGGCAGTTTTATAAACGAATTCTAATTCCTATAGGCAGTGTTTTTAATTAAAGGCAATATTTATTTGCTCCAGGAGTTCTACATCCCAGGAATGTTCTGGCAGGAAATCCTGGTATTTTGATCGGTTCTTCCAGAATTCTTTCACTGAATTTAAATTTTTAATTTATTTCGTACTTGAGAACTATTTAATATACTTTAATTATCATTTTTCATTTATGAAAAATATATTTTTTATAATGACCTTATAATAGTTTACTAAACTTTTTTGAGTGAGATTTTTGTCTAATTACCTATGTTAGCGATGAAGTTTATGGTAGACTCATCAACATTTGCGCTTCCTAACAGGGTTGGTACTTGTGACGGCGTTATTATATAATTAATCCCATATCGGATTATAAGGTTCTCGTAATTTGCCTCAGACAATACTCGAGTCAGATCTTTCTTGAATCTGTATTTTGACATGAGCCAGTCCGGTACCTGACTCATTCCTCGTTCTATCCATCTCTTCATTTTGTCGAAGGCCAAGTCGCAATCTAAAATTATTTCATTATTATTTTGTTTGGTAATAATGTTTTTATTTACGGGTTTTAATTTTTTAGAGGTGTTTCCTATAGGATGGAGTTTTCATTATTATATTATCATACAATAAAACCCCTTATTTGGTTCGTTATATGTTTCGTAATTGTAAATTATCTACCTTTTTCTAAGCTGCCTATCTGTTTATTCATAAGGACAGAATATGAAATATTCTCGAGGGTGGAGTACTCTTTTTCTTTCCTTTCGGATAATGCCAGGCTATTCTGACTTTCGATCATTATACAGTCCTTATGGAATTGGGCCACCTTATTTGAGTTGATATTTTCAGAGTTTTCGTTAGCTCCTCCCTGAAATACTCTCTTGACTACCCCTTTTTGTTCTTCCGTGTTATCCAATCGCCATTCTTGCCCCTTTCGACTTTTAATTTCCGTTATTCTAAGTCGAGCTGTTTTATGACTTTTGTCATAATCAACTTCTACTGATTCATATCCTACATGGTCTCTGATAATGCCGTTGAATTCACTTTTTTCGACTTTTATAGCTTCTTCATTTAGGAATTTAAAGTCGATTTTCATTCCTAAGGAGGTAGCTGGCAACTGTCCTACTGACCATAAGTTGCGACCTTCTTTAGCGTTTGATGCAATAATAGCGGACATTGCCGCGATGCCTTCTACCGAGGTTAGTGTCTTTTGCGTCGCGCAATCTGCTAAGATTATTTTCCCCTGTATTGGCACGGTTACCAGTAGTTTCTTTGTGGTAAGGATTTGGTCAATTTTTGCGGGTACTAATACTTCCGCGAATTTAAAGGGGTAGTGCTTCGTTTCGTTCGTAAAAAGGTGATTTACAATTGCACATCTTTGCTTATGATCGTTGACTGTGCCAATATTATAACAATTGTATTGCCCGAATTCAAAATTCTGTCCTTTTGGAGTGAAGCATTTGCCAAATTTAGGATACAAGTTACCCACGGTAGCTAATTGATTGAATATATTGGAAATGTTACCTAATCTCATTGGATCAACGTTCATTTCTGTGTAATGTTCAGCCCCAGCTATGTTTGACCGAATTACTACCAATTGCAAGTATTTGCAGGAGAAGTTTCCAGCGTGCGTTGGTTCGATCCTGTGGTTTCTTAGTGGTATAAACACTGTTACTGGCCATTTAAACAGGGTACCGATTTCTGTTTTGAATTCATCGTCAATACCGATTAACTGGCTTTCAGTTACTTGTCTTTCTAGAACATCTTTTGTGTTCCAATTTTCGAACTTTGACGGGATCTTTCGTTTCATACGGTTTAATGAACGTATCATATTACCAAAGGCTGCTTTGCTCGGGCTAACAATTGACAAATTCGTTCCTGTGGAGCCCAGGTCATTAGAGAAAGCTGCGAGGGCTTGATAATCTTTTATCATATAAATCAATTGAGCCGCTGAATCTCTATCTTTTCCCGAGTTTTGTAATTTGGCTTTTTCATAGCTAAGATTCGCATCACTACGCGACATACGTGATTGGCATATGAAATAAATTATATTAGAGAGAAATCTTTCTCTGTCAATATTTTTAATGCCGTTGAGCTCGAAGAAGCGTTTTGCGTTATATGACGTCATCCAGGTTTTTGTGTCGATAATATCACTACTTCCATCTGGGTTGAATTTTGTAAAGGCCAATATATCCCCATATTTTTGATTAGTGTTTGCACTATCTAAATGTGAGCTGCTTTCTGCTGCCTCATTCTTCATCCTGTTGGTAGGCGGGAATGTTTTCATGTCCATATATATCGTAAGTCCATAATCGAAATTATGTTCTCGAGCTATATTTCCTAGAAAGTGACATACGTTCGTTGTAACCGCGCCTGTTGTAGGGATACGAGTTCCTGGTCCTACAGGGTCCAAATATGTCCATGATCTATCATTTCTATTTTGGTTTTTGAAAGAATCTGGTGCGTCCTTATCCCTTTTCAATCCTGAAGGCCATTTAAAATTGTTTGCCGGTGGTTCAAAGAGAGCTTGCTCTTCTGTATTTTCCCTCGTTTTTATGATATGTTGGTCCATCCATAATTTTGGAAGAATGTTATCGTCCTGGTTAGGGGATGTTCCATTTTGCACCTTCAGTCTTCTGAACATATTAATCATTTCTTGGTAATGATTTCCGTCTGCGAGATAGGTCATTTTTTCGTTGAATTTTTCTATCCTTTCGGTCGATATCATTGACGGTTTCATGATGTTCCAATCTTTCTGCAGCAAGAAATATGCGTACTGTAGGTACTTTTCTTGTTCCTCTGAATGAAATAATTTTTAAAATTTTGCTTTAGGTTTAATAAATTATTTTTTATTTAGGACAAATTGTCCCAATAGTTTTATTTCGACCCTGTTATAATTACATTTCGAGTCCTATAGGATAATTTGAAGTTGGGTACCATAATGTATCTTTTGAATTTATGGTATGAGAGCGGAAGTTTTTTAACTTAAAGGTGTTATTAATATGAGTAAGTAATGACTATGATTATATGACCCTTAGTAATTTCATATTATTTTTTCCATCCTTATAGGATATTTTTAAGTTATTAAGTAGAATTTTTATCGATTCACTTTTATTTCATTAGTCGCTAATTTTTTAATTTTTCTCAATATAGTAATTTTTATTTTTGCTATATATTTTTCAAGATGGAAATTTGTTATGGTGCCTATATTTTTCAAAAAAGGCGAATAAAAAACTGATTAAAGCGGCATTTTTTCAATTTGTTATGTATTTTCGACTGATTCTGTCCTTACTGGCTATTTTGTGTTCATATTTTCTATGAATAAAATCAGAAATGAGATAAGGGTTATAGGTTTTAATCGATGGTTTTTTGATAATCTTACCTCTTGCTCTGATGAATTGATCCGTTGCTAATTCTCGTGTAATTTCATACGTTTTTGGAGCAAACAAGGAACTTGAGTCAGGTTTTTCCGCTTCTACATAGAATATGTGTTGCCCGAAGATGACCGGGAATAGCGATTGGTTTTTATTATAAGCTTCGTTATTCGCTTTCAAGGCTTTATGTAATGAGCAATTTTGTTCGCCTAGATTAATCAGGTTATTGCACACCCTTTTCCGTCCTCTTCGGTATTCGAAATAGTCACAAGTAGGTTCTGCAATTTTTATTCTGTCCGATAGGATGTCTAGGTTTTCTTCATTGTTGTCCTTTATGGTGTTCCATAAGGTGATGATATTTTTGGTATCAATTGTGTCCCCTGTACCCGCTATGTCAATTACGCGAATCCACTCGGCGTTTGATAATTTCAGTTTGCTCATTGCTTCCCCTTGTTTCCCTTTATTTCTTAATTCTAAATCCTCTAGGATATCAGCCATTATTTGAGGTGACATTCTTTCGTCATTTATCAAGAATTCTGATTTGTCTGGGGTATACTTAATTTTGGCTTTAAGTTTTATAACCGCTAATTGCATAAATGCGCTGACTTGGTCTTCGGATGTAAAAGTAATTTCCTCCATCATTTCCATACCGTCTATTTCTAGAGTTTCTTTACTCTTTTCAGTTTCTGTCCTAATAGGTAAATCGCCGGTTATTTTGTTTTTAGACATTTTCAAGGCCCTATTAGTCGCCAATAGTTTTATGATGGCGTTTTTATCTAATTCGGCTTCTATTAACTGTGTGATTGATAAATCAACATTTATTTCGTTTCCTATCGGATTCTTGATTCCATTTTTATCGAATAGGTCTAGTCCCAATGCATCGCAAAATATTTCGGAATTCATCCAAAATCGATGTTCTAAGGCCCAAGATATCGGATTATCAATCATACCAGCCACGTGATATAGTATATTTTCGGAAATTTCTGACCAAATTAATTTGGCTTCATTCGTTTTATTGGTAAAAATGGTGTTGTCGAATATCAGTAAGCCCGCTGCCTCTGTATCGCTCCATTTCACGAGTTCCAAGATTTTGTCTTTGTTGTACAAAATTTTGGCCGTTGTCTTTAGGCTTCCTAGAATTAACTTGTCCAATTCTATTATGGCTGGCTGGAATTCTTGTTCTTGTAAGAATTTCGTGTCCTTATAGGAATTCCCCGTTCTGGTCTCTTAGTTGGGAACAATCTGCATTGCCATGAGATTTGTTGTTTTCAGCCAGTAGTTTAAAAACCATGCCATTTTTATTTGCATAGTTTTTCTCTTCCTTAAGGATATCGGCTATGGATTCTTCGCGCATTATTTTGATCAGGGATGAAATTAGTATAGGCCGGAGGTTGATGCCTTTTAATAATTGAACAATTTTCTCGCCTACACAGGTTTCTTTCCGGAACATTTCGAAAAGTGGACTTCGTAGGGTTTGTACCTCCTCCATCATGGAAATAAATGTATCGTCCTCCTGTGACCCTTCAAGGGAGAAATAAGGGCGAAATTGTTCGTTATTTTCATTTGTGAAAATTGGATCTAAAAATAAGAATAATTTAATATTGAATTATTTTGTGGTCAATAAATTTTATAAAAAACTTTAGTCTTTAAAGTGACATCAGGAATATTAGTTTGTCCGAATTATCTGTAATAATATTTTCAATCCTAAAGGATATTTGTTGTGTTTTTTAACTTCAGTTTATATTGCCTCATTATGGTGCTAATTAATTCTCAAATTTATTTGAGATTATCATTATTAATTTATAATATTGTGTGCACCTTACTCCAGCTGTGTTATAGTTTTAATTTAAATTTTTTCAGGCAGCTGGTGCACCTGTGAATCTTGACAGGTTCTTAATATTATATTAAACTTGTACTAACATAAGTTCTGCACCTGTAGTTAATTAATTAAAAAGTTCTTAATTATAGACTTTATATGAAGGCGCTAAAGAGTAAAGTGATGGGTATAAATAGAATGATAGTTATTAAATTAATTATCATTCCATTTTAGGATTCGAATTATTAATTTATTCTTTCATTATGAGTAACTCTTGTGCTAGTGATAACTATATTATCTCTTTAATAAACAATGTCATTGTAGCTTTCAGTGGGTTAGACTTTTCTAACTCTAGTATGATTACGATGACTGAAAATACACTAGAAGTTACTCAAAATTGGGTGAATAATATTAATGACAGTGTTATTTTGGAGGATATTAAAAATTATCCTTTGATTGATACTGTAGATTTATCATTAGTGAAATCGGAAGTTAGCAACTATAGATTGCCTAGTATCGATGTTATCCATAATATGTCTTTGTCAGAGTTGACTGAATATGAGGCTATATTAATTGACTTTATGGATGGGATTTTGTATAATGTAAATTTTAATGTAAATATATTGCTTCATCTCAAAATCATCCAAAATCATTTCATTTATAAGTTTAAAATTTTTGCCTAGGTTAGTATTCACATGTTTATATTCATTCTGATTCATTCTATCCTTTAGGACTTACAATTTTATTAATAATTTCATGATTATTTTTTGTAGATTAATTTTTTGGAAAACAGCTTATTTGTAGATAAGTTAAAAATTAAAATATATATATGCAAATTATCATTGTAAAAAATTTTAGATATAATTTTTTATCATTATTTTTATTTATGGTGCTTTTCATTTTCATTTATATTATTTCACAATTTAATAATTTTTGGTTTAATTTACCTTCATTGACAATTAATTTCCCCAAATTTCTATTAATTTTGTAGTTTTGTTGATATTTTGTGACATTTTCTGGATTCCATAGTGTGATTTCTAGGACTTGGTCACAGTTATTCTTTATCTTCATTTCCTTAAGGATATTTTGTGGCTGCCAATCGTCATCAAATTTTTTGCACTGTGGGGATAGATCTTTATATTTTACCCAGTCCGTAATATTTCGATCGTCGTTCCAATTCTTAACTATCGACCATTTTTTAATCTTTTCCGCGTTAAACAGGTCCTCATTAGCGTCAATCATATCTACAGCGGTATTTCTTGTCTCGTAAGAGCCTGTCACCTTTTTATAGATGGAAATTATAGCCATCTCGACCTCACATTTCATTTTAAGATTTCCCAAAATGATTCTGATTGCTTTCCTCATATCAGGCTGTGTGACATTTCGATCCCAAAGGATTTGAAGGTTGTGTAACACATCTCCTTCTAGATTTCTTATAATGACTCTCGTCATCATACCATCGTTTACCAAGATTTGAAGGGTATCAATCTGGTTGGTCGGCAATATCTTTCGTAAGAGCTTACCAAAGCCTACTTTTCTGTTGGAATTGATTATCCAAAATGCTACGACGCGGGATCTTTCGTTCACTAAAAGGATATAAATTAATTTTTGACTTGAAATAATATATATTATTTATGATTTTTAATTGACTTATTTTTATTGCATTATTCACAATCCTAGTAGGAAAATATTAATTAGATATTGACAAAAAATAGGGCACTGGTATTTATTTTTAGGTTTGTCCTTGTAGATGCCAATCTATGGCCTATAGTGGTTCCCGGTTACTTTATCAGCCTATTTGACTGTCTCCGTTCTATGCCAGGTTTAAGATATTTCATGGTGTTACTAGGATTTGAACCTGTAATGGTACGCTTCTTAGAGGGTTTTCTCCCCTGCGCTACCGTGCCCCTGTATAATATTGAAATATATTATTTTACGTTCATGTTAATAAAATATTAAAATGAATTGAATTGTTTATTTTTTAATCATTTTGGTATAAGAATGATTTTAATTAAGTATATTTATAACATATATTAATTATTGGAATAGGGTTAGTTTTTTACCTATTGGGTAGAAATTTGCATTTGTGGCGACTTTCGCATTTTTCGACGTCAGCATCCTTTTGGTTGTCTCTAGCAGGGATTCTGTCCTTAGGATATTGGCTACATCGGTACCAGGATTACATCGTATCATTGGGTCGACCGTTTGGTCGACTAAAGCCGATTCCATATTATCAATCTAGGATAAATAAGGCTTTTTTAATTTCAGTTATTTCGATCCTAATTAGGATTATGGTGATAATAAGATTTTTTGATGTCAGAAGTTTAAATATTTTTAACTGTACTAAGTTTCTATTTATCGGACGAAATTGGTGTATTTTCGGTCCTAACCATAAAGGAATAAAATAATTTTTATAAGAAATGACCAAAGTTTGTTAATATATTATGTTTTCATTTCAGAATCCTTGGGTTTATTATTTTTATTTTTTGGTTCCAAAAATAAATAATTATAGTAATTTATAATATTTATAATATTTCGATTCCTTCTGGATTTTAAAGACATTATTTTTCGACAAAATTTAAAATTTGTTTTTTAATATATTATAGCGCAGTTAACACTATTTTTATTGTTTCAATTCCTTTTGGATTTTTTCGGCACTGTCCTTATGTTAATATTTATAGTAACATAGTTATTTTCTAGGTAATATAATGGAATATATATATTACATAGTACAATATCATTATTAATTATAATAATGGTTTTACTGGTTTCTACTAAATTGATAATTTAAATTATAATTTTTGTGAAGAAGGATAAGATGCAGTAAAATTGATTATAACACGAACCAATTTTTTAACGATGCAATTATTTAAAGTTTTCTCTCTTTATAATTTAATTAGTACGTAAGTACTGTCCTTAACGATTATACTATGTGGCATACGAAATACCCCGTAATGGTAATACGATTTATTGGAAATTAGAAGTATTTTCTCTATATGAAACTTGATTAGTACAGAAGTACTGTCCTTAGCGAAAATATTATATGGTGTATGAAATCCCCCATAATAATAATTCGATCCAATCGGATATGTGAAGTATTTCTCTTAATAATTGCTATTCTAATAAACGTTTGTAATAAGGGCGGCATAAATATAAAATAAGAATGTAAATAAAGTAGTTTGAGTTACTGAGTTTTCACTGACCAATCACGTAGCTTGGTTTGTTTTTGCGCGTAGTATAGAGTTAAAAAGTAAGTAACTATAATCCGAGTTACTAAAATTAATAGCCTAATTCGGGGAGCGCAAAATTAAACCCAGCTGAGTGCTGAGTTTTATGTCTGGTTGTTATGCCAGACATTTCCCGAATGCTCGAGCTTCGCTCTTAATTTATTAATAATAACTCGGATTCTAGAAAGTAAGTCATTTTTGTTATGAAAATCGAATAACGTGACTTTGGTCCTGTTATTCTCTTTTCTCAGTATGATTAGACTTTGAAAAATAAGCATTTTAAATATGGTGTCGAGACGAAAAGTGGTACGTTAAAAATGCCTTAGGACAAATTTAAATATTTATCCGATTTGCTGAAGATTAGTATCGCCGGATGTCGTTCGAAATTCTCTATCTTTTTCAATGAGAAAGGTGGAGTCTATTAAAGCCCTGGAAGTGGCAATATCGGATTTAGTACAACGTATCACTTTTGACGTCGACGCCACTTGAAACTCAAGCGGTATATTTGTTCGAACATTTCTCGCAGATTTCACAAAATCTAAGCTATACTGAATTACTATTTGAACTCGTATATGACGAAATTTCTTGAAAATCTTTTGAAACTCAACTTTATTCAAAATTGACCAAAAAGATATTAATAATTTACGTTACTTCAATCAACTTGACTTTCAAAAGAAATGACCACAGTTAGTTTCGTCATCTTTGAATTTTCCTAACCAAAAGTCGGTAACCCCCATTTAATCTGTATTTATGTCGGAAACGGGATTTAAACGCTTCTAATCAAATTTTATGGAAAATTCTGATATTTGAAAATGGTAACTCGTAAATGATTTGCAACAACGTGTTGCGAAATTAGTCGGTTTCCAATAAATATCGATAATCGCCTATTTATTTAAGGTTTATAAAGGGGGCCTATATCACCGGACCTACATCGACGAATTTTCCAATATCTCCGATGAAAACCTACGTAATTTCACGATTTGGTCTAAAATCCATCCAGTGCGGATATCGCCAAAAGTGTCGATATCGCCTAAACACCCACGAAATTCATGGTTTTTATTACAAATTACTTTAAGTACGTCATGAATGGTGTTGTTTTTCAAGATTTAATTTCCCAAATTTATTTTTTTGAAGTTTTACGCTATTCAAGATTTTTTTGAGACAGTAACGATATTAAAATTGATATCACTAAACTCACTGAATTGAGCCAAACAAAATAATGGCTCAATTTTGATTATTAGATCAAAATCTAATTTCGACCAATCAGAGAGCGGAATTATTCAAAAAAATGATGATTCATGAAAATTTCTGAAACAAATGTACCTTTTTCAATTGTTTAAATTAATAATAACAGCGATACTTCAAGCAGCGACAAGCCTATTAGAATAAATTGTATTTCTGAAATCGGATGAAACGTTTTGTAGAACAAATTCGCCGATGCTACATTGTTTGTGGTTGCACTGAAAAAAATCCCGCCTATCTAAAAATTATCAACTTTATTTCAAGGCATTATTTTTGGGAGTTTTGTCTGACGATTTGAAGTAAGAAACTTTGAAATTCAAAAATGGGTACCGATATTATTTGCCCATCTTGTAAAGAATTTGTTTGTGGTCATTTTAAAACTTAAGTTTGTTTTGGTTCTCTCTCGAATCAGCTAATTTGATTTTTGTTACCGCCATCTGAACTCCCATGAGAACCCTTTTAACCTTTAAACCGTTTTTTTGAAAAAATCTCAAACCAAAAAAAATCATATGTCTTGAAATGACAACAAAACAATTCTCTAAAAGATGGGCAATTAATATGGGTACCCATTTTTGACTTTCAAAATTTCTTATTTCAGATCGTCTCTGCAAAATATTCATCCTGGTTCGATCCAGCTTTATATTTGAGCGCAAGATATTTTGCGCCAACTCTCCCTCGCCGCTTCCGATTGGCTCGTCTCAAAATAATACAAAAGGCTCGGCGAATCAAATTGAACTATCCCACGCTTTGGTCTGACGATCGAACCACTTTATTGAGAAAGCTTAGAAGCGGGCCAATAAGCGGATAGAGCGAGGTTTCTATTTCTCTCAATTTCCAACTATACATTCTTACTCTGAAAATTGATAAAAAAACGTTTATCAAAAAAATGGAAAGAGAGTTGTGNATTGATCGGTTTCCAGAATTCTTTCATAAAATTTTAAATTTTTAATTTATTCGTACTTGAGAACTATTAATATATTTTTAATATCAATTTTTCATTATGAAGTGGTGAAGTTATTAATTTTTATAATGACTCTATAAAGTGTTACTAAACTTTTTGGAAAGTAGAGAATTTTTTGTCTAATTACCTATGTTGGGGCGATGAAGTTTAGGTAGACTCGCTCAACATTTTGCGCTTCCTAACAGGGTTGTACTTGTGACGGCGTATATGTAATAATCCCATATCGGATTATAGATGTTCTCGTATTTGCCTGGACAATACCGAGCGATCTTTTCTTGAATTCTGTATTTTGACACATGAGCAGTCCCGGTACTGGACTCTTCGACTCACTAAGTCATCCATTGCTCTTCATTTCTGTCGAAGGCCAAAGTCGCAAATCATAAAATTATTTCATTATATTTGTTTGGTAATAATTTTTAGTTTACGGAGGTTTAACCATTTTAGAGATTTTCCTATATGGATGGAGTTTTCATTATTATATTATCATACACTAAACCCCTTATTTGGTCTCGTTATACTGTTTCGTAATTTTACATTATCTACCTTTTTCTAAAGCTGCCTATCTGTTATTCATAAGGGACAGAAAATAGAAATATTCTCGAGGTGGAGGACCTTTTTCTTTCTTTCGATAATGCCAGCTATTCTGACTTCGATCAGTATCATCCTTACTGGAATGTGGCCACCTGATTTGAGTTGATATTCGAGTTTTCGTTAGGCTCCTCCCTGAAATACTCTAGTTGACTACCCTTTTTGTTCTACGTGATTATCTCAATCGCACATTCTTGCCATTTCGACTTTTATTCCGTAAATACTTCCAAGTCGAGCTTTTTTATGACTTTCTGTCATAATCAACGTTCTACTGATTCATATCCTACGTGGTCTCTGAATAATGCCGTTGAATATCACGTTTTTTCGACTTTTATAGGCTGTTCGTCATTTAGAATTTAAAGTCGATTTTCATTTCTAAGGAGGTAAGCTGGCAACTGGCTCAGCTGACCAACTCAAGTTGCGACCTTCTTTAGCGTTTGAATTGCAATAATGGGACATTGAGCGATGCTTCTACCGAGGTTAGTGTCTTTTGCCGTCGCGCAATCGCTACAGATTATTTCCCCTGTAATTTGGCACGGTTATCGAGTAGCTTTCTTGTGTGTAAGGATTGGGTCAATTTTTGTGCGGGTATCTTAATACTTCCGCGAATTGTAAGAGGGGTAGTGCTCGGTTTCCGTTCGTAAAAAGGTGATTTACAATTGCAACATACTTTTGCTTTAAGTGATCCGTGACTGTTGCCAATATTATAACAATTGGTATTGCCCGAATTCAAAATTTCTGGCTCCTTTTTGGAGTGAAGCATTCTGCACAAATTAGGATACAAGTTAACCCACGGTAACTAATTGATGATATATTGGGAAATGTACCTAATCTCATCGGATCAACTCATTTCTGTGTTAATGTTCAGCCCGCAGCCTAATGTTGACGCGAATTACTAACAAGTTGCCAAGTATTTGGCAGGAGAAGTTTCCAGCGTGCGTGGGTGTCGATCCTGTGGGTTTCTTAGTGGTATATACACTGTTACTGCACATTTAAACAGGGTACGATTTCTCTGTTTTAAAATTCATCGTCTAATACGCGATTAACTGCTTTCCAGTTACTTGTTTTTCTAGAACATCTTTTTGTGTTCCAAATTTTCGAAAATTTTGAACGGGATCGATTCGTTTCATACGGTTTAATGAACGTATCATAATTACCAAAGCTTGCTTTGCTCGGCTAAACAAATTGAACAAACTTCGTTCCTGTGAGGCCCAGGTCATTAGAGAAAGCTGCGAGGCTCTGATTAATCTTTATATATAAATCAATTGAGCCGCTGAATCTCTATCTTTCCCGATTTTGTAATTTGTCTTTTTCATAGCTTAAGATTCGCATACTACGCGACCTACGTGATTGGCATATGAAATAAATATATAGAGAGAAACTTTCCTGTCAAATTTTTAATGCCGTTGAAGCTCGAAGAAGCGTTTTGCGTTAATGACGTCATCGCCAGGTTTTGTGTCGAAATATCACTACTTCCATCTGGGTTGAATTTGTAAAGGCCAATATATCCCCCATAATTTTGATTAGTGTTTGCACTATCTAAATTGAGCTGCTTTCTGCTGCATCTTTCTTCATTCCTTTGGTGGCCGGGAATTGTTTCATGGTCATGATATATAGTAAAGTCCATAAGTCGAAATTATGTTCTCGAGCTATATTTCTCTAAGAAAATGAACAACGTTCGTGTAACAGGCCTGTTTGTATGGATACGAGTTCCTGGATCCTTAAGCAGGGTCAAAATGTCATGATCTATCATTTCTATTTGGTTTTTGAAAGAATCTGTGCGTCCTTATCGCCTTTTAATCCTGAAGGCCATTTAAAAAATGTTTGCCGGTGGTTCGAAAGAGCTTGCTCTTCTGTATTTTCCCTCGTTTTATGATATGTTGGTCCATCCATAGTTTGGAAATGTTATCGTCCTGGTTAGGGGATGTTTCCATTTGCACCTTCAGTCTTCTGAACTATATTATATCATTCTTGTTTGAAAGATTCCGTCTGCGAGAAGGTCATTTTTTTCGTTGAATTTTTCTATCCCTTTCGGGTCGAATATCATATGACGGTTTCATGAATGTTCCAATCTTTTTGCAGCAAGAAATATGCGTACTTAGGTATTTTCTTGTTTCTCTGAATGGAAAATAGATTTTTAAATTTTGTTTTTGGTTTAATAAATTAATTTTTTATTTCGGAACAATTGTCCCTATTAGTTTTTATTTCGACCATTTATAAATTAATTCGAGTCCTATAGGATAATTTAAGTTGGGTACATAATGTATCTTGAATTTATGGTATACAGAGCGGAAGTTTTTAACTTAAAGGTCTCATGAATATGATAAGTAATGACTATAATATGACCTTAATATTTCATATTATTTTTTCCATCCTTATAGTATTAAGTGTTATTAAGTAGAATTTTATCGATTCAATTTTATTTCATTAGTCCTTAATTTCTTAAAGTTTATTCTCAAAGTAATATATTATCTTTTTTGACTAATATATTTTCAAGATGGAAATTTGTTATGGTGCCTATATTTTTTCAAAAAAGGTCGAATAAAAAACTGACCTAAAGCGGCATTTTTTCAATTTGTGATGTATTTTCGAGACTGATTCTGTCCTTACTGGCTATTTTGTCTTCATATTTTATATGAATAAAAATGAGATAAGGGTTAATAGTTTTTAATCGTACTGGTTTTTTAATAATCTTCACTCTTGTCTGATGAATTGATCCGTGCTATTCTCGTGGGTACTGCATACGATTTTTGAGCAAACAAGGAACTTGGATCAGGTTCTCCGCTTCTACATAGAATATGGTGCCGAAATGAACCGGGATACGATTGGTTTTTATTATAAGCTTCGTTATTCGCTTTCAAAGCCTTATGTAATGAGCAATTTTTGTTGCCTAGATTAATCAGTTATTACACACCCTTTTCACGTCCTCTTTCGTAATTTCGAAATAGTCACATCAGGTTCGCAATTTTTTAATTCTGTCCGATAGGATGCAGGTTTTCTTCTGTTGTCCTTTAATGGTGTCGCCATAGAGGTGATGATAATTTTGTGGTATCAATTGTGTCCCCTGTACCTCGTATGTCAATTACGCGAATCCCTCGGCGTTTGATAACTTTCAGTTTGCTCATTCTTACCCCTTTGTTTCCCTTTATTTCCTAATTCTAAATCCTC
The DNA here is from genome assembly GCA_004367855.1 of Oikopleura vanhoeffeni. NCBI lineage: Eukaryota > Metazoa > Chordata > Appendicularia > Copelata > Oikopleuridae > Oikopleura > Oikopleura vanhoeffeni. The sequence continues at coordinate 93,515 of SCLH01000362.1, forward strand.
TAGATACAGCCATCATTTGAGGTGACATTCTTTCGTCATTTATCAAGAATTCTGATTTGTCCTGGGGTATACTTAATTTTGGCTTTAAGTTTTTATAACCGCGTAATTGCATAAATGCGCTGACTTGGTCTTTCGATGTGAAAAGTAATTTCTCCAGTCATTTCATACACGTCTATTCTAGAGTTTCTTTAACTCTTTTCAGTTCTGTCCTAATAAGTTAATTCGCCGGTTATTTTTGTTTTAGACTTTTCAAGGCCCTATTAGTCGCCAATAGTTTTATGAATGGCGTTTTTTATCTATCGCCTTCTATTGAACTGTGTGATTGATAAAATCAAATTTATTTCGTTTCTAATCGGATTCTGATTCATTTTAATCGAATAGGTCAGTCCAAATGCAAATCGCAAAATATTTTCAGAATTCATCCAAATCGATTTCTACGGCCAAGATAATCGGATTATCAATCATACCACCAGTGATATAGTATATTTTCGGAAATTCTCTCGACCAAATAATTTGGCGTCATTCGTTTTATTGGTAAAAATGGTGTTATCGAATATCACGTAACCGCTCCTCTGTATCGCTCTTTCACGATGTCCAAGTTTTGTCTTTATTGTACAAAATTTTGGCGTTGTTTGGCTTCCTAGAATAAACCTTGTCAATTTATATGGCTGTGCTGATATCTTGTTCGTTGTAGAATTTCGTGTCTATAGGAATTCCCGTCTGGTCCTCCTTAGTTGGGAAACAATTGCATGCCAATGAGATTGTTTGTTCAGCCCAGTAGGTTTAAAAAACCATATGCATTTTTATTGCATAGTTGTTTTCCTCCTTACAGGATATCGGCCTATGGATTCTTCGCGCATTATTTTTGATCAGGGATGAAATTATATAGCCGGAGGTTGAATGCCCTTTTATAATTGAAGCAATTTCTCGCCTACACAGGTTTCTTTTCGGCATTCCAGAAGTGGACTTCGTAGGGTTTGTACCTCTTCATCATGGAAATAAAGGTTCGTCCTCCTGTACCCTTCAAGGGAGAAATAAGGGCAATGTGGTTATTTTCATTTGTGAAAATCGGATCTAAAAATAAGATAATTTATTTGAATTATTTGTGGTCAATAAAATTTTAAAAAAACTTTAGTCTTTAAGTGACATCAAGGAATATTAGTTTGTCCAATTATCTGTAATAAATTTCAAATCCTAAGGAATTATTTTGTTGTGTTTTTAATTTAGTTTTATAATTTGCCATCATTATTGGCGTGCTAATTAATTTTCAAATTTATTTGAGATTAATATTATTATGTTATAATAAGTGTGTCACCTTACTTCCAGCGTGGTTATGGTTTTATTTATATTTTTTCAGGCAGCTGGTGGGCACCTGTGAAAATGTTGACAGGCTTCTTATATTAATTAAACTTGTACTAACAGATAAGTTCTGCACCTGTGTTAATTAATTATAAAGTTCTTAATTAATAGACTTTATTAGGCGCTAAGAGTAAAGTGATGGGTATAAATAGAATATATTAGTTAAATTAATTAATCATTCATTTTAGGATACGAATTATTAATTTAATTTTTTCATCTATGAGTATAACTCTTGTTGCTGTGAATAACACTATATATCTCATTTAATAAACAATGTCATTGTAGTTTTCATGGGTTAGACTTTTCTAACTCTAGTATTGAAATACGATGACTAAAATACACTAAAAGTTATCTCAAAATTGGGTTGAATATATTAATGACAGTGTTATTTTGGAGGATTAAAAATACCTTTGATTGATACTGGTAGATTTAATTATTAGTGAAATCGAAAGTTAGCAACTATAATGCCTAGTACGATCGTTATCCATACATATGTTTTGTCAGAGTTACTGATTGAGGCTCTATTAATTGACTTTATGGATGGTTTTGGTATAAGTAAATTTTTAATGTAAATATATGTGCTTCACTCAATAATCATCCCAAAATCAATTTCATTATATAAGTTAGAAATTTTTTGCCTAGGTTAGTATCCCAGTGTATATTATTCTGATTCATTCTATCCTTTAGGGACTTACAATTTTATTAGCATAATTATTTGTTTTTGTAATTATTTTTTTGGAAAACAGCTTATTTGTAGATAATTAAAAATTAAAATATTAAATATCAATTTAGCATGTAAAATATTTTGATATAATTTTTATCAATTTTTTTATTTTATGGTGCTTTTTCAATTTTCATATATATTATTTCACAATTCAATAATTTTGGTTTAATTTACCGTTCATCTGACATCAATTAATCCCAAATTTCTATTAATTGTGTAGTTTTGTTGATATTTCGTGATAACTTCTGGATTCCATAGTGTAATTTCTAGATTGGTCAAGTTATTCTTTATCTTCATTTCCTTAAGGAATATCTTGTGGCTGCCAATCGTCATCAAAATTTTTTGCCAACTGTGGGGATTAGATCTTTTATATTTATCCCAGTCCGTAATATTCGATTCGTCGTTCAGTTCTTAACTATCGGACCATTTTTAACATTTTCCTTCGCGTTAAACAGTCCTCATTAGCGTCAATCATATCTACGGCGGTATTCTGTCTCGTAAGAGCCTGTCACCTCTTATAGATGGACAATCTATTGCCATTTTCGACTCACGTTCATTTAAGAGTTTCCCAAATCGACTCTGGATTGCTTTCCTCATATCAGCGCTGTGTGACATTTCGATTCAAGGATTTTGAAAGGTTGTGTATATACATCCCTTCTAAGATTTCCTTATAATGTACTCTCGTCATCATATCTCGTTTAACCAAGATTGAAAGGGTTCAAATCTGGTTGGTCGGCAATATTTTCGTAGAGCTACCAAGCCTACTTTTCTGTTTGGGAATTGTTAATGCGCAAGATGTAGACGCACGCCGGATCTTCGTTTCACTAGACAGGTTAATAAATTTTAGATGTTTGACTTGAATTATTATATATTATTATGATTATAATTGATATATTTTAATTGCTATTCGACATCCCACATCAAATCTAGTATGCGAAGAATTACATGACTATGACAAGAAATAGGAGACTGGTATTGAGTCTTATCTGGGCCTTGTAGTACATTAGTCGGAAGCTCGAGAGTTTCCCGGTTACATCTATCAGCTATTATGACTGTGTCCGTCATATAATGACTATGGAGAGAGAGTTATTACAGAGGTTACTAGTGTGGAGATTGAACCTGTAAGGGTACGCCTCGATCTTGAGAGGTGTGTTTGCCCCCTGCTCTACAAGGTGCCCCTGTCGACTATGAACGAATAAGTACAACATTTAATGAATATATATGAATGAGGAATTGAGAGGGCTATAATCATTGAGATGTTTTGAATATTTTTCGAGTATAAAAGTTTGTAATATAGATATTTACAGTTTATACATTGTAATTATTGGAATAGGGTTTTTAACCTATTGGGTAGAATTTGCATTTGATGCGCGATTTTGCAGATTTTCGACGTCAGCATGCTCTTTTGGTTGTCTCTAGCAAGGATTCTGTCCTTAGGATATTGGCTACAATCGGTAAGATTACATCGTAATCATTGGGTCGACCGTTTGGGTCGACTAAAGCCGATTCAATATTACTAATCTAGGAATATGCCTTTTTTAATTTCAGTTATTTCGATCCTAATTAGGATTATGGTGAATAATATGTGTTTTTGTGATGTCAGAGTTTAAATATTTTTTAAACTATATCTAAGTTTTTTATTTTATCGGACGAATTGGTGGTATTATTCGGTCCTAACCATAAAGGGAAATAAAATAATTTTTATAAGAAATGCCATGAGTTTGTTACTATCATTATGTTTTCATTTCATCATCCTTGGGTTTATTAATTTGTTATTTTTGGTTCCAAATATATAGATACGTAATTTATATTTTCAGATTCCTTTTGGATTTAAAGATCATTTATTTTTCGACAAGAATTTAAATTTGTTTTTTAATATATCATAGCGCAGTTAACAATGCTTTTTATTTTATGTTTCAATGTCGCTTTAGGATTTTTCGGCACTGTCCATTATGTTATAATTTGTAATAACATAGTTATTTTCTAAGGTCATATAATGGAAGTATATATATTACATAGTACAGTATAGCTATATTCTTTAATAGGTATATGATTTCTTACAAATTGAATTATTTAAATTTAATTTTTGTGAAGAAGGAAATAAGATGCAGTAAATTGATTTATAAACACGAACAATTTTTAAAACGATGCAATTAATTTAATGTTTTCTCTATTTATAATTTAAGTTTGTACGTATACTGTTCCTTAACGATTATAACTAATGGCATAGAAATACCCGTGATAGAATCCGATCTATTGGAAATAGCATATTTTCTCATAATTGAAACTAGATTAGTACAGAAGTCTGTCCTTAGCGAAATTACTATATGGTGTACAAATCCCCAAAATAATAATTCGATCCAATCGGATATGTGAAGTTTCTCTTAATAATTGCTATTTCTAATAAAACGGTTGTAATAAGGGCGGCATAAATATAAATATAGAATGTAACTAAATGTAGTTTGAGTTACTCGAGTTTCACTGACAAATACGTAGGCTTGGTCTGTTTTGGCGCGTAGTAGAGAGTTAAAAAGTAAAGTACTAAATGCCGAGGTTACTAAAATTAATAGCCTAATTCGGGAGCGAAGAAATTAAAACCAGCTGAGTGCTGAGTTTTATGGTCTGGTTGTTATCAGACATTTCCCGAATGCTCGAGCTTCGCTCTTAATTATTAATAATAAAACCGGGATTCTAGAATAAGTCATTTTGTTATGAAAATCGAATAACTTGACTTTGGTCCTGTTATTCTCTTTTCCCTTTAGAAAGAAGGGTGTTATTTTCTAGTTGTTATTTTTCATTGTTGTCTAGAACATCATGTACGTTAAGTAGTCCGAATGTACTGGATCAAATGGAAAATAACAACCTTTTCCTAAAGGGTTAATATTAATATAATGAGCTGAGGTGGATTATTTTGGTTATAAAGTTGCGTATTTTTCTAGAAAAATATTCGTATGTTTGTTATCATAATTTGAATCAAAATAAGACTTTTCTTAATTATCAAATGCTTACATAATTAAGGATACAAGATCCAATTAAATATTTGAGAGAAGTTTGGCTGCATGGATTCAATAAAATTCATAACATCACAGTTTTTTATACTTTAAGAAAGTTCAAAGCATAGTTCGTCGAAGATAAATTTCTGACAAGAAAATATTTAATTTTCTCAGTTCACCAAATATAACGCTTTGTTCTCAAATTAAATTGAATTGCGGCAATGACCGTTTATTTAATTTATTTGAGGATGAAGGAAAATACTCTGCGAAAAATATAACTGATTTTTATCGAAACATAGAAAATAACGACCGGAAAATGATATTATCAATTTAAGGGGGTGGTGTCCGCTTTTTGGTACCTTTCAATCACGCCTCAGATCAAATCTAGGGCAGTTGTAAAATAATATAAGGATACTTGTTTGTAATCTAGCCTCGTCTAACGATTACACATCTCAAAGTCAACCTTGTTCACATCACACACCAGGTGGTGAGTCTATTCTAGAGGACTAAACGGTTTTTTTTTTAAATTATCTTCTTTTAGACCCCACATACAAAGTGTCTCAAATTACACAAAGTAGCGAATAATGAAAAAAAAAGCGATGAGAAGGAATTTTTCTGATTTTTGACTTTTTTTCTTCTAGAATCTCACTTAAGCCGATTTTGCCAGTTTTTCGACTTCAAACTCTATCTTCTTTTAGACGAATGTTTAGAATGAAGCCATTTTATTCCCGAAAGTAAGAGTAATAAATATAATGCGTAAGAGTGATGAGAAGAATTTTTGAATAAAATCTAGAATTCTAGAAAATTGAATGAAAGTGAACCGGAAATGAAAAGTTCGAAAAAAATTTCGTCCTGATCAGAAACAAAAGTACAATCAAATTGAAGCTGAGATTTCACTGATCAAAAAGTTGGCTGACAGCTAATCAAAATTTTTAACCAATCAGCGTCAAATTCGATAATCAGTTTAACATTTTGGATTAAAAATAATTGAAATTTCTAGAATTCGATAAAGACATTTCCGATAATTTAATGTCATGCATCGTTTTCGGTGGGTCATATTCACAATAAAAATGTTCATATCATGGTGGAATACCGGTTTTATGCGGGTTAAAGCAAAAAAATATATTCGAATTTTTGAAAATTCTAGATTTTGTTTTAAGATTGTTTTAAAAAAAATAATTGCCACCATGAGATTCCTTGGGTCAACTTTAGTCATAACCGATATTAATGTATCATTAAATTAATTCTATAAAGGGCTCAAAAAAAACCGACACCCACCCCTTAAGAATTGTTAATTGAAGAGCATAAATCTTTTTCCTGTGTTTAAAATTGTGAGCAAAAATGGAGCTTGGAAGTCTTGAAACTTATGAAATTTATATTTACAAACCTAAAAGATGCTCACGCGAAACGGTTGTTTAATAAATATATAAATAGAATTAAGATTGAGTTAGTTCCTTCCAAATGTTCGGCCCTATTGCCACTTTCGGCAAAATAGGGTTAAAATAAAATTTGCTTTCAGAGATAAAAATCGCGTGGGTTTCGGCATGAAGTCATAATTTCTTATTTTTTTTGAAGAGTTTAACTTAAGGGAGTACTGGTCGCATTTTAAGGCCAAAAACAGGGTTTTTCAGCGTCGCCTCAATGAATACTAGAAACAGCACGAACAATATGGATTTCAGGGGGGGGTTTCATAGGGATAATTGAACATTAATCTTGCTTCCACAAAACAATTGGAGGCCTCTGATTAGCCGACAAATCAGGAACGACCTTTCAAAAGTGGCAACTATTTTCATTCAAAAGCCTACTTCTCCCTGAGTTTTGAAAGATAGAGAATATTTTATAGCTTTTATTGACCACAGAGACACGTAGGCAGAGCCCTCTAGTCGAGTTTTACTCAAAAAATTTCATCCGGCGCTTAAATGAGCAAAAAACTTTTTTTTTTTTTTTTTGGCCAAGTTTTTTGCTCATTATAAGCGGCCGGAATGAAATTTTTTTGAGTGAAACTTGACAAGGGGCTCTGCCAACGTTCTCTGTGGTCAATAAAGCTATAAAGTATTCTCTATTCAAAAACTCAGGGAGGAGTAGGCTTTTGAAGTGAAAATAGTGCCACTTTTGAAAGTCGTTCCTGATTGGTCGGCTAATCAGAGGCCTCCGATGTGTTTTGTGGAAGCAAGATTATGTTCAATTATCCCTAAACTGAAATCCAAAACTGAAATCCATATGTTCGTGCTGTTTTTAGTATTTCATCAATCATGACACCAGGGGTCGGCACATCTGAATTTTTTTTGAATCAGATCGGGATCGAATCGGTCGCCTCAAACTTTTTTTGGATCGGATTGGGATCGGATCGGTTGCTCGAAATAATTACACTTAAAAACCTCGAACGCTTACGCAATTTCGACGATATGGGCACTGGTAGGAATTTAACTTAAATTACGGAAATTTCTGTATGTTTTCGGTCGATATTGGGCTTGCGATATGAGACGACGACTTAAGTCAATTTTTTGAACCAAGATCAGCTTTAATAAAAGGGCTCAGACCTTACAAATCTGATAACAGGGGAGGCCAATATATCACCGAAAGTTTTTCGACAAAAAAATCCGGTGATATTGGCTTATTCGGCGATACTGGCACATTTGGCGATATTGGGACAAAAATAAATAGTTTGTTCCAAAACGTAAAAACATGTTTGCGTTTAAAATGACGTCATATGTTGAAATATCTAACAATTTAATTTGCCCTTTAATAGAAGAACCTACTACTGAGTAAGTCCAATAGATTTAATTGCCAAAATACGTAGAATTCAGTTTTTCATCGAACGCAATCACATAAAAGTTGAAAAGACTGAATTTGAAACATTCAATCTTGCAAATGACGCCTTCAAAGTAATTTCTAATAAAAATCACAAAAAATCCTGCAATATGGGCAAATTCAACTTCAATATCGGGCTCCGCTTGTAGTAATGTGAAATAAAAATTTCAAACTCACGTCTGTGGAAAATCTTAAGCTCAAATTCATGATCCAGTTTTTAACCCTTGGGAGATATTCATCGCCGCGCCCAGTTAACTATTTATGATGCTTAATATAAGCAAATAATATAACTGACTCATAGAGTTTAATAATTAATTTTCTTAAGTTAGCATTTCTGTCCATCACGATACAAGTTTAAACCAAAATGTGCGAAATCAGCCAGAATTCGACATGATTAAGAATTTCTTCAATTTTAATGCAATTTCACTTTGTTCCGAGATGATTTGTCTTTGGCTCGTCAACAATGTCTGTCTGTCATTGGAAATACATTTTTGTCTTAGCCTCGAAAATGAATCAAATATGAGACACTTCTTAAGGGGGTAGCATCGACTCGGCAGACTGGAGTCAATTAAACTTACGAAATTAATTCGCTGTTTCATTTTTTCTGTGGTTAATATCGTTAGCTGAACCAGAATTAATGTGCATCTACTTATAAAAATAATTTTCATCTATTTTAGGAAAAATTTGAGTCCGAACTTTGATTTTGGAATTCGATTGATTTTAAAATTTTCTAAAAATATCAAAGCATTATGAATCCGCAATTTTTGTTCAAATTTTTATTCCGAGTTTTTTTAATCTTTGAATAAATTAAAAAAAAATAACCAATCATGAAAATTTTCCGCAAATCAAGTCGAAAATTTTGAATTTGTGGGTTTTAAAATTCTCAAAAAAAAATCAGGTGGAATCACTGATTTAATTTTATGGTATCTATTATATCTTCGTATATCAACTAATGAGCTTGTCGCGCGATTATCGTTTCGATGAAATTTTAAACCCTTGGCTGTACACTCGATAAGCTCTATTTGGCACTAAATTTATTAAAATTTTATGCCAGCAAAAAATTTCTCATGAAATTGCGGGTGTAATAGGCGCCATTTCTTTTGATTGTAAGAATATTTAATGATATCAAAACGCAATTGAAGGTCAATTTTTTCTTCAAAACAAGTTGTTTTTCTCTTCTTTTGGTCTTTTTTAACCATTTTTTATGGAAGAAAACTTTGATTTAAAAAAAAATTTAATGGGCAGAATTGAAACCAGACTTTTGAGCGCATTACACCCGACAACGCTCGAAGTTTAATTATATAGTTTGCAAGAATGAACACTTTTATTGATAAAAAATAAAATAATTTTCACCTTTTTTTGTCTTTCATATACTTTTTCAAACGGAACTCCATTTCAAAAACGATTACTTTCTGTATAGCGCGTGTTCGAATCCAACTGATGTTGTCTCACTGGTTGTTTTGAGTTCGACAATAGGCATGGATGCTTGACACTGAGACCGGATATAGCGCTTTGAAAAAATGTACTAATCTGCCGGGTGGATGCCGACCCCTTAAGGAAGTTCCCCTCATTAAAAAATATGATTTTATGTTTTTGAAGCCAAATATCTTGAAGAGTTAAAATTGTTAAACCCCATTGTTAATAATTCGGCGATATTGTGCTTGATCATATTCATGCAGGAGGGAACCCATTATCAACGAAAGTTTTTTGTCAAACAATTGACTATATTGAGCATTTTTGGCAATTTGAACAAATCAGAGCACACCCGAATTATATGCGTTTCGAACTATGTGAAACATAAAGTCGGCGTGCGCGATGACGTCGTTACGTGAAAAGTTTATGGATATGAGAAGGAGCTTAACATGTGTTTCAAATGAAGTGAATCCCCAAGATGAATTTCATGACGCACCAGCAAAAACTTCTGATTGAAACCTCAAGCGCCTACACAATTTGGCGATTTTGGAACTGAAAAAATTTGACCTGAAAATTGTGAAGCGATTGCTTGAGTTATTACACACCGATAAAATTTAGCGGTCCCAATATCATACCCAAGACAGTCAGGAAGTTAACATAAGTGGTATTCGAACACGCGCTATATAGATAGTAAACGTTTTTGAGATAAAGTTTGGTTGTGAAAAGGATATGAGTGTGTTGATCTCACAAACTTCAGAAAAACACTTTCAAAATTTTATTGTACTCAATTAGTAGTCAATTCAAAGAAATTAAATTTTCAAAACATTCAGAACATATTATAGAAATTTGCATTGACAACATTAGATATTTTCCGCTTACACATTTGTTTATAGTTAAGGGGGTATTTTGCTTTTTGTAAATTATTTTTTTCTAAATTTGGACTAAACTTATATGGCAAAAAACAATGGTGGTAGTCTCGCGTCCAACATACGTCTAGTTCGGCAACAAGGAGACTTCAAAGACCTTGAATGAGCCATTTCGGTTTGACATTAGAGACCATTTTTATCGGTTATCACATTTCTAATTTTATTCTATTAATACGATGATTTTACATCGGACTTTGATCCGGCCGAGCCGTTTCTGATACAAATGTAAATTAAGGGGGTAGCGGTCGCAAAGTTTATAGGCCTTAAAGTGTCTTAGAGACATTGCGACCGATACTCTCTTGATAGACATTTGTATCCAAAACGGCTCGGCCGGATTTAATTCCCACATAAGATTATCGTATGAATAAAGTGAAATTGGACATTTGATGTGTGGTTACGTAAAAAAATGGTCTCTAATTTTACACAAAAATGGCTCATTTTCGGTCTTTGATATCTCTTGGTCGCCGAACTAGACGTCTGTGGGATACGAGACTACCACCATTGTGATTTTTAAGCCGAATTAGTCTAGTCCCAATTCTAAAAAAATTATTTCCAGAAAGCACAGTAATCCCTTAAAGATAGGCTTTTTATAAAAATCGACCAACAAAATTATCGATGAAAATAATAAACCCTTAAAAATTATCACATAAATTTTCGAACAATTCCACAAGTTTCGCTAGAGAGCTCATTATTTTAAGATATCACTTTTAATAATAATTTGGAATAACTTCATTAACTTTGCCAGTAGACTCTAGAGTCAGTAAGACCGAGTAAAAATAGTCTGCAAAGATTTTTGAACACTAGGCGCTTATTTCTCCAAAATTGTGGCATTTTCGGCTTTTAATATTTGTGCCCAGTTTGAGCTATCTAAAAACTTAACCAGATAAGTTGTTTTCAAAAGCCGAATTAAGTCGGATTAATTCGCCGCCTTTGACTCAAAATGCTCGTTCTTCCTCGGTTAAAGATATGGTTCGAATAATAAATCTTATTTTTGGACAAGAAAACTCGCTCATACAACTGAAAATTAAATTGATTTGATTGATTCAACCATTTCTTAGGTTTTAGTGCGTTCACATCAAGGAACTGATTTCCGACTTGACAAAGCAAAAAAAAGGATTTGATATTTATTCTTTAATTTTTCAAATAACTGGGCATTAAATCCGCGGAAGAATTCTTTGAGGGGTTTACGACTGAAACGAAGTAATTAAAAATCAATTAATTTTTTCTTCACCGGGTTTCTTCGCTCAAGTTTGTGAACATTATATGGACAAATAATTTTATGTATTTCAAAATCAAATAAATTCAATTTCACAAGCCCTGCTGAATGTGAATGTGATGACAGTAGTTTGTTAACTTAAAACAATCTACTGTCATCGACATTATGTATGTCATGAAGTAGACTGTTTTTATGTACAGTTAACTGTCATAGACATTTGGCCTGATCACAGCACAAGCTTCGAGCTCAGATTATTACTGTCATGAAAGATTTTACCGTTGTTAAATAAACTGATATTTATTAAGGTTGTATTTGTATAGTTTTTTATACTGGCGAATACCTCTATTTCACAGTGAAGCCCATATTTAGAGATGCGAACCTGAGTTTGTATTTTAAAGAGATTATAAGGACGGATGAACTAGAATTTGAAATTGATGACATATTTTTTTCTTAATTAATTGATATTTTTAGTTTATCAGTTAATGCGAAGCTGAAAATTTTTTGAAAATAAAGAAAATAGAATTACAAATTAAGAGGGTTTATCGGTCAATTCAAGTCATTCAGAGATAATTGTATTTGGGTTTTTGAGGCACAATTTTTATTTGTTTTTTTTGCTATATAAAATAGTATTTTTACAANCTGATTAAGCCTTATTTTTCAAGAAGAATTCAAAAAAGCATCAATAAAAAATTTTGGACTTGATTTGCGAAAAATTTTCATAATATTTCTAAAAAGTTTACAACAAAATGACAAATAAAAATTTCTTGATTTTTCAAACAGCAGTCAGAAAATATGTAAACATGCATGAAGAAAGTGAAAGTGGCTATTTTTTTTGTTTTTATTCACAGATTTCAGAGAAAAAAAAAAAAAATTTTGGGTGAAAAATGCGTGAAATTTTAATAATGTTTTGAATTTTTTTGAAAATTTTACGAATTCAAAAATAAAAGTTCGAACTCAAATCTTTCCTAAAATAGATAAAAAATGATTTTAATGAGCTGATACACATTTATTCTGGTTCAGCTAACGATAACAAGCACAAAAAAATAAACCAACTAATTATTTTCGTAAGTTAAATTGACGCCAGTCTGCCACATCGCTGCTATCCCCTTAAAGGGGTTCTATATGAAAAATGGACTTTTTGAATTGCTTATTTCTCTCGGAATCTCTGGAAGACGTTCAAAATTATATTATGAAGATCGCATGTTGAAGGCACCATAATGTTTTATTTGAAATAATACTATGAAAATAGATGAATAGAATAATAAATGTTGGAAGATCAAATAAGTTATAAAAGTAGCGTCGACTTAAATATTTAAATGCTAAAGCAAGTAAACCGAACATATACAAACAGAAAATTCATGTTATCAGGGGTCGACTCAATTTGATCGGTTGGATCGGAAAAATCCGATCCATTTTTTTAGAGTGCTACCGATCCGATCAAATTGTTCGAGAAGAACACCGATCCGATCCTATTTTGTCGAGAAGGTCACTGATCCGATCCGATACAAATTTTTCAAAAGCCGATCAGATCGGTTAAAACGACATTGTTTCCAGCTATTAAGTTGTGATGTTCCAGACAAAAATTGTTAGGTGTTATAAATTTTGTAACTTGAAAAATCTTAACTGCATACTTTATAATTTCCATGAATAACAATACAATATGTATCATATTATATCCCTGTCTTAAATGTTAAGAGATGAATTGATAAACGTTATTTCTTCAGTAGTTCAAAACAGATGAAATTATTGCCAGAATAAAATTGATGAACTCTTGAAAATGATAAAGTTTAGATAAATATCAGAAAAATTAATTTTGACATGTGACTTCGACCCCTCTGGAGGACAACTAATAGGTTCAATCGAAATTCTGTTAGAGCAGTCGTATGGACGAGTGTTTGTTTTTTTTTGAATATGCTATAGCATGCTATTTAAAAAAATCTTGAAAATTGAGGGACTAGATACAGTATGTGTTTGTTTACTTGCGAAATGAAAATTGTCATTTAGGTAATTACGGTCAATTAAGATGGAAACTAGGTGGATTTTATTTTGAAAGACAAGCTATAGCCGATGTCAAGGGTTTGAAAATAAAATCCACTTAGTTACCATTTTTTATTGACCGTAATTACCTAAATGACAATTTTCATTTCGCAAGTAAAAAAAATACATACTGTATAATTCCCAAATTTATAAGTTTTAGTCGATCCTTTAACCTCCTCACATCCATAAACGAGAACTTCGCCTCACATCCAAAAGCCTATCTAAAGGCACTTCTTTGAGCGCTTATCACGGGAAAAATGGAAAAGATATCTCTTCACTTATTTATCACTGATTGAGATCAAGGATGGCATTAAGTGAATAACACGTAACATTTTTAAATTTCGAAGTTTTTGAACTAGATAATTGCGAGAAAAAAAAGGGGTTCACTCACCTTGTATTTCTTGAAAACTCATACATTTTTTACAATGACATATAAGTTAAAAATTTACAAGTGAAACTTTAGCTACTTATAACGGGTCTCAAATTTGAAATATAATATCCCGATCGCTTACAAAACAATTATTCATATCGCCGCGCGTCAAAATATATGCTGTTAAATGTAAAAAAGGTTGCTAATCAGCTGAAAACTCAAAATCAGTACCACCTTATGTTCTACATTTGATCGATTTGTCTTTATCGGTTTTATTTGAGTTACATTGCCGTTCAATTCTGTTGAAAAATAATTTTTTGAAACATAATTTTTTTTCATTATTTTGAATTTCATAAAAATCACTTGTGAAAAAATTATTCTTTGTATAGAGACTGCAGATAAAAGAAACTTATATAAAAAAATCCTCAACTACTTTCCTAAAAACTGGCTTCCTCAGAATTTTGATATTATGTATCGTTTTCACACAATTAATTTTTAGGAAATTTTCGCGAAAATCTTAATAAAAAGTAGGAAAAAATAACTTTTGAACGGCTGATCGTATAAAGTTTTCAACAATATTTTTGGAAATGAAATTGCAAACTCTATGCAAACTCATATTTGAATTGTAGGTGTGTGACGACGTTATTTCTGCGCCGTTTTGGCTCCCGAAAATTTTTTTGCCTTGAGATAGTCAAATGGTGTGAGGGAGTTTACTAAGAAATATTTACATAATTTAACTTTTCTTGAACTTGACAATGGTTCTAACTGAATACCAAATAAATGAAATTATTTCGTGGTTCTTTTTTTCAAGATGAATATTTATTCCAGATAGATGTTTCACGAACGCAAGAATTTTCTCTTCAAATTCATTAAATGAGATTTGATAACGCATGGGCTGAAAAGCCGCTCTTTGAGCGCTTATTGCCAGATAAACTTTGCTTTTATAACAACTTGAATGTCAAAAAAATTTTACAACCGATTGATTTTAAAATACAGTTCCCCAAAAGTGTTATGAGCAAAAGTAGAGTCATTTCACTCACCATGAAATTAAAAAATGAACGAGAAATTCTCCTGGAGAATATAAAACATTAAATTAAAGTTATACAAAGTGTTCCAGAATTAAATAATTATATAATTCAGGTTGATTCAATTAAAACTTTTCTCTCTCCACAAAATTTTTGAAAATTCTTAATTTCTAATTTATTTGAAGTTTTGAAACAAACAAAACTTATATAATTAAAAATACTTATGGAATACATGTCCCCCCTTAAAGAATGTTCCCCCTTAAAGAATGTGTTTTGGACGTTTTTAACTTACGTATTTTTCAAATTCCTTTAATTTTGTTTATGTGTGGGTTTATCTTATGGCCCGACTTTTGCCAAAACACTTTTAAATGACAGTATTAGGGTGTGACCTCATGATTTGGCTGAAAAAAAAAGTACAAAATGAGCAATTTCTTTTAAATCCATTTTGATCTGTAGAAACTTAATTTAATTTTGACCAAAAATTGGCTTATAAAATTTGAAAGTTTTAACTCCTTGGCGTCTAAAATGACTGAAATAGTCACCTATGACCAGAAAACTGGCTGTTTAACGAGAAGTTTCCAGTATATTGTTTGATTGAAAAATCATTTATCATTCTTTAGGCACCATAATGTTTTATTCAAAATAATACTATAAACATAGATAAATAGAATGATAAATGTTGGAAGATCGATTAAATCCGAAAAGTTCCGTCGACAAAGAATTTTGTACTACAAGTAAACCGATAACATATAAACAAAAGAATCAAGTAATATCAGCCCATAGAGTAATCAATGGTGTTTATGTTAGTTATGACGTCACTTCAAACGCTCATGCGTTTTTATGTCTGAATTAACAAATTTATTTCGGTGATATTGGGCGTCCCCGTGTATAAGACGAAATAATATTTGTTCGAATAACCGGAGAACTCTCCAAGTATCCCGTTTTTAGCAGATCGAATCTGTTTAGTTAAAAATCAATTAATAATTATAGCAAAACGGAATTTCCCTGCAAAACTGATTAGAAAAAATATGTTTCAAATCCTGTTTTTATGTGAAACTATGAAGTTTTTTTATTTTAAAAAAATTTCTTAGGTAATATTATCGTGTTGATTAAAGTCTGTTTTTCTTCAAATAAAAAGATGAGCTGTTTGAAAACGCCGAATTATATAAAAAAATTGCTGAAAATCTGGTAAAAAACGACTAAGAAGTCCCGTAATGGATATATCACATAATTTTATTTTATGTTCATAATCTTGCTAGCAGACAAGATGTATACTTTGTTTGCTCAAATAAGAAAGAGCTAATCACACAAAACCATTATGAGCAATGATATACTGGAGAATTAATAATTCTGAATTATGCTCAATAAATTTTGCAAAATATTTGGACGAAAAAAAAATTTCAGATTGTTAAAACCATTTGTTCCACATTTTTTGAATTACTTTTTTGTTAGATTCAAAAGCTAGCCAACCAGGTGATTGTTCTTTCGTCACAAAAATAATCAGCATTCATGTAGTTATTGGATTATTGTACGATTTTTATTGCACAAAAAGAGAAATAGGATAAAAATAACATTATTTTTAATTTAAATTAATATTTGGTCTTGGGTCTTTTCTCCCGTCTCAGAAAAAATATTTTTTTCTCCCGTCTCAGGAAAAATATTTTTTTAGTGTTTGGTCAGATTTTATATAGTAATGGTTGCTACTTAGGGTAACGGTTAGAATTAGGATCAGGGTTAGGATTAGGGTTAGGANAAGATATCACTTTTAATAATAATTTGGAATAACTTCATTAACTTTGCCAGTAGACTCTAGAGTCAGTAAGACCAAATAAAAATAGTCTGCAAAGATTTTCGAACAATAGGCGCTTATTCCTTCAAAATTGTGGCATTTTCGGCTTTTAATATTTGTGCCCAGTTTGAGCTATCTAAAAACTTAACCAGATAAGTTGTTTTCAAAAGCCGAATTAAGTCGGATTTATTCGCCGCCTTTGACTCAAAATGCTCGTTCTTCCTCGGTTAAAGATATGGTTCGAATAATCAACCTTATTTTTGGACAAGAAAACTCGCTCATACAACTGAAAATGAAATTGATTTGATTGATTCAACCATTTCTTAGGTTTTATTGCGTTCACATCAAGGAACTGATTTCCGACTTGACGAAGCAAAAAAGAGGATTTGATATTTATTCTTCAATTTTTCAAATAACTGAGCATTAAAATCCGGCGGAAGAATTCTTTGAGGGGTTTACGACTGAAACGAAGTAATTAAAAATCAATGAATATTTTCTTCACGGGTTTCTTCGCTCAAGTTTGTGAACATTATATGGACAATAATTTATGTATTTCAAAATCAAATAAATTCAATTCACAAGCCCTGCTGAATCTGAATGGATGACAGTAAAGTTTTGTTAACTTAAAACAATCTACTGTCATCGACAATGTATGTTGTCATGAAGTAGACGTTTTTGTAATGTACAGTTAACTGTCATAGACATTTGGCCTGACTCCAGACAAGCTTCGAGCTCAGATTATTGCTGTCATGAAAGATTTTACCGTTGTTAAATAAACTGATATTTATTAGGGTTGTATTTGTATAGTTTTTTATACTGGCGAATACCTCTATTTCACAGTGAAGCCCATGTTTAGAAATGCGAACCTGAGTTTTTATTTTATAGAGATTATAAGGACGGATGAACTAGAATTTGAAATTGATGACATATTTTTTTCTTAATTCATTGATATTTTTAGTTTATCAGTAAATGCGAAGCTGAAAATTTTTCGAAAATAAAGAAAATAGAATTTCAAATTAAGAGGGTTTATCGGTCAATTCAAGTCATTCAGAGATAATTGTATTTGGGTTTTTGAGGCACAATTGATATTTGTTTTTTTGCTATATAAAATAGTATTTTTACAAGGTTTCGAATTAATTATTAATCGGAAAATTACTTTTGTTTCTCTTTCTTTGTGTCAACTTTTCGATCAAAAAAAATATTTCTGCTTTTCACTCATTACCTGAAGATGAATAATAAATTCGAACCGTTGTAAAAATACTATTTTATATAGCAAAAAAAACAAATATGCAGAGATAAAGTTATAATAATTTCAAAAATTTTTTTAATTACTATTGTATGTCAAGCTAAGTATGACTTGAAAGTTGTCAATAATAAAACTCACTGTGAGATTTTTAGTTGGTTCTGGGAGACACTCTAGTTATGTGTAATATTCTCTTAGTTTATGCAAAATTTTGATCATTAAATTGACAAGTCAGTGGACCTAAGGATTAAGGTGTCCAACAATAGACTTTCATGGCGCTTTTTGCGATTTTTTTATTAAGAATTATCAAATGTACTGTAAATTGCGATGTTTTGGATTAATTATGCTAAATTTTAGTTAAACGTTTTGTTAGTATTGATGAAACTTGGTAGAAATTGTCATCTTGAAAAATGATAAGATAACTCGAAACGTTTAATTAGATTATTCAAATTCATAATTGATATCGACATTTAACTTTAATTATAAGTTTCTTCGGTATAATGTTGTTTTCAAAGTCAAAGATAATTTAAAACCAAATTCTTACATTGTTATCTGGAACCTACAGTTGAAGTTTTCAAGGTGAAGTTTTGCGAGTACCTATTTTAAATAACATTTAGCAGTTTTTTAATATATAGGTACAGTGAGCCTATTCTACAAAAAATTTATGGATATATGGCATTTTTATGCAGTTTGAATTAAAATGATGTACATTGGACTAAGTTTAAAACAAAAGAAGTACAATGGAACAGATTCAATAAGGGAGAATTTTTGGAAAGTAGGAATTTTGTATTTTATATGCAATTTAACTAGAAATCCAGTGGGCTTTACTCTGAAAATAACATTTTAATTAATTTGAAGGCCTTTTGATCGAATTAGTCATTATTTAATGGTCTCTAATTATATGTTTTCAAAAAACAATTTGATTGTGTAAGTTTATATTGTCACATAAGCCGATTATCTTCCCGCTTCAGGTCGGAAACTTTTTATCGGCCTGCCGGCGACAACTCAAGTAGCCGCTAAAGTTGACCTTAATAATTTCAAACTAAAATTTTCTCGACCCTTGCTGGTCAAATTTTTCAAAAATTCTAATTTTTTCAATTTAAGTTTTCGGAAACATGTAAAAATAAACACTCATACGTTAACCAAAACAAAAATTAAGAAGCACTATAGTTTGCGGTTCAAAAATCACATGTTATCAACATTGTCATAATGAACTAGTACGTTTCAATTTTTCTGGTTTTGGAAAGTACAGGAAAATTAATATTAAATCACCGGCATAATTGAGTGATGCAAATTATGCAGAGGTGAATCAGATTATTCATATATAAAAAGAGGGATTTATTTTAATAATTATTATACAAAATGAAAGTCTGTGTTACTTTCATCAATTTATTTCTCATACAATGTTTTATCATGCAGGTAAAGATTTGAATTTCGCAAACTTCTACGGATACCGTATATTTTGACAATAAATTTTTTTTAATCAGTTCAAAGAACCTATTATTGTTTTTAGAAAATAAGCATTCAAAATTAGACAAATTTTCGAAATGTGTTAAAGTCATTGTTTTAAATTTTAGGATAAGGACCGGTTTGTTTGTGGTATAGAGATAATTTATTTTTTTTGCTACATGATTTATAATTGCACATTTCGTCCTGAACAATCAAAAATTCTGGCACTATTTCAAAATGTAAACGCCTTGAATATACAGTTTTTACAGTTATATATGATTAAAATTCCATGTCAGGGAGAAAATTATTTAAGCGCTTTAGCGACTTGTTAAACCTCCTCACACGCAGAAACGAGAACCTCGCCTGACACCCAAAAGCCTATCTAACCGCACTTCTTTGAGCGCTTATCACGGGAAAACTGGAAATGATATCAATTCACTTATTTGTGGCTGATTGAGATCGAGAATAGAATTAAGTGAATAACACGTAACATTTTTAATTTTCGAAGTTTGTGAATTAGATAACTGCGAGAGAAAAGAGAGGTTCCCTCACCTTGTATTTCTTGAAAAACCATACATTTTTACAACGACATATAAGTTACAGATTTAGAAGTAAAACTTTAGCTACTTATAACGGGTCTCAAATTTAAAATACGATATCTCGATCGCTTACAAAGAATTATTCAAATCGCCGCGCGTCTAAATATATGCAGAAAAATGTGAAAAATAAAGCTAATCAGCTGAAAACTCAAAATCAGTACCACTTAATGTCCTACATTTGATTGATTTGTCTTTGTCGGCTCTATTTGGGTTAAATTGCCGTTCAATTCTTTGGAAAAATAATTTTTTGAAAAATATTTTTTGTTATTATTTTGAATTTCATGAAATCACTTGTGAAAAAATTATTCTTCGTATAGAGACTGCAGATAAAATAAACTTAGATCAAAAGGATCCTCAAATAGTTTCCAAAAAACTGGCTCACTCAGAATTTAGATATTGATTGTATCGTTTCACACAATTATTTTTTTAGGAAATTTTTGGTGAAAATCCTTAAAAAAAGTAGGAAAAAAATAACTTTCGAACGGCTGATCGTATAAAATTTTCAACAATATTTTTGGAAATAAAATTGCAAACTTTATGACATATTTGAATTGTAGGTCTGTGACAATATGTATTTCTGCGCTGTTTTGGCTCCCGAAATATTTTTTGCCTTCAGATAGTCGAAGGGTGTGAGGGGGTTAAAAATAAATTGCCTCAGGTTAATGATACACTCATAGCAATCTCGAGTTAGTCGAATTTTTACTTGAATGTTCTGAAGATATTGATTGTTATTTCACGTTGAGTCGAGATTATTAACTGTTTCAGGAGGTATGGCATACTAGTTTAATAAGGTCTTGGGAGCAAAAACTACAATTCTGATCAAGTCATCGAAAATTTTTTTTTGAGTTTTTAATGAAAATTAACCAAACAAATATCGTTTGATTGAATTTGACGACAGATATTCCGAAATAAAGCACAGGAGGAGAGGAATTATCCAATAAAAAATGTCAAGATCCAGTGGTTTATTGCAAATTAAAGAGAAACATAGCATTAAATGTACAAATGCTGTCTAAAGAGTTAATTCGGTCCCGTGCTGAGGTTTGCAAGAATTTCGGTTAATTCAACCGAGGAGTTCATAGTTTTTATTTTTTGGTATATGGCTTCTTGTAATGTATTTGTCAGGGAGTGTATGCACACA
This sequence comes from Oikopleura vanhoeffeni, assembly GCA_004367855.1. NCBI lineage: Eukaryota > Metazoa > Chordata > Appendicularia > Copelata > Oikopleuridae > Oikopleura > Oikopleura vanhoeffeni. The sequence goes on from SCLH01000362.1 coordinate 114,607, forward strand.
AAAACGTTTGCGTATTTCCGCTGGCTGGCAACTGCTTTTACAAACTGGCTGATCAGAATAATATCCTTGACTAGTGTTTAATCGAGAAAAATGAATTTTAGCGACCAATACTCCCTGAAGCTACTGTGATAATTTACTAATCGTACAGTGCCAATTGGTACTAAATTATGATCAAGCGGTTTTTACTCAATCTTATAAACAAAAGAATTGTTGAATTTTAATCGTCTTAGTTTTTCGCAATTTTTTATTGGTTTGTTGAACAATTTATTTTCACTTTTCTAATTCGTTATCAGGTAAATACCTGTAGCATTTGAAAAATTTTCGAAATCATGTTTAAATTGGTTTTTTATGAAAATTAAGTGAAAAGTAGCTTTAAAATTAGTTGTAACATTAGTTGTTATGAAGTCTTTTTATTCTCATTGGTCATCAAAAAATGTTTTTTTGCGATTTGGAAATAACATTTCTGAGAAAATGAAATCGTTGTTCTCGAACAGCCAAGGAACAAAAATTAACAAAATGAATCTTAGGGCTCTGCTACTACTTTTTAGTGACTCATTCATACCATTTTTGGGACCCTACAAATCAGCTCGAAGAACAGTTTTGAAGCGCTGGATAAAATTTTTATGGACAGAACAGTCCTGGATGTTCCTGTTCCGCGCGCATTAAGATACAATCAGAAGTAAAAATATCGTCACTTTTGATAACTTCTTCTTGCTTGATCAGTCAATCAAATGCCAACGATATAATTTTAAAGAGTAAGATTTTTGTTCAATTATTTTTACCCTACAGATATTTCTTTTGTTTTGAGTGTAACATTGAATCGACTTTGAAAAATCCTGTTCTTCGCCCTTCAATGCGACCAGTACTCCCTTGACAGTAATTTGCGTGGGTGGAAATTGTGAAACTCAAATTCATAAAATCGATTTGTAGTTTGAAATTGTTAATTCCTAATTACAGAGATTATCTTAGTGGATATTAACTTTAATATTTATATTTGACATCGATGACAATAGTTGATGGTCTGATAATATAATATTTATGAAAAATAAGTTTGAAGTTGAAACGATGCCTAGAAAAAATAATATTTCCTCATCTACAGCCAATCACAATTATGAATCGATAAGTCTTTAATTTGATCGGACCGATTTTTCTTGATCGGTTAGTTATAATAAGACGAAAAAACACAAAATATACAGTGGGTGAGACCAATGGGCAACACTCACCAAAGGGCAACAGTGAGACCAATTGGCAACATTTTTTCGCAGATTTGTATTTTCAGACCTATGAGCAACAACCTGGAATTTTTTAAAAGAGTTCGAAAAAAAAATGTTTTTAATAATGCGATTTTTTTCGAAATTTTTTTAGCAGTATTCAATCAAGTTGACCGCTGATTTCCCGTAGCCTAGTTTTTTATTTCTCAAGCTAACATTGATTATCTATTACTTCTTCTCTACATATATGTATGGTTATTTTTTTCGATTTACTCATAATTTTGATAAAATTATATAATATTTATATATCCAAAATGATGCTTGATAAGTTGATTGTCTAGTTAATTCAAGAATCCCGCGATTTCATTGGTCCCCTTTCAAAGTAATGACGCCGGATAAAAAAGGCCTAGGTATCATTTTCGATATATTTGTTAAATTTCATAATATTATTGTTTAATTTTATAATCTAGGACAAACTATTGAAGAAACTGAATTAAAGTTTTCAGAAAAAACTCTGCAGAAAATACATGTATCAAATTAGAAAAAAAACAGACTATTGAGACCAATGGGCAACAGTGAGACCAATTGGCGACACTTTTTTGAAAAGCTCGTGTGTTGCTCATTGGTCTCACTTACTGTATGTAGTCAAAAGGTGTTCAAGACAAAACAGCGAAGTTAACGACAAATATTATCACAAAAATGGGCAACCTTCCTCTTTAATTGCAAGAGCTTTTATTATTTCTTGATTGTCGGTAAATGGTGAATAAATTGCTATTGGTTTGAATTTGCTCGAATAAGTCATCATTTTCTGACTAGGAGCAGGGTGATCAAAATTTTTTTTTGTTAAGCGGACTGGTACACACTGCAGTAAATGATATGCTGACTGATAGCAGTTCTTTTCGCAGGTTGCTTGTGTTGTCCAAGTCTCCGCAATCAACGACAAGTTTCAACACAATTAGGATCATAACATTAACAAATAAAACGATATATATCATATTCAATTGTTTCCAATTATCAATTAAGCGTGAGAGTTTAGGTGACAAAATTAAGGTCAACTGTTCAGTTTTCTATATGATATGGAGACGAAAGTCAAAAGTGACATTTTCGATAGAGTATCAAATACGGTTTCCTATTCTTTTGTATATCTTTTTCTCAACCTCAGTCTATTAAAAAATGCTTATCATCTTGAGCGTGTTCGAATCCAACTGATGCTGTCTCAGTGATTGTCGTGATGATTGCTTGAGTGATAACACACCGATCAACATTGGCGTTCCCAATATCAAGCATTTTTGCCTATAGACATACTCAAGACATTTACTAAAACAAAATCAGTGAAAATCAAACACGCGCGATAGATATAGCGATCATTTTCAAGATGAACTAAGGCTGGAAAAAATAAAAAGGGTAATAAATGTGAGCATTAGACCAGAATACCTTCCGGGATTATCTCCTATATTTTGGGACAAATTGACGTTCTACAATTTCAATAATCTTATTTTTACCAAATTTTCTGGTGGATTTAATTTTTGCTATTTTTTCACGCATTCAAGTTATTTATTTAATCAGTTTAAAAAGATATCATATTATCTTTATATTTTACAACAGATAACAAATCCACAAACTAAAATGCGCTATTTTCAATATTTTGTTTTGTTAATTGAAGTCGAACTGAAAGCAATTTATATTACTGATAATTTTTCTGTATAAATTATATCACAGCAGATAAAAACGTATCTGACATAATGTCACATCATGTCAGAAACGTTTTTATCTGCTGCGATAAAAATTATACAGAAAAATTCTCAGTAATATAAATTGCTTTCAGTTCAACTTCAATTAACAAAACAAAATATTTATTAACATTATTAATGTGGTATTTCACACAATTTGGTTAATACGGTGAAATTGAAGAATCTTTTGAAACGCCGTGCGTTTAACGGTTATTCTGAGTTGGAATCAAAAGATGAAAACTTGTTTTGAAGATCATTGGTTAACTTTTTGAAGCAGAATTTAAGAATAAATTTTAATTGTTTATGTTAATATTTTTGTAGTTAAATTGGAGATGAATATGTTTTTACCATATTGAATCCCGTTCGGATTTTTTTGTTTTTATTCGCAAGATAAAGCTTTTAATTCTTTTAAAAGTGACGAAATTGTTTTTTTAACGATAAGTGGATCATTGGTTTGATTTTGTCTTAGACGAAACTTGAAACACACGCCGTAAGAAAAATTTCATTCAATTTTTCTACAAATTTTCTAGAGAACACGAAATAGCCCATGAAAAATCTTCGATCGAAATGAGAATTAACAATTTTTTTTCGACCAAAGTCAAATAATCACTTGTGATTCCGACCTTGCTGTAGGAAATTCAAGAAATTACATCAAAATTCGTACCCGAAAACATTTTTTCTGAAAATTTGGGGACTTGATAGGTGATGAAAACCCATGACTTTCGGGCTTAAATAAAGTTTTCTATATTTCGAGAGATATCCCTTTATCACTTTTTGGTTAGAATGCGTAGCCACTACTCCTTTTAACGTGTGATTCTAACGTTGTGGCTACGCATTCTAACCAAAAAGTGAAAAAGGGATATGCATTCAAATCAAAAATTTTGTGAGCAAACAGCTTAATTTTTATTTTCAGCACGATTATTATTTAGAAAAAATAAATATTCCAATAACTCAGGGAGTTCATAGACTTCGGATATACAAAGAGAAGATTTTTTGAAGGTCATTTCAGGCAGAAGTGACCCTTTAAGTCGACCAATGCGAACCTGAGTAGACGAAAATATTGTATGTCTGGTTGGGTTTTATGTTTCTTTATATTTAATTATCACTTTAGGCATTCAACGCTGAGTATAATACCAAAAGAGGATTCGACGGGCGTTGTAATAGCAGACGAAATATGTATCGATTTGCAAGCTGCAGAAATCGAATGAGCAGTGTTTTGTTTATGATTTCAAAATGATTGCCATGAATTTTATCTAAGCTCATATTCAAAACTGACCCCTGACCAATCAAGATTTTTATTGAATGCAGTCACGCAAATTATCGCGAATCCTAAATTTTTCAATGATGTCATTTGTTATTCGGAAAACTCATTAAGCTAAATTTAAAGCTTAATAATAGCCAAATAAAAATTAGAAATGCTGATTCTTGGGAAACTAGAAATATTTTTAAAAATATTTTTAGAATGATTATTATCTTTGTTTAAATTGTTGGTGAAAATAGCAATTTTGAAGCGAGTTTATTTTTTCAAATGTCAAGTTTTTTTGAAATCGGGAGGTTACAAAAATTGAATACACGTTGAATTAAGGGCCCTTAAAACCTTTCAAATTTAATAAATTAATTATCAAAGATATTTATATATGAAAAAATCGATAGTCATGCCTTGTTTTTGAAATCTTTCTAGCCTGAAACAAGTCTGCAAGGTAGTCTATACAACACTCGATTTCAAAATAGAAGAAACTATAAGTTGATGGCAAACAATCATATGAACTATATCAACTCAAGAAACTTTCAGAAGAAACAAACGCCTCTCGGAAAATAATAAGATGAAATTTGAGAACGCTTCATCATTGAAAACAAAATTTGCTGCAAACAGTTGAAAATACGCTTGTGAAAGTTCCAGTTTTGACTAAAATATCATCTGACAAAATGTACATAGAAAATTGTATAATTACTGAATATTATATTTTTTCTTTATTTAAACTCTTCAAAGACAAATCATCATCCACACTCACCGTATTCCTATTAAAATAATCTATTTAATAATGACCTCATTGATGACTTTTTGGAACAAAATTTGAAAGAACACACAACTGGTATCTGACAGTCAGACTCTGACTTGATGAAATAAAAATTATAGTCATTTTGTGTTTGACTTGATTTCCATCAAATGAGTATCTGAATTCTGAATTTCAACCCTACATTTTGCATATAATTTCACATTTTTTTCGAAAGCGAAATTTATCGAAAATGATCCCTACTGCGCTTTTCACACCACGCGTCATAACTATGAGCCAGTCTTCAATCAGAATACTCGATTGTCGACTTAATTCAAGAATCCCGCTATTTCATTGGTCACTTTCTCAAAGTTATGACGCGTGGTGTTAAAGACGCAGTAAGAGTCATTTTTGATATATCAATGTTCACAAATTTAGACCTACGGTGAGAACAGTGAGTTCAAAAGCTCAAAATAATAATATGAACTTCAGATTTCTTAGAACACATACACTTTTATCCAATTAAATATTTTCATTTTATTATTGTATTTTTTGACCTGTTCCGCGTTTTGCATCTTCAGAATGAGAAAAAATCGAAATTTATAAGCAGAAAAAGTTTTTTGTGTCAAAAAATATATGACTAATCAGGCCATAGTTTGGCTTAATTAATGCCAATAGTTTCATGATTTAATAATCTTTTTGAGTATTCAACGAAAGTTTTTGCATATAAATACGTATCCCTTCGAACATTTTACGAGCATTTTTGTTGAGAGGGTCTTTCCGTTATTGGGAAATGGCTTTTCAATAATTTTAACCTTTGTATATCGGAGGCTGTATAAATTATACAGTATACAGTATTATGATCATCCCAAATTAGCTAATCGGGCATTAATCAAGCAAAAATAAGGCCCGATTAGTCATACATTTTCGACACAAAAAACTTTCTCTGCTTATTAACTTCGATTTTTCCTACTCTGAAGATGCGAAACGCGAAACATGTCAAAAAAAAAAATTCGATTAAAATTAATATATTATTATTATGTCTCAAACAACCACAACAAACTTTTTATTTAAATTTATTTTCAATATTTTTTTCGAAAATCAAAGACTGACGTGTGTTTTGAAATCATGGAAGATTTTCTTATCGTTAACTTATCATTCGATTAAGTTTTCAGACATCCCAAAATTAACAAATCTCCAGACAGAAAAAAATTGCATTAAAGGACCATTAAAAAAATAATACTAATTTGAATATCTGAAAAAAGTGAACATGTTTTGATCAAGCCTTATATTTATTTTTATACACTGTCGTTGTTTAACTTTCGTAATAGCTCAATCGTATAAGTTTCCTCAAAAAGCTTAAATTTTACCGGTGCAGAAAAATGAGACGAATGACAAATACTATAATATTCATTTGTGGTGAATGTATATCAAAGTAGGCCCGGGAAATCATTATTTTGCCTAGAGTGGCTGATTTGTTTATATTTTGCAGGAGACCATGAATAAAATTGACCTATGCAAAGAGATGTTTTCAAAATTTGACCAAAAAAGTGTTCAAAAACGCAAAACCGTTATGGAAATTATCAATGATTTATCTTGAATTTTTTGAATGAAGTTTCAAGTTTAATGAAAAACCAAAGTTTTTCAAAGTTTTCGAATAATTTTTATTTTTGCTCCACTGGAGATAATTAAATTTCCACTTTTTTCTGCTTAATTTTAACACATAAACTCAAAGCGCTTCGAAATAAAAGCGATCTGAGCTTATCGATTTATGCTCTATCTATCTGAATGCGAATTCCGACCAAAATGACGGTAAAGAAGAAAAATAAAATGACATTGAAGATGTCATTACTAAAACTGTTGGAAATTTTAAACTTTTTTTTCTGACAGTTTATGTGGAAATAATAATAAAATATAATCAGTGAGTTATTTTCGATTAATTTTGAGAAGTAATTTACACAAATTGGTTCATTTTCAGGATTGAAAAAAAACAACTTTTTCACACTCAATAAATTTGATTTATTGTACCATTCTGTAAATATGAAAAAAAAATTACATAAAATTGACTAGAAAACAGTTTTCCAAATCATTTTAAATGGTTGAAATTAAAAACTAAATAGTTATTTTTTTTTGTTTTTATTACAGTCTGACTGTGACACTCATCATAATAATATCCAAATAAGAATTCATTGATCTTTAACTCGCATGCACCAATTTGACCATCGCTGTAAATCATAAGCTCGGCATCGATATGGACAACCTCGTATCAACAACCGATTTTGAATCTCGAGCAGTTGCTTTTGTATTTATCCGAAATACTTTTTTGATTCTTCGAATAGCGTCAGAATAATCTTGCGCAAAAAGCTTGCCGCAGAAAATGTAAAAAATTGGATTTATCACTATCAGGGTTCAACAAATTATTGTTTCACAAACTATAAAAATTGATTGGCTATTTTTGTTGAACCTTTCCTGTACTAAGCCATGGTGTCACAGACGCGGTCTTTGAAAAGCCTTAAATGAAGATTTGAGATTAAAATTTGTCCAAACATATTTAATCTTTTAAAATTAACCAAAATCAACTTTTTTGCGTTGCATTTTCGAATCATTATTAACGCATCAGATTCTCACAATACTGAACTGCTGTTAGCACATAAGCGGGCGTTGGTTTTATAACCTTTTAGTAGCGTTTGAAATACTCTAAATCAAGGGGAGAGTTGTCAATTGCACAACCAATCAAATAAATTTAAAAATTTCCGAATTTTTTTTTGATATTAATCATTAAAAATAATTGGTATTTGAACTTTACCACTTAACTCAGGAATCAAGGATATTATCCAGATTAGCCAGTTTGTAAAACTAGCTTTCATCTTGCGTAAAACATTTGTCAAAATTTTTTCGCATGCCTACACTCCCAGACACATGAGCAAGACAGTGAGTCCTAAATCCAAACGGAAAATCTATCTCTTCTCATGTTTTACTTTTAAATAAACCAAAATTTTAATATATATGCTAAAGAATAAGTATGCAAAAATTCATATGAAAGTTTTTGTGGATAAGTGCTATATTTATACTAGAATATGCAAATAACCAAAAATCCTTTAAAAAATACATTCCAAAATAAAGATCGAAATGGCAACATGCCCTCGAGTTTGAATTTATTATTCTTGTCAGAAAGCTTCCATACAAATTTAAATTTATTTTATAATTTTTCCCAGATGATATTGTTTCAAAATAATAATTGCCGGGAACGGTGGTTCACTTATATCCCTTTATCACTTTTTGGTTAGAATGCGTAGCCACAACGTTGAAATCACACGTTAAAAGGAGTAGTGGCTACGCATTTTAACCAAAAAGAGATAAAGGTATATTCTAGAGAACATTAATAGAAATTTTACCGACTGCCCTAATATTATATGAGGGTATTAAGTTTAACTTGTTATTCCGCAACCTTTCGATTACAAGAGAGAAATTGGCAGAAAATCACGTGCTTTTTTCAACGAATCATAGCGCGAAAAAGTTTGAGCTGTTATCAACGTAATCAAGAAACGCTCTAGATCGACAAATAATGATCGTCAGAAATTTTATAATATCAAATAAAGTAAAGTTCGGCCTACCAATTTTTCCAAATATGTCAAAATTCCAGCTCATTTCGACATTAAACATGAAAAAATACAGTCTCACTATTTTCTAGGGTTCTTTTGTTTCGATTATATAAACGACTTTCATTGCAACAAAGAGGTGTGGTGTTTTTTTTGCTATATCAGTGATATCGGTGAAAATAAGTGATATAATATCACTTATTTTCACAAAAAAGTTCATTCCAGCGTCCATTCTTCCATAAATAAAAAAGAGATTTTTCAAAGAAACAATGAATTTGCCTGATGGAATTAATAAAATACTGGGAAAGTTTTTGGAAAATTTTCTGATCTCACCTTGGCAGAGTTTTGAGCTCATTTCAATTTTCAACATTTTGATTGTTTGCCAAATTATCACCGGAAGCCAACTTGCAATGAGCGAAGATGAGAACATTTTTATATTTCGTAATAATATGGCGTAACCATTTCCCGAGCATGTTGTATTTTTCCTTGATTCTGACATATAAAAAGGTTAATTTCCCTCGGTTAGGAAACGCGTTACAAAATATGATGACTTTCTTGATATATTTGAAAATATTTCAAATTTAAAAACAAAATTTATTCGTCGATATTTTGCATTCATACAATGAAAATTTCGAAGACATTAAAAAGTAATAAGAAACAAAAAATTTGAAGTAATCAAAAATGCATAATTCATGTAAAATTCAAAAGGAATTTTAAGGAGTGAGCGGCGAGATTGCAGCTTCAAGTAAAATATTATTTGATACAACTTATTTGTAAAAATTTTCTGCCAAGTTTTTTCACTCATGAAATTTTTTTTGGTTTTGAGATTATTCGAAGAAAAGTCGGTTTTTCGGGGATCAAAATTAAAGGTAAAATTAAGAAGGATTTGTGATGGAATGTTCCAATTTCGATCTAAAAATATTTTATACAATTTAATTTTGCAAATAAACACTTTGAGCTTCGAATATTTCCGTAAAAAAAATTCAAGTTTTCATTGTTTTCCTCATAAATATTTGTAAAATTTTTAAAAATATCTGATATTTACAAGCACTTTCAGAAAACCGAAGATTTCAAAAAATTTATAAAAAAAGGCGATGAGAGTCTCTAGCGCTGGGTTTTGTCATTTATTTGTAGCATGAATGAGAAAAATTGCATGTGAATTGTAGGAGGAGATGGTATTTTAGCGAGTCTTCCAAAATGCTCTGATTTGACTGTTTTGACCACTAGAGGCATAAATTCAATAAAAACGGTCTTAGAGTACTTCCGTTTTCATATATCAGGCCCGCATGCTAAATCAGAAAAAAGGGGTCAAGATGTATTTGATTAATTTTGAAAACTTACGGTTAACAACTCTTATGATTGCCATGTAGGCTGAACATATAATGATTAACGGAGGTATAATCAAGCCAAAAATCAGAAAAAGCCAATATATATTTTCGCTGACAGTCAAGTTAACTCCACCACAATGAGATGCGTTGTCCGGTTTAGCACATACAATATCTGACGATTTTTGTACGAGTTCTTCAATAAGGTTTGAATCATCACTGTAACTTTTAAAGCCAGTTTAAAAGAATGTCCAAATTAAACCATTTTCATATTCATTTTAACTTTTGAGGCTATTGAGAAAGCAAACAACAATTTACTTGTTATCTTTTTCAATAAATGTCCTTATTTCGACTTTTAAGATAGGTTTTCAGCAGGTTTGCTGAATTTGCGCAGAATCCCTTATAATCACAACCCTTTCAAAATCGGTTCATTAACTATCTTTTTATTCACTACAAGGAGACAATATCGCTGAAAGTTTTTTTCATTAAAATTAGATGATATTTGGCATTCTCAGCGATTCTGGCACTTTTTGCAAGTAATGATTCTTTCGGTCAAGAACCAAAAAACGCGTTGGTTTTCTTTTTTCAACAAAAAAAATTGTGAAGAAAAAGTGATTAGTTAAAACCTTAAACTCTTATGCAATTCCGACCATATCGGCACTGACAGGACTTAAGGGGGTCGATGCATTTTGACAGATACGGATATAGGCTCTTGATGAGAAACTTTTCACTTGGTTTATAAATTTTTCTCAATATACCATCAGAGTAATGTTCCATAATCCAGGCAATTTTTGTAACTACAGAATTTACGAATTCTTGCTTTTAACGAAAATTTTAAGTTCGAATTAAACTTTTCAAGTTCGACAAATTATAAGAAATTTTTGAAAAAAGGTTATATGCTATTTGAAAAATCATATGACATGGTTTTGTGATTTTCGGTCGAAATTCATTGGAAATATTTTGAAAATTATCCTCATTTCTTGTTCGAAAATTCTCAATCTTATTTTTTCGGAATCATCAGCTGCAAATATAGAGAATGGCTACTTTGACTTTATTCAAATATGTCCTTTTTTTGTTTCCCTGCCTTTGTTTATACTCTGAATCATAATTTTTAAAACGTAACTACGATTTGGCAGAAATCCATTGAAGCCCTCTTTTAACGATAATCAAACAAATTTATCACACCCAAATTTGCCTAATTGGTAAGCCGACTCATCCACCGCGTAAAATTAAATAAAATTAACTCATGAAAAAAAATAATTACCTTCGATGTGCTAAAATTTCGGTTTTTTTTCAAAAATTTTAATTTTCGATTTTGACGGAAAAATCGTATAAATTCAAATTAAATAAATTTTCAACGGTGATCAAGACCGTTTTCAAAGGCTACTTATTAATAAAAAATAGTAATTAAATTTTACGGTCATTTAGACACCTTCGATAGCAGACGTGCGTTTTTTAAGTGTTTTGTCAAAAGACGATTTTTAAGGTAAAAATAATCGATATGAAGGAAATCAGATTAAACGAAGTGATCTTAAAAATTGCGACTTTTGTTCGAAAACGTTTTTATCCGAAAATTTTCAAGTGGCAAAAAGTTTCTTATCAAGAAAGAAAAAATGAAAAAAAATTGCAAATCTGTCAAAATGCACCGACCCCCTTAAGGTTATAATCATGAAATTGCGTATGTTTTTTGGCAATATTGCAAGATACGGGAATATTGTGCAAGCTCTATCTATCAAGAGGGCTCCTTGCCGTTTTTTACTAGATTTTTAGACCAAATTTTCAAATAATTTGGCTTTTGAAAACAACAAATTTTATAACATCATCAAATAGCTCAAATCGAGCTCAAAGATCTTGTTAATAATAAAATAAAAAAATTGGCCGGAATTTGACTATTGTCTCCAATTTTCAGAGAAAAACTAATAATCAAACACTTTCAGAAAAACACATTCAGAAAAATAATAGTCCGATGAACCAATTTTTTTCTTTAATTATTCAAAAAATAGTTGCGCTCAGTTTGAGCTTTCTCAGAATGTAATCGAATAAGTTGTTTCGAAAAACCGAATATTCAAAAAGTTTGGCTAAAAATTAAATAAAAACGACCAGGAGCGCCCGTGATAGATATATAGGGGACCTCTTTGGTACTTAATAATCGTTATTTTTACTGAAATCTGAACCTGTTAAATTTTTAACTTAGTTTTTGATATATTTCAAACCTAAACTATACATTCTTCTTTTGATTTCTGAAGCCAAATTAAGAGAGAGAATGTTGTTTTCAAAAGCCGAATTAAGTCGGATTAATTCGCCGTTTGACTCAAAATGCTCGTTCTCCTCCAGGGGTTAAAGAATATGGTTCGAAATAATCAACCTTATTTTGGACAAGAAAACTCGCTCATGACAACTGAAATTAGAATTGATTTGTTTGATTCAAACCATTTCTAGGTTTTAGTGCGTTCACATCAAAGGAACTGATGTTGCCGACTTGAACAAAGCAAAAAAGAGGATTTGATATTTATTCCTTTATTTTTCAATGAATGGGCATTAAAATCCGGCGGAAGAATTCTTTGAGGGGTTTACGAACTGAAACGGCCAAGTAATTAAAAATCAATGAAATTTTCTTCAGCCGGGTTTCTTCGCTCAAGTTTGTGAACATTATATAGGGACAAATAATTTTAATGGTATTTCAAAATCAAATAAATTCAATTTCACAAGCCCTGCTTGAATCTATGTGATGACAGTAAAGTTTGTTACTTAAAACAATCTAACTGTCATCGACAATTATGTTGTCATGAAGTAGACGTTTTAATGTACCAGTTAACTGTCATACGCATTTGGCCTGACTCCAGACAAGCTTCGCAGCCAGATTATTACTGTCATGAAAAGATTTTAAAAACCGCTTGTTAAATACACTGATATTTATTAAGGTTGTATTTGTATAGTTCTTTTATACTGGCGATACTCTTTTTCACAGTTGAAGCCATATTTAGAGATGCGAACCTGGAGTTTGGTAATTTAAAAGAGATATAGGACGGAATGAAATAGAATTTGAAATTGATGACATATTTTTTTCTTAATTAATTGATCTTTTAGTTTATCCCGTTAATGCGAAGCTGAAAATTTTATTTGAAAAATAAAGAAAATAGAATTACAAAATTAAGAGGGTTTATCGGTCATTCAATTCATTCAGAGATAATTGTATTTTGGGTTTTTGAGGCACAATTTATCTTGGTTTTTTTTGCTATATAAAAAGTATTTTACAAGGTTTCGAATTAATTAATTATCGAAAAAAATTACTTTGTTTCTCTTTCTTTGTTGTCAAACTTTTTCGATCTATAAAAATATTTCTGGGCTTTCTCACTCAATTACCATGAAGATGAATAATAAATTTGAAACGTTGGTAAAATACTTATTTTATATAGCAAAAAAAACAAATATGCATGAGATAAAGTTTATAAAATAATTTCAAAATTTTTTTAAATTACTATTTGATTGTCAATGCTAAGTATAACTTGGAAAGTTGTCAATAATAAAACTCACATGTGGGATTTTTAGTCGGTCTGGGAGACCACTCTCTAGTTATGTGTAAATAGTTTCTTAGTTTATGCAAATGGGATCATTAAATTAACAAAGGTCACGTGGACTAAGGATTAGGTGTCCAACAATAGACTTTTATGGGCGCTTTTTGCGATTTTTTATTAAGAATTATCAATGTACTTTAAATATGCGATGTTTTGAATTATATCAGCTAAATTTCTAAGTTAAAAGTTTTGTTTAGTATAGATGAAAACTTGTTAATAATTGGTCTCTTGGAAAAAATGAAAGATAACTCGAAACTGTAATTAGATTATTAAATTCATAATTGATGATCGCATTTAACTTTAATTATAAAGTTTCTTCGGTATAATGTGTTTTCAAAGTCAAGATAATTTAAAAACCAAATTCCTAACATTGTTATCTGGAACTCACAGTTGAAGTTTTCCAAAGGTGAAGTTTTGCGAGTACTATTTTAAATAACATTTAGGCGTTTTTAAATATAAGGTAAGTGAGCCCTTATTCTAAGACAAAAAAATTTATGGATTATATGGGCATTTTTATGCAGTTTGAATTACAAATGAATGTACATTGACTAAAGTTTAAAACAAAAAGAAGTACAATGGAACAGATTCATAAGGGAGAATTTTTGGAAAGTAGGAAAATTTTGTATTTTATATGCAATTTAATTACAAATCCAGTGGCTTTAACTCTGAAAATAACATTTTAATTAATTTGAAGGCCTTTGATCGAATTAGTCATTTTTAATGGTTCTGATTATTATGTTTAAAAAAAAACAAATTTGATTGTGTAAGTTTATATGTCAACATAAGCCGATATCTTCCCGCTTCAGGTCGGAAACTTTTTATCGGCCCTGCCGGCGACAACTCAAGTAGACGCTAGAGTTGAATGTTAATATTCAAACTAAAATTTTCTCGACCCTTCCCTGGTCAAAATTCTTCAAACCATTCTAATTTTTTGCAATTAAGTTTCGGAACATGTAAAAATAAACAACTGATACGTTAACCAAAAAAAAATTAAAGAAAGCACCTATAGTTTTGCGGTCAAAATCACATGTTATCGAACATTGTCATGAATGAAACTAGTACGTTTCCAATTTTTTCCTGGTTTTGGAAAGTACAGGTTAAAATTAATTTAAATCACCGGCCAATAATTTGAGTGCATTCAAAATACTGCAGAGGTGAAATCAGATTATCATATATAAAAAGAGGGATTTATTTAATAATGTATTATACAAAAATGAAAGTCCTGTGTGTTACTTTCATCAATTTATTTCTCATACAATGTTTTATCATGCAGGTAAAGTTTGGAATTTCGAACTTCTACGATCCGTAAATATTTGACAATAAATTTTTTTTTAATAGTTCAAAGAACCTATTAATTGTTTTTTAAGAAAATAAGCATTCAAAATTAGACAAATTTTTCGAAATTGTTAAGGCATTGTTTTAAATTTAGGATAAGGACCGGTTGTTTTGTTGGTATAGAGATAATTTAACTTTTTTTGCTACATGATTTATAATTGCACTTCGTCCTGAACAATCAAAAATTCTGGCACTATTTCAAAATTAAACGCCTTGAATATACAGTTTTTTACAGTTATATATGATTTAAAATTCCATGTCAGGGAGAAAATTATTTAAGCGCTTTAGCGACTTGTTAAACCTCCTCACAACCAGAAAACGAGAACTCGCCTGACACCCAAAAGCCTATCTAACGCGCAACTTCTTTGAGCGCTTATCACGGGAAAAACTGGAAATGAAATATCAATTCACTTATTTGTGGCTGATTGAGATCGAGAATAGAATTAAGTGAATTAAACCACGTAACATTTTTAAATTTTCGAAACGTTTGTGAATTACGATAACTGCCGAGAGAATAAGAGAGGTTCCCTCACCGTTGTATTTTTCTTGAAAAACAATACATTTTACAATGACATATAGTTAACAGATTTAGAAGTAAAACTTTAGCTACTTATATACGGGTCTCAAATTTAATACGATATCCGATCGCTTACAAAGAATTATTCAAATCGCACCGCGTTCAATATATGCCCAGAAAAATGTGAAAAAATAAGCTAATCAGCTGAAACTCAAAATCAGTAACCCACTTAATGTCCTACATTTGATTGATTTTGTTTTTTCGGCTCTATTTGGTTAAAATATTGCCGTTCAATTCTTTGGAAAAATAATTTTTTGAAAAATATTTAAGTTATTTTTTGAATTTATGAAGTCCACTTGTGAAAGAAATTATTCTTCGTATAGAGACTGCAGATAAATAAACTTAGGATCAAAAGGATCCTTTAAATAGTTTTCCAAAAAACTGGCTCACGTCAGAATTTAGATATTGATTGTATCGTTTCACACAATTATTTTTTTAGGAAATTTTTGGTGAAAAATCCTTAAAAAAAGTAGGGTAAAAAAATAACTTTCGAACGGCGTGATCGTATAAAATTTTCAACAATATTTTTGGAAATAAAATTGCAAAACTTTATGACATATTTGAATTGTACGGTCTGTGACAATATGTATTTCTGCGCCTGTTTTGGCTCCCGAAATATTTTTTGCGCTTTCAGATAGTCGAAGGGTGTGAGGGGGGTTAAAAATAAATTGGTCCTCAGGTATGGGATACACTCATAGAATGCATACGAGTTTAGTCGAATTTTTACTTGAAGTTTCTGAGATAATTGAATTGTTATTTCAGCGTTGAGTCGAGATTAATTAACTGTTTCAGGAGGTATGGCATCTAAGTTTTTAATAAGGTCTTGGGAAGCAAAAACTACAAATTCTGATCAAGTCATCGAAAAAATTTTTTGGGAGTGTTTTAATGAAAAATTAACCAAACAAATATCGTTTGATTGAATTTGACGACAGATATCCGAAATAAAGCACAGAGGGAGAGGAATATCCAATAAAAAATGTCAAGATCCAGTGTTTATTGCAATTAAAAGAAAACTAGCATTAAAATGTACAAATGCTGTCTAAAAAGAGTTAATTCGTTCCCGTGCTGAGGTTTGCTAGCAATTTCGGTTAATTCAACCGGGAGTTTCATAGTTTTTTATTTTTTGGTATATGCTTCTTGTAAATGTTTTGTCAGGGAAGTGTATGCACACAAAAACGTTTGGCGTATTTTTCCCGCTGGCTGGCACCTGCTTTTACAAACTGGCTTGATCAGATAATATCGCTTGATACGTGTTTATCGAGAAAAATTAATTTTAGCGACCAATACTTCTGAAGCTACTGTGATAATTACTAAAATCGTACAGTGCCATTGGCACTAAATTGATCAGAGTGTTTTACTCATCTTTAAACAAAAGAATGTTGAATTTTAATCGCTTAGTTTTTTGCATTTTTATTGGTTTGTTCAACAATTTATTTTACTTTTTTAATTCGTTAACAGTAAATACGGTAGCTTGTTTCGAATCATGTTTAAAATTGGTTTTTGAGATAATTAGTGAGAAGTAGCTTTAAAATTAGTTGTAACATTAGTGTGTATGATGTCTATTCTCATTGTCATCAAAAAATGTTTTTTTGCGATTTGGAAAATAACATTGAGAAAATAAATCCTTGTCTCGAACAGCCAAGGAACAAAATTAACCAAAATGAATCTTAGGGCTCTGCTAACTACTTTTTTAGTGACTCATCAATACCAATTTTTGGGACCCTACAAATCAAGCTCGAAGAACAGTTTGAAGCTGGATAAAATTTTTATGACAGAACGATCCTGGATTTCCCCTGTTCCCGCGCGCATTAAGATACAACAGAAGTAAAAATATCGTCACTTTTGATAACTCTTCTTGCTTGATCAGTAATCAAATGCCAACGATATAATTTTAAAGAGTAAATTTTTTGTTCAATTATTTTACCACTACAGATATTTCTTTTGTTTTGAAGTGTAACATTGATCGACTTTGAAAATCCTGTTCTTGCGCCCTTAATAGCGACCAGTATCTCCCGTTGAAAGTAATTTGCGTGGTTGGAAATTGTGAAACTCAAATTCTAAAATCGATTTGTAGTTTGAAATTGTTAATTCCGAATTACAGAGATTATGCTTAGTGGATATTAACTTTAATATTTATATTTGACATCGATGACATAGTTGTGGTCTGATATATAATATTTATAGAAAAATAGTTTGAAGTTGGAAACGATGCCTAGAAAAAATAATATTCCTCATCTAGCACCAATCACATTATGAATCGTTTAGCTTTAATTTGATCGACCCGAATTTTGCTTGATCGTAGTTATAATAAGACAAAAACACAAATATAATCAGTAGGTGAGACCATGGCAACACTCACCAAGGGCAACAGTGAGAACCAATGGCAACACTTTTTCGCAGATTTGTATTTCAGACCTATGAGCAACACCGGGAATTTTACAAGAGTTCGAAAAAAAAAAATTTTTAATAATCGCGATTTTATTCGAAATTTTTTTAGCAGTATTTAAATCAAGTTGACACCTGATTTCCCGTAGCCCTAGTTTTTTATTTCTCTAAGCTAAACATTGATTAACCAAACTTCTTCTCTACCATAATGTATGGGTTATTTTTTTCGATCTTCAACTCATAATTTTGATAAAATTTATTAATATGTTATAATTATCCAAAATGATGCCTTGAATAAGTTGATTGTCTAGTTAATCAAGAATCCGCGATTTTCCATAGGTCCCCATTTCAAAGTAATGACGCCGGATAAAAGAAGGCCTTAGGTATCATTTTCGATTATATTTGTGAATTCAATAAAATATTGTTTAATTTTATAATCTAGGACAAACTATGAAGAAACTGTAATTAAGTTTTCAGAAAAACTGCTGCAGAAAAAACATGTATCAATTAGAAAAAAAACAGAACTATTGAGACCAATGGGCAACAGTGAGACCAATTGGCGACACTTTTTCGAAAAGCCGTGTGTTGCTCAATTGGTCTCACTACTGTATGAGTCAAAAGTGTCAAGACAAACAGCGAAGTTAACGCAAATATTATCCACAAAAATGGCGACACTTCTCTTTAATTGCAAGAGCTTTTATATTTACTTGATTGTCGGTAAATGGTGAATAAATTGCTATTGTTTGAATCTGCTTCGAAATCAAGTAATCCATTTTCTGACTTTTTAAGGAGCAGGGTGATCACAAAAAAATTTTTTGTAAGCGACGGTAAACACATGCAGTAAATGATATGGCTTGACTATCAGCAGTTTCTTTCGCAGTTTGCTTGTTGTTTGCCAAGTCTCCGGCAATCAACACAAAGTTTTCAACACAATAGGATCAAACATTAAACAAATAAAACGATATATCAATTTAATCCATTTTCAATTTGGTAGAGTTTATGCGTGACACAATTAAGTAAGTTCACAGTTTATATAAGGAGAGGCACGATCTAGTCAAAAGTGATAAGATCTTGAATGTTTCGATATCAAATGGGTGAAAGTTAGGTCAAATATTCACTGTTCAGTTTAATGGGCAGCAGTATTCGTAGGGTTATGTCTATTTTGGATTCTTTATCTCAACCTCAAGTCTATTAAAAAAACTTATATCCTTTGAGCGTGTTCCGAATCCAACTGATGCTGTTCTCCAGTGATTGTTCCGTGATGATACTTGAGTGATAACGCACACCGGATCAACATTGGCGTTCCCAATATCAAGCATTTTGCCTATAGACATACTCAGACATTAACTAAAACAAAATTGAAAAATCAAACACGCGCGATAGATAATTAGCGAATCATTTTCAAGATGAACTAAGGGCTGAGAAAATAAAAAGGGTAATATGTGAGCATAAGACCAGAATACCTTCCGGATTATTTCTATATTTTGGGAAAAATTGACGTTCTAACAATTTCAATAATCTATTTTTACCAAATTTTCTGGTGGATTTAATTTTTGCTATTTTTCACGCATTCAAGTTATTTATTTAATCAGTTTATAAAAGATATCATAACTTTAATATTTCAAACATATAACAAATCCACAAACTAAAATGCGTTTTTTCAATATTTTTGTTTTGTTAATTGAAGTGAACTGAAAGCAAATTTATATAACTGGAGAATTTTTCTGTATAAATTTATACCACAAGATAAAAACGTATCTGAACATAATGTCACATATATGTCAGAACGTTATTTATCTGCTGTGATAAAATTTATAGAAAAATTCTCAGTAATATAAATTGCTTTCAGTTCAACCTTCAATTAACAAAACAAATATTTATTAACATTATTAAGTGTGGTATTTCACACAATTTGGTTAATACGGTGAAAATGAAGAATTCTTTGAAACGCCGTGCGTTTAACGGTTATTCTGAGTTGGAATCAAAAATGAAAAACTTGTTTGAAGATCATTGGTTAACTTTTGAAGCAGAATTAAAGAAAAGTTTTAATTGTTTATTTAATATTTTTGTAGTTAATTGGAGAGAAATATTTTTTTATGAATCCCGTTCGGATTTTTTTGTTTTTATTCGCAAGATAAAGCTTTTAATTCTTTTAAAAGTGACAGAAATTGTTTTTTTAAACGATAAGTGATCATTGGTTGATTTTGTCTAAGACGAAACTTGAAACACACGCCGTAAGAAAAATTTATATCGATTTCTCACAATTTTCCAGAGAACACGAAATAGCTCATGAAAAATCTTCGATCGAATGAGAATTAAAAAAAAATTTTCGACCGAAGTCAAACAATCACTTGTGAATTTCCGACCATTGCTGTAGGAAACCAAGAAATTACAATCAAAAATTCGTACTCAAAACATTTTCTTAAAGTTTGGGGACTTGATAGGTGATGAAACCCATGACTTCGGCTTAAATAAAGTTTTCTATATTTCGAAGAGATATCCTTTATCACTTTTTGGTTAGAATGCGTAGCCACTACTCCTTTTAAAACGTGTGATTTTAACGTTGTGGTTACGCATCCTAACCAAAAAAGTGATAAGGATATCATTCAAATCAAAAATTTTGTGAGCAAACCTTAATTTTTTATTTTCAGTACGATTATTTAGAAAAAAAAAATATTCCAAAACTCAGGGAGTTATAGACTTCGGATATACAAAGAGAAGATTTTTTGAAGGTCATTTCAGCAGAACGTCACCTTTAATCGACAATGCGAACCTGAGTAGACAAGAAATATTGTATGCTGGTTGGGTTTTAGTTTCTTTATATTAATTATCACTTAGGCATTCAACGCTGAGTAAAATCCAAAAGAGGATTCGAACGGGCGTTGTAATAGCAGACGAAATATTATCGATTTGCAAGCTGCAGAAATCGAATGAGCAGTGTTTGTTTATGATTTCAAAAATGATGCCATGAATTTTATCTAAACTCATATTAAAACTGACCCCTGACCAATCAAGATTTTATTGAATGCAGTCACACGCAAATTATCGCGAATCCTAATTTTTCAATGACGTCAATTGTTATTCGGAAAACTCATTAAGCTATTTAAAGCGTAATAATAGCCAAATAAAAATTAGAAATGCTGATTCTTGGGAATCTAGAAATATTTTAAAAAATATCTTTGGAATGATTATTATCTTTGTTTAAATTAATTGGTGAAATAGCAATTTTAAAAGCGAGTTTTATTTTTTTCAAATGTCAAGTTTTTTGAAATCAGAGGTTACAAAAATTGAATTCACGTTGATCTTTGGACCCTTAAAACCTTTCAAATAATAAATTGATTATCAAAGATATTAATATATTAAAAAATCAATAGTCATGCTTGTTTTTGAAATCTTTCTAGCCTGAAAACAAATCTGCAAGGTAGTCTAATACAACACTCGATTTCAAAATAGAAAGAAACTATAAGTTGATGGCAAACAATCATAATGAACTTATCAACTCAAGAAACTTTCAGAAGAAACAAACGCCTCTCGGAAAATAATAAGATGAAATTTGAAACGCTTCATCATTGAAAACAAAAATTTGCTGCGAAACAGTTGAAAATACGCTTGTGAAAATTCCAGTTTTTGGACTAAAATATCAATCTGACAAAATGTACATAGAGAAGATTGTATAATTACTGAATATTATATTTTTCTTTATTTAACTCTTCAAGACAAATCATCATCCACACTCACCGTATTCCTATTAAAATAATCTATAAATAATGACCTCATTGAAGACTTTTTGGAACAAAATTTGAAAGAAACACACAACTGGTGTCCTGACAGTCAGACTCTGACTTGATGGAATAAAAATTAAAGTCATTTTGTGTTTAACTTGATTTCCATCAAATGAGTATCTGAATTCTGAATTTCAACCCCTACATTTTGCATATGATTCACATTTTTTCGAAAAGCGAAATTTATCGAAAATGATCTCTACTTGCGCTTTTACAACCACGCGTCATAACTCTGAGCCAGTCTTCAATCAGAACTCGATTGTCGACTTAATTCAAAATCCCGCTATTTCATTGGTCACTTTCTCAAAGTTATGACGCGTGGTGTGAAAGACGCAGTTAGAGTCATTTTTGATATATCAAATGTTCACAAATTTAGACCTACGGTGAAACAGTGAGTTCAAAAGCTCAAAGTAATAATATGAACTTCGATTTCTTAGAACACATAAACTTTTATCCAATTTAATATTTTCATTTTATTATTGTATTTTTTTGACCTGTTCCGCGTTTGCATCTTCAGAATGAGAAAAAATCGAAATTTATAAGGCAGAAAAGTTTTTTGTGTCAAAAAATATAATGACTAATCAGGCCATAGTTGGCTTAATTAATGCCAATAGTTTCATGATTAAATAATCTTTTTGAGTATTCAACAAAAGTTTTTGCATATAAATACGCTATCCCTTCGAACATTTTACGAGCATTTTTGTTAAGAAGGGTCTTTCCGTTATTGGAAAATGGCTTTTCAATAATTTTAACCTTTCAATCCTTCAGAAGTGATGAATGAGGCGTATAAGATATTACAGTAATATCATGTATTATTTCCGGAATCATCCCAAATGTTCAGGCCCCAAAATCGGCGCATGAATAATTCAATAGCAAGGAAATTATATGCAGCACCTAAGGGCATTAAGTGGGCGCGATGAGTCATCCTTTCGACACAAAAAAAACTTTCTCTGCTTATAACTGTTCGAATTTTTCCTACCGGAAGATGCGAAACGCGAAACATGTCAAAAAAAATTTTCGATTAAGATTAAGATATTATTATTAGGTCTCAAACAACCACACACAAACTTTTTATTTAAATTTTTTTCAATTTTTTTTCGAAAAAAATCAAGACTGACGTGTGTTTTGAAATCATGGAAGATTTTTCTTATCGTTAACTTATCATTCGATTTAGTTTTCAGAAATCCCAAAATTAACAAATCTCCAGACAGAAAAAAATTGCATTAAAGGACCATTAAAAAAAAATACAATTTGAATATTGAAAAAAGTGAACATGTTTTGATCAACCTTATATTTATCTTATACACGTCGTTGTTTAACTTTCGTAATAGCTCAATAGTATAAGTTCCTGAAAAAGCTTAAATTTACCGGTGCAGAAAAATGAGAGGAATGACAAATACTATAATGATTAATTTTGTGGTGAATGTATATCAAAGTAGGCCCGGAAAATCATTATTTTGCCCTATAGTGGCGGATTTGTTTATATTTTGCAGGAGAACCATGAATAAAATTGACCTTTGCAAAGATGGTTTCAAAATTTGACCAAAAAAGTGTTCAAAAACGCAAAACCGTTATGGAGAATATCAAATGATTTATCTTGAATTTTTCGAATGAAGTTTCAAGTTTAATGAAAAAACCAAAAGTTTTTAAAAGTTTTCGATAATTTTTATTTTTGCTCCACGGGAGATATTAAATTTCCACTTTTTCTGCTTAATTTTACGCACATAAACTCAAAAGCGCGCTTCGAAATAAAGCAATCTGAGCTTATCGATTATGCTCTATCTATCTGAAGGCGAATTCCGACCAAAATGACGGTAAAGAAGAAAAAAGAATGACATTGAAGATGTCATTACTAAAACTGTTGGAAATTTTAAACTTTTTTTTCTGACAGTTTATGTGGAAATAATATAAAATAATAATTAGTGGAGCTATTTTTCGATTAATTTTTGAGAAGTAATTCACACAAATTGGTTCATTTTCAAGATTAGACAAAAACAACTTTTTTTTCACACTCAATAAATTTGATTTATTGTACCGATTCTTTAAATATGAAAAAAAAAATTACATAAAATTGACTAAGAAAACAGTTTTCCAAATCTTTTAAATGGTTGAAATTAAAAACTAAATAGTTATTTTTTTCTTTTTATTACAGTCTGACTGTGACAGTCAATCATAATAAATATCCAAATAGAATTCAATTGATCTTTAACTCGCATGCACCAAATTTGCCATCGCTGTAAATCATAAGCTCGGCATCGATATGGACAACCTCGTATCAACAACGATTTTTGAATCTCGAGCATTTGCTTTTGTATTATCCGAAAATACTTTTGATTCTTCGAATAGCGTCAGAATAATCTGCGCGAAAACGCTTGCCGCAGAAAATGTAAAAATTGGATTTATCACTATCAGGGTTCAATAAATTATTATGTTTCACTAACTATAAAAATTGATTGGCTATTTTTGTTAACCTTTCCTGTACTAAGCCATGGTGTCACAGACGCGGTCTTGGAAAAGCCTTAAATGAAGATTTGAGATTTAAATTTGTCCAAACATATTTAATCTTTTAAAATTAACCAAAATCAACTTTTTGCGTTCTGCATTTTAACGCATCAGGTTCTCACATGTACTTTATGAACTGCTGTTAGCACATAAACGGTCGTTTGGTTTTATAACCTTTAGAGGCGTTTGAATAATACTCCAAATCAAGGGAGAGAGTTTGTCAATTGCACAACCAATCAAATAAATTTAAAAATTTCCGAATTTTTTTTGATAGTAATGATTAAAATTAATTGGTATTTGAACTTTAACCACTTAAATCAGGAATCAAGGATATTATCTCAGATTAGCCAGTTTGTAAAACTAGCTTTCATCTTGCGTAAAACATTTGTCAAAATATTTTCGCATGCCTACACTCCCAGACACATGAGCAAGACAGTGAGTCCTAAATCCAAACGGAAATCTATCTTTTCTCATGTTTTAACTTTAAATAAACCAAAATTTAATATATATGCTAAAAAAAAGTATGCAAAAATTCATAAAAAAGTTTGTGGATAAGTGCTATAATACTATTGCAACGGCCTTTCGGATTTCATCGGAAATCATCTTCTTTTGCATTTAAAATAGAACGCAAAATAGAGGGATCGTTCAGATTTTATGAAGACATAAGTAACAAACTTGATCATTTGTCTCCTTCTGAGCAATTCGGAGTAGGCTTATGAATTTAAAATCTTAATAATCCAAAAGGACGAAATGGGCAAACATGCCCTCGGAGTTTTGAATTATTATTCTTGGTCAGAAATGCTTCCATAAACATTTTAAAATTTATTTTATAATTTTTCCCAGATGATATTGTTTCAAAAATAATAATTGCGGAAACGGTGGTTCATGTATATCCTATTCCAGTCACTTTTTGGTTCAAATTGCCTAGCCGATTAAACAAATGTGTTTCCGATTGATTGTGTCGCGATCTCGTTATGGTGTGTATTTACCGATTTTCCTTGTTATTGTTTATTTACCTAGGAATTGTTACGTTCGGATAGGGACCCTATCACTTCGGAGTGCTACCCATTATAAACTATAAGATACACGCACAACAAAAGAAAAAGGGATATTCTAGAGAACATTAAATAGAAAATTTTACCGGACTGCCCTAATATTATATGAGGGTATTAAGTTTAACTTGTTATTCCGCAACCTTTCGATTACAAAGAGAGAAATTGGCAGAAAATCACGTGCTTTTTTCAACGAATCATAGCGCGCAAAAAGTTTGAGCTGGTTATCAACGTAATAAGAACGCTCATAGAATCGACAAATAATGATACGTCAGAAATTTTATAATATCTAAATAAGATAAAGTTCGGCCTACCAATTTTTCCAAATATGTCAAAAATTCCAGCTCATTTCGACATTAAAACATGAAAAATACAGTCTCACTATTTTCTAGGTTCTTTTGTTCGATTAATAAACGACTTTCATTGCAACAAAGGGGTGTGGTGTTTTTTTTGCTATATCAGTGATATCGGTGATAAGTATATAATATCACTTATTTTCACAAAAAAAGTTCATTCCAGCGTCCATTTTCCATAAATAAAAAAGATTTTTCAAAGAAACAATGAATTTGCCTGATGGAATTAATAAATATACTGGGAAAGTTTTTGAAAATTTTCTGATCTCACCTTGGCAGAGTTTGAGCTCATTTCAATTTTCAACATTTTGATTGTTTGCCAAATTATTCACCGGAAGCCACATTGCAATGAGCGAAGATGAGAAAACATTTTTATATTCGTAATAATATGGCGTAACCATTTCCCGCAGCATGTTGTATTTTTTCCTTGATTCTGACATATAAAAAAGGTTAATTTCCCTCGGTTAGGAACGCGTTAACAAAATAAATGATGACTTTCTTGATATATTGAAAATATTCAAATTTAAAAACAAAATTATTCGTCGATATTTTGCATTCATAAATGAAATTTCGAAGACATTAAAAAGTAATAAGAAACAAAAATTGAAGTAATCAAAAAATGCATAATTCATGTAAAATTCAAAAGAATTTTAAGGAGTGAGCGGCGAATTGCAGCTTCAAGTAAAATATTTGATACACTTATTTGTAAAAATTTTCTGCCAAGTTTTTTCACTCATGAATTTTTTTTTGGTTTTGAGATTATTCGAAGAAAAGTCGGTTTTTCGGGATCAAAATTAAAGGTAAAATTAAGAAGGATTTGTGATGAATGTTCCAATTTCGATCTAAAAATATTTTATAACAATTTTAATTTTGCAAATAAACACTTTGAGCTTCGAATATTTCCGTAAAAAAATTCAAGTTTTTTCATTGTTTTTCCTCATAAATATTTGTAAAATTTTAAAAATATCTGATATTTACAAGCACTTCAGAACACGAAGATTTCCAAAAATTATAAAAAAAGGCGATGAGAGTCTCTAGCGCTGGGTTTTGTCAATTTATTTTGTACATGAATGAGAAAAATTGCATGTGAATTTGTAGAGGAGATGTATTTTAGCGAGTCTTCCAAAATGCTCTGATTGACTGTTTTGCCATCTAGAGGCAAATATATCAATAAAACGAGTCTAAGATACTTCGTTTCATATATCAGACCCATGCTAAACAAAAAAAGGGGTCAAGATGTATTTGATTAATTTTGAAAACTTACGGTTAACAACTCTTATGATTGCCATATAGGCTGAACATATATGATTAACGGGGTATAATCAAGCCAAAATCAGAAAAAGCCAATATATATTTCGCTGACAGTCATTAACTCCACCACAATGGATGCGTTGTCCGTTTAGCACATACATGATACGATTTTCGTACGAGTTCTTCAATAAGGTTTGAATGAATCCATGTAACTTTAAAAGCCAGTTTAAAAAAATGTCCAAATTAAACCATTTTCATATTCATTTTAACTTTTTGAGGCTATTGAAAAAGCAAACAACAATTTACTTATTATTTTTTTTCAATAAATGTTCTTATTTCGACTTTTAAGATAGGTTTTCAGTCAGGTTTGCTGAATTTGCGCAGAATCCCTTATAATCACACCCTTCACATCGGTTCCTTAATATCTTTTTATTCTCTACAAGGAGACAATATCGCTGAAAGTTTTTTTCATTGAATTAGATAATATTTGGGTAGGATCTGACTGAGACCGTCCATTTGACTCTACATAATTACACACCTGGCGCCGCCTGGTGTGGTGAGGGACGCGCTGCTCAAATAGAGGCAGGTACTTTGTTATATATTATCGTTGTACTATAGTATATATATATATACACAGGATTTGAAAAAAATATTATTAAAATATATAAGAAAAATAAATTAATGAATTTATTCTGTAGTGACCCTCGTAAAATATAATATTATTTATTTATTTATCAACGTTTCGATGAAGCCTTCGTACTTACTAGTTTTATTATATACCGAAGATGAAATATCGAAACGTTGCATAAATAAATAAAAATATTATATAGATAATTTATTTGTAATTGAATTGATGAATTGTAATAGCTGATAAAATATATTTAAAAAATTAAGAATAAATGAAATTGTCTTATTAAATCTCTATAAAAATTTGAACATACAGAAAGAATAATTTGAAGGTGACTTTCAGGCATATGGAAATTTTAAAGTGAGTGAAATTCCTGAATGTTAATCATAATAAATAGATAAAGAAACGATTGAGAATAGCACATTTTTATTTGACTGTACATTTTGGGTCTTTGAAGAAATTTCTGACAAAACCAGAGGAGTACAGCTGACGGAAATTACAGTAATTCGTAAAATTTAGGAAATCGGGCCGACAAAAAAATAATGATGTCATTTAAAGAGTGACTTTTACCGGTAAAAATTATAGAGTATAAATACAAATTTCTTCCAAGAAATTTATAAAATGTTCGACTTTAATCAGAACAAAAACCTAGTAGCAGGCACAGATAGAATGCTTTTTTGTTCAATATTTCACGTGGACAACGTAAGGCACTTAATTTCCACATAAAAATTGCATTTATTTTTGAAAATTACGTTTAATGCGAGTTTTTCAAAGTCTTGCTCATTTAAATGTGTAGACAAATCTTGCAAAGCAAAACGAAAATGGTGTTGTGTGGATACCGATTTAATTTAAACGAAAGTAGAAATTCGAAATAATGGCAAACAAAAAAAGTTGTACTTTGTGGATCGAGAAAATCCAATTATTGGATGTAAATTGGCGTGTGATCTGACATTCTTGCACACAGACATTCAGTAGCCTGTGAAGTGGATTTCTACAAACATCTCCGCCGAGAGTTCGTGTTGAGCAAACAGAAAAAGGAGATCGTTGTTAAACAACAGGTGGTTCCGGAAACTTTCGCCGAATGGAAGATCGTGGTTCCCCTGGAGCGAATCAATCGACGATTAAAGAACTGCTCAACTGCTACATTTCGTTTCACAAATGTTGCCATACTCTACACAATTCAAAACTCAATATGTCAGAGAATTCGATTTTCAAATCACCGGAAACAATCTTCAAAATCGACGAAATGGTCAAACTATCTCTCGACACCAAGAAATTCTGAAAATATTTGACCAGTGGTCATTATTCATAATGACTGCAAATCGTCATTCTGTATTTCATATTTTCGGAAATTTGGTACTGTTAATGTCTTTCAGACATATCACAGAATTGTCAACCGATTTTCAAATTCCTGAAGATCATCTTTTGGTAGAACTCCCTTATGTTAAATTTTACTTTCAATTCATTTACAAAATAAATTCATTTACAAAATAAATTCATTTCAAATATAAATTCATTTATTTAATTATTCTTATATATTATAATAAATTTTTTCAAATCCAGTGTTTATCACGGATTATATATTACTATAATACAACGAATAATATATACAAAGTACCTGCCTCTATTATTGCAGCGCGCCCCCTCACACACCAGGGGCGCCAAGTGTGGTAATTATGTAGAGTCAAGATGGACGGTCTCAGTCAGGAGTAACCGATATTTGGCATCTCACGGATTCTGGCACTTTTTGCAAGTAATAATTCTTTCGATAAGAACAAAAAAACGCGTTGGTTTTCTTTTTTCAACAAAAAAATTGTGAAGAAAAGTGCTTGGTTAAAACCTCAAACTTTATGCAATTCCGACCAATCGGCACTGACCGGACTTAAGGGGTCGATGCATTTAAACGGTACCGGTCCACTGATATAACCAACTAGTTCTATTGTATCTGAAGCCCCTTCCTTAATCTCAACAAACAAAAAAACAGGTAACGAGTTTCCGAACTTTTAACGCGAAAGACTAAAATCATGCAAACAAATCTCAGTCGAATATAATCACATTATAGCTGAACAAATTTCGAACTTACCAAAATGGTAAGACTGAATAATCGAAAATGAACCATTGAAAAAATTAAGCATAACTCGACACTTCACACCCATTCTAATTTTTACATTTCAGTGCCAAAGTACATGTAAGAGACAGGGAGCGAAAATGATTAAAAAATTGAAAAGCTAAATTCAATAAAAGTAAAATAATTTGTCAAAAAACTTTAACTTTATTAAATGGCGCTTTTTATGTTCCTATACAATTTTAACTAATATTATCGCACATTTACGCAACGATATCACACCAATTTTACCTTTTGAAATTCAAAATAGCTTTGAAAATTTTATAAAGTACCTTGAAGCTGATATATTTTTTTCATAATGCAATTTTAAAAATACCGACTGGAATATTATGGAAAAGATTTATCAGAAACTTCAACTAATTCGGTAGAGGCAATTAATAAAAACTAAAACGGCTTGTATATTACGGCAAAATCAATTTCGAGGCTGCCTGTGACATTTTGATCGTTTTCAAAGCACATTATCGGTCTGAATAGAATACAAAGTTCTACAGTGTATTCTTAATCCACGAAAAAATCAAACAATTTTAAATATGAAATAAAAATGAGAATCACCGCGGAATATAATTTATCTCCAGTTATAATCAAGAAATTTATGTTTTACAATATTCATCAATTGGATGTCTTAACCTGAGCGTTTAACAATGTTTATCAAAATTTGAGTTATTCTGACTCTGACAATTATGAAAAGCGGGGATAATGATGAAAATGACCTCGAATACACTATTTTAATAATTTAATTATAATAATTTATTTGAACTGTAACTACTTATCTTTAAATTATTTCTATATGTTTTATGCAATTTGAATGTTTTATATGTATTATATGTTCAAATCTTTATGTAAATAAATTTCTTACAAAAACTCAGAAGACTTTGCAGCTTTTATTTTGAAATCTTAGAACAATAAAGACAATACACCAACAAAATAAGCAAAATAATTCGAAAGGTCGCGTCAAAAACTTCGATAATTTGTTTCACTATTATTTGTTTGCTGAATAAGCTTACTAAGCTCTAAGAGCTACGAAGGACAATAGAATCTAGTTGGTTATATCAGTGGACCACAATCCATTTTAACAGATACGGAAATTATAGGCTCTTGATGAAAACTTTTCACTGGTTTGTAATAAATTTTTCTCAATATACCATCAGAGTTAGTCATATAATCCAGGCAACTTTTGTTAAGCTACAAAATTTTCGAATTATTGCTTTAAGAAATTTGAGGTGTAATTGAAACTTTTGCAAGCTCGCAAATTATAGAAAAAATTTTCGAAAAAAAGTTTCATATGCTATTTGAAGAAAATCATATGCACATGGTTTTCTGATTTTTGGTCTAAACTTGCATCGGAAATATTTTTGAAAAATTATCCTCATTTCTGTTCAAAATTCTCAATCTTAATTTTTTTGAATCTGAGCTGCAAATACAGAGAATGGCTCTTTGACCTTTATCAAATATGTCTCCTTTTTTTGTTTTATTTCCTTGCTTGTTATACTCTGAATCATTAATTTTTGCAACGAAACTACGATTGGCAGAAATCACTCGAAGCCCTCTTTTAACCATAATCAAACAAATTTATCACACCCAACTTGCCTAATTGGTAAACCGACTCATCCACCGCGTAAAATTTAAAAAATTAACTCATAAAAAAGAATATTACCTTCGATGTGCTAAAATTCGTTTTTTTTTTTCAAAAATTGTAATTTTCGATCTTGACGGAAAATCGTATAAGTTCAAATTAAAATAAATTTTCAACGGTGATCAAGACCGTTTGTAAAGGGCTCCTTATTATAAAAAATAGTAATTAAATTTAACGGTCATTTTGACCACTTCGATAGCAAACGCGCGTTTTTTGAGTGTTGTCAAAAGACGATTTATAAGGTAAAAATATCGATCTGAAGGAAATCAGAATAAACGAAGTGAGCTTATAAATTGCGACTTTTGTTTCGAAAACGTTTTTATCCGAAAATTTTCAAAGAAAGAAAAAATGAAAAAAGTGCAAATCTGCAAAATGCACCGACCCCCTTAATGTTATAATCATGAATGGCGTATGTTTTTGGCAATATTGCAAGATACGGAATATTGTGCAAGCTTATCTATCAAGGGGGCTCCTTGCGGTTTTACTAGATTTTAGACAAAATTTTCAAATAATTTGGCTTAGAAAACACAATTTTATTAATCATCAAAATAGCTCAAACGAGCTCAAAGATCTTGTTAAAATAAAATAAAAAAATTGGCCGGAATTTGACTATTGTCTCCAATTTTTTAAAGAAAAACTAATAATCAACATTTTCAGAAAGACACCTTTTCAGAAAAATAATAGTCCGATGAACCAATTTTTTTCTTTTATTATTCAAAAATAGTTGCGCTCAGTTTGAGCTTTCTCAGAATGTGATCGAATAAGTTGTTTGAAAACCCGAATATATTCAAAAAGTTTGGCTAAAAATTCAATAAAAACGACCAGGAGCGCCCGTGATAGATATATAAGGGCCTTTTTTGGGACTTAATAATGTGTTATTTTTAGTGAAATCTGAACCTGTTAAATTTTGAACTTAGTTTTTGATATATTTCAAACCTTAACTATACATTCTTCCTTTGATTCTCTGAAGCCAAATTTGTTTGCATATTTCGCTTTTATCAACCCCAGTCACAACGATTTTGGTGTACAGAATAACTGGTAGAGTGCTTTATCGGGAAATATATTTAAAGTCAAGAACGAAACGAATTCAAATTGTCATGAATTCCCTCTGAATTTGTTTTAAATTCTATAACGAAGAATAAACATGGCCCGTATGTTTACGTTTCATTTGAAAATTTTGCTATATTTTAAAGTGGCCCAAATTTTTTTATATTTTCTCTGCCTTGAAACGGCAGCAAGGCTTAATAATAATGGAATAACCATGTGAGGTAATCTTTGAATAACAGATTGAGGGAAACGAACATTCCAATAACCTTTTTGAATGAAAACTCTAAGTTTTTCTGAAAAAGGTTTTCACATGCTTTTAATGACAAAATCGCGTTTGAATTTTTTTTAAGTCTCTGATGGTCAAAAGCTTTCCTTAAACCTAAATACCTGGGATCTTTTCTTAAATACAATCTTTCATCAATTTTTTTGTCTCTCTAAGCTTGACTTTTTAATTGAAAAAACGAAAAACTTAGCAAAATTTTACTGCCTCCTAGTGTTTAGTAATCACAAGTTACTTCAATATAAGTCTGAGATTTAATGTGTCATGTTACATTTTTTGCAAACAATCACGAAATCAAAAAAAAAATCAGAAAAATAAACTTAAAATTTTCAAAATTATGTCTGAAAAAATGAAGAATTTTTCACTGAACCCATTGACGCTGTAGAACAGAGGATAAATATCGAAAACAACATGCTAATCTGTTTGACACTTGTATAATATTTACACCTGAAGAATTGTGAGATCAAATTGCTGTTGCTGAAAATGTCCAGTTCATACTCTTTAGCAATTTTGATATGTGCAGTACTTTTCGAGGTTTAAAATTAAAGTTTGATCATATTTTTTTTGCCGAAAAATTTTGGCGATATTGGCACATTCTTTGATATGGACTGAATTAAATTTTTCGTTAAAAAAATGAAAAAACGCGTAAGCGTTCAAAATGACGTCATAAGTCAAACATTTTTATTTAATTTATAAGGAGTTTCACGATATGTTTGAATAAAGCGAATCATCAAAATGCAAAGTGTTTAATACTGCACCAAACAAAAAAAGGTTCAGAGTTTATCCCTTATTCACACTTTTGTAAATATCCCGGCCCTGATTAAGAAACGTAGTTTGTTTTTAAGTAGGACGGCCGGGATATTTACAAAAGTGTGAATAGGGGATATGTGGAACATTCAATCTTAAAAATGACGTCATTTATGACGACCACAAAGTAATTTTGAAAAAAAATATTGGCACATTTGGCGATATTGGAGCTGGAAGTTTTCCAGCGTGAAATGGCGTGAGTTTTTTTTTCGGCGATATCGGCCCGAGCTTTGCACCAGCTGTTTTAATTAAATAAAGTTCATTAAAATATTTGCATGATTCTGAATCAAATTCGAGGATAGTGAAATCATAAAGTTTTTTGTGATGTTCAAGAATTGATTCGTTCCACCATGCTTTAAAAATCAATTTAATATTTTCAATTTTTGGTAAAATAAAGGTGGAAATCTAATTAAAATTGATTTTTTTTCATAATTCAGTTATTTTTTATTTGGGTTACTTGCAAAATCGATAATTTGACAATTTCTTGAACTTTCTTCGCGTTTAAAGCGAGAGTTCAACGTTAACCGGGTTTATTTAGTCGTGATAAATTTAGTTTAAGGTTAAGAACAGTGTTAAGGAGTTTGAACGAACATATTTTGAAAGAATCGACCGGAGTATTTCGCATTTTACACCTTGGTGAAGTCTCAACTTCATAAAGTACGAAAAACATTTCTTCATTATTAATTTAGCTTGTTTTTAAACTTACTTTGCATTTCAAGTGATCAATTTTTCAAATAGTTAAAATCAAGCACTTTCTAAAAACACTGTAATTAATATAAATAAATTTCTTTTTGTCTACCAGGCGCTCATAATTTTCGATTTATTAAAAGTTCTTTTTTTCGTATGGAGCCGGATTATACGGTCAATAACCTTAAATAACTACAAGGGGGGCCTATATCCCTTTATCACTTTTTGGTTAGAATGCGTAGAAAACTTACGCAATTTCACGATTTTTAGCTGAAATAATTCCAGTGCCAATATAGCCAAATGTGCCGATATCGCCGAATGTGCCAATATCGCCGAAATTTCAAAAAAATTTTAAAAATGATGTTGTGGGCAGGTTATTCTCGACTTTCTTGGATTTTTTATTTGAGTTGACAACGGGATTATTTCAGGGATGGGGATCATGATTGACGTCATTTTCAATATTTAATTTCCCAAATTTACTCTATTTTGTTTTTATTTGAATGCGTTTGGTAGGGTACTTAAGGGGGTGGTGTGAGTGATTTTTGGGATTTGCACGGCTTCGTACGGCTGAACCAATGAGAGTGAGACATTTCTGAAACAAACATTGGAAAGATCTATCTTTGAACTAGCAACTTCATTTATCATTATAGTACCACTCTAACTAACCATCTGCTAAACCACGGTTAAAGTCGAGTCCCTCGGCCTTCTTTCAAAGAAATAAGGATCCTAGAGCTGATATGGGAAAATTTTGAGACTTGATGATAATTTGCAAAATTGTCTGAATTTTAGTGAATGGGACCTGTATTTTTCTATTTTTGCTTCAGGGGTCGGCAATCAGGCCGATTGTGCCGAAAAAGGGTGTTTTTCGACGTTTTGATATAAAGCTTTTTCTGTGGAAATGCCAGAAACGTCATTTTACCAAGGGGTAGTAAACATCGAATAGGTAGTCCTTTTTCGAATTTGGACTTGATTGGCTGTGAATCGAAAAAGTGCGCGAAATCGACACTTTTGAAAATAAAAGAAGATCATGATTAGAGTTTATAAATGTCGCCAAAAAATTCATTCGGTACGATGTGTTTGAATCGATATAAGCAACTATGGTCTGATTTCGAACACACACGGTGCTAGAAATCAAAACATAATATTAATACAATTTTCTTATTTTTTCTTGAATCCGCTGCGTTAATAATTATATCATTGTTGATTAAATTGAATAAAACATCTCCTATTCACTAAAATTAAGACAATTTTGCAGATTCTCACCAAGTCTCAAAACTTTCCCATATAAGCTCAAGGATCCTTATTTCTTTGAAAAAAAGCCGGGGGACTCGTCTGTGACCGCGGTTAACCAGATGGTTGGTAAGAGTGGTACTAAAGTGATAAATAAAGTTGCTCGTTCAAGGATTCATCTTTCCAATGTATGTTTTAGAAATGTTTTGTCTTCATTGATTCAGCCGTACGAAGCCTTGCAAAGACCAAAAATCACTGCCACAACCCCCATCTATGCACTTTGGTGATTAGAGTGGCCGCAGTGGGGACCATTTTTTTGAAGGGCTATTTCGTATTTTTAAGGACAAATTTTCAATTTTTTCCGAGTCCTGATTGGTCGAAAAAAAATGGCCCAGAAGTGAGTTTTGACCCTTCAAATGGAATTGCAAGGTAAAGTTTTATCATAAAACATACTTTTGGATTTTGACAAATTAAAAATGGGCATTTTGGGTAGTTGAATATGGGAAAATCGTCTTTTCCCCACAAAAAACATGTTTTTTGTAACAAAATATAGAACCTGATAGCTATTTATTCATACAAGAGGGGTCCTTACTAGGTTGTCTATAATGAGAAACAGAAATAGTCAATAGACTCCGCTAGAAATTATGACAGAACGCGTATACCCCGCAAGATAAAGAATGCGGAAAAAAATTTAATTCATGATAAGGTATACTTCAAAGATGCAATCATCGACTTTATACAAACGGTTTCAGCAACTTAAGGTGTTATATGACCACATCTGGCGCCAGAGGAGTTTCAAATTTTTTCGCGTTTCAAGCATTTTTAGGAGAAATCCACATTCAAACTTGATAAAGATGTCCATTCAATATAAAATTTCTTGTAGATTTATTATCACTTATTTATTCAAAAGACCCAAGTTTTTGCCAATTGCTGATTAGTTGAAAAATAAAGTTGCTCAAAAAGAACTTATGACCTCTGAAGTGAAACCATAAAGTGAAATAAGACCAGAAAACATATTTTTGAAAATTATACAAAATCAGAAGATGCTATTGAGACAGGTAAGGTTATCCGAGAAGATTTTGAATATCAGATCGGATCGGAAATTTCGGGCCAGAAAATTTTTGCTGGACGACTTGGACCCAAGTTGGAAAAAAACGTGATCGGATTGAACGCCCGATTTGAAACTTGCTGATTAGATCGGTGCTCGGACCTGCTCGGATCGGACTGGCTCGGATCTCCTCATAAGTTGATAAATGCATGGCTAAAGAAATTTGACTGAGTTCATCATGAACAAAGACAAGGACCATGAATACTGAGAACTGAAAAATATTAAAAAAATAAATTTTTAATAAATATTTCGAATTACGATAAATTTGATGTTTTAATAATAATTCTTTCAAACTAAACTCACAAGTCTGAATTTAAATATTATTTTCGATATTCCGTCCCCTTGATGTATTTTGAGCAAAATTGAGGTTTTATAGACAAATGCAAGGAAATTGATATTTGTAAAATATCTTATCAAACGGCTGCCTTGGATGTTGTTATAAGACATAAGTGCTTTATACCTGAATTTAAAAAAAAGATAATTACGTTATTTTAAATACCCTCAATAGCTTTTTTGAACTTATAAATTTTTCAAAACTATGCACTTTAGTCTTATTTTATATTGCGGTTTCATTTCCGGGGTCAGAAATTGCTTTGAAAAACTTTATTTTTCAACCAATCAGCAATCGGCAAAATTTTTTACTTTTTTTTGAACAATAAGCAGAAATTAATCTCAAATTTTTTTTAATTAATGGCTATCTTGATACATTTGAAATGGAAAGATCATCCCATAAATGCTTGAAACTGTGGCGTTGTTGACACCATCAAAACATTCAATCGCCTGTTGCACCACATGTGGACCTCTAAGGCCTACAGTTGCTATTACCGTTTCCAAAGAGTTGATGATTGCGCATCTTTTGATTGTACTAAATCATGGACTGAAATAATTTCAAAAAAACAGGGAACCTTTTTTCTCATTCTAGAATCACAAAAAAATCATATTTCTCCGAGCGGGGGTCTAGGTGCCATGTTTCGTGCTGAATTATTGACAAAACATTCCGAACTAAGTTATTTTAGGAAAATTGGCTTTCAGGTGTAAACTTTCATGATATAAAAAGACAATAAAACAAAAATAATGCGCTGAAAACGGTTTTCTGGTCATTTTTAGGCATTTTTTGAAAAAATTGTTCGGATTTTTTTTCCTCATTAACATATTTTTCGACCCAAAGAGTTATTTGGGCCCTTTAGAGACCTCCAAAATCGGTCCTGACCGACTGCGGCGACTCTAATGGTGATACACTGCATTTGAACCAACTGTATTTTTTTGTAAATTGGAAAAAATCTCAACATATGACGTTATTTCGAACGTCTACGCTTTTTTCTTTGAGCAAAAATTTTATTTCTGTTCTAATATTTCCGAATGTGCCAATATCGCCGAAATTTTTGCCCTAATATTTTCGACAATATTGCCCCCCCTCTGTATAGAAGATTCTTAGTTCTTAACTATTTTAAGAAATGTTCAGAAGAAGTTTTTCTGAAGAACTATAATTTGAACTTGTTAACTTTATGTATTTAATTCCTAATTGGCCGTAACCATCTCCTTATTAACTGTTTTGTAAAAAAGTTAATCGCCTTAGGTGTTCAGAATCATCCGTCTAAGTAAAGAAACACTACTGGAGAAATATATACAATTTCATGAAGTATGTTAAAAATTTTCACTCATGCATAAATTATGCCTCCCGAGCAAAAAATCAGCTACCCGATAAAAAGGTCATATAAATCTGAAAACTTTCACTCACGCATAAATTAGGCCTCCCGAGCAAAAATTTTCACTCATGCATAAAATTTATGCAGCATAATGCCCATTTTGCTTTGACCTACAAACTTCTTGTTGGTCATCTTTAGAAAAAGAAGTGAATTTATATGTTCAATCGAAGCATGAAATCTGAATTAAGGAAAACACATTGTTACTTAGTGGGAAAATGCGTGATGAAATAAATAAAAGCATTTTAGCAGGTCAAGGAAAGAAGTCGGTAGTGCCGACTTGCCCAAGATTTAAAAATTTTGTCCTGTCTTTTCCTGATGCAGGCCAATTTCAAAATTTGATGTCTGTTCCTGTTCAATGCTGGCGTTTTGGGACCACCCGCTGGTCGAGGGTGAAATGTAAGTACTGGAAAGTGATATCATAATTATTAACGAATCACAGTATTTTGAAACAATATTTTGTAAATACCGTTTATATCCTCAAAATTATCCGCAGGTTCATTTCAAAGTAATCGCATTGGCAATGCGGCATTGCTATCTTTTTATGCTCTCTTGTACAAAATTTACCAATCGTCTGTATCGCCGTAAATTTAAACTCGACAAGAATAATATTTAGTCTTTGGGTCAGGGATGAGGGTCCGAGCTAAAATATTTGCTCGGAAAATACCGAGCAAGGTCGAGCAAACCGATCAGATCGGTTTTTTCCGAACCGCATCCGAGCATGTCCGAACCGATCTCGTCCGACACCGATCCGCCTCTGACCTTGACTTTGCAAATCGGGCTTTCGAACCGATCTATTCACATTTTTTCAAACTCGGGTCCGAACCGATCCGATTTTGAAAAATTTTCAGGCCGGAAATTTTCGAAACGAACCGATCCTGAAAATCTGCTCGAATGCCCTTTCCTGCTTTGAGTAACATTTCTGAAATTGATCTGATTTATTTTGAGTATAATTATCATGTTTCAAAAAAATTGGCAATTCAGTAACATTTTTCAGAAATTTTATTTTCCGTTTTTGGCAAGAATAAAATTGATGTTATCATAAATTAAGGTGAAAGTATGTAAGTGTCCTGTTTCCTTTTGAACCCTTTTTCCTAAGTAAAAGCAAGTCTGATAAAGCTAAGCTGCAAAATAATGTTCTTGATATTTTCTGTAATTTGTTCTTTTTTCTTTTGCTCATCGCCTAAGACATAACAAAAAGGATTTTACTCCGTAAAAATGTAATATCATGATAAAGGGGAAAGTCGAATATCGGCGGAAGATTTTTTAAAAAAAATTTGCGTTATCGAGCGTTTTTGGCGATGTGAGACAGAAATAAATTTTGTTTGTTAAAAAAACTAAAGCGGTTAAAATGACGTCATATTTCGAAAAGTTTTGAAATTTTATAAGAAGTTAAACGATAGGTGCAAATAAAGTAAAATCCCAAATGTGAAGAATTAGGAACTTTATTAAGAGGGTAGCAGCGATGTGGCAGACTGGCGTCAATTTAATTTACGAAAATAATTAGTTGCTTTATTTTTTGTGCTTGCTTTCGTTAGCTGAACCCGAATAAATGTGTATCTGCTCATTAAATTTTTATTTATTGAAGGAAAGATTTGAGTTCGAACTTTAATTTTTGAATACGTAAGATTTCCAAAAAAAAAAAATTTCATGCATGTTTACATATTTTCTGACTGCTGTTTAAAAAATCATAACATGTTTATTTGTCATTTTTGTCGACTTTTTTTAGAAATATTATGAAAAATTTCAGCAAATCAAGTCAAAAATTTTTTATTAATGCTTTATTGAATTTTCCTTGAAAAATCAGGCCAAATCAGTTGAGTTATTTTCTGGTATCTATTTGATTTCCGTATTTTAACCGATGGAAGGGTCAATCGAATATCGTTCCTGAACTACTGATTAAATTTACAACACTTGCTTGTGACACCGGTTTGTGCCATTTGGTAGGCAATTTATATAAATTTTATTTTTTCAAAGAATCTTTATAAAATTGCGGGTGTAATAAGGTGTAATAAATTTTTTCATGTGGATAATGATTCTCCCACTAATAAGCGCATTACACCTGAAATTGTCGGAAGTTTATAAATATCGCCCTTTAAAAACCCACATCGGGTCATGTTGTAAATGGAGTTGAAATGAAAAGTGGTTTTTGATATGTTCACAGATACTTAAGTATGTTGAGAAATTAAAAATATAAACGTTTGCAAAAATGAACACGTTTATTGAAGATAAAAAATAAATTTACACATTTTTTTTTTCTTTCATAAATCACTCCGAAAAAATGTACCAATCTGCCACATCGCTTCCCCCCTTTAACGCAATTGAATGAAACGTCCAAGAATTAATTTCGGAAATTAAATCATGAAACTTGACGTCATTTATGACGCTTTCACAGTAATTTAAACAAAAACCTGAAAAACTAACGAACTTTTGGCGGTATTGGCTCTTTCCAGAATATGAGCACTGGCAGAAATTTATTTGAAAAATGGCAAATTTTCAACAATATTGTCAAATTAAGCGATGTTAGCCCAGCGATTTTTCTGGAACAATTAATATAGAAATAGTTTTTTTAGAAATTATACAGTAAGAAATATGGTTTTTCTCCTGGGGTTTTTTTTTTATTCTACTTACCGAAATAAACAGCACGAAGAAGTTTGCTGGTAAACCAAAGAATAGACAAATATATAAAGCAATAATAAGGCCTTTATTAAACGGACTCAAAATTCCCCATTTACCATCAAATGCATTTTGAATGTCTTCAATAGTTATTTCTGTTGAATCTGATAATTTTTGGTCTTGATAGGATAAGGTGGGCCCGAAAAAGTTTTTATATTCTAGAAAGTCATAAATAAAAATGATTTATGCGAAAGATTTTCAAAGTTTAGCTAAAATTGTTCAAAAACGCAAAAATGGAGTTCGCGCTGTTGTCAACTTTTTAAGACCGCCTTTGATTGAAATGGAATTTTCTGATTCTGAAATCAGCCATAATATTTCCCTTATATTTTGAAAATTTTATTTTGCGGATGATAGGTTCGTCTTCAAACTAGCTGTGCTTTTAGAATAATTAAAGCAATTTCCATTGTTATTTGGCCAAAGTTACATGATTTTATTAAAAAACTGAAATTTAATTTATTTGAGATTGCCATTTCTTTTTTGGCGAATTTAGTCGACTTTAATTCACGAAGAAAACGTGCGCCTTTAGAAAAGTTGACGTTTGAATGTTAATTTAGCACTTCGGTAAAAAATATTTTGACAAAAAATCGCCCAAATGATTTGATTGTCTCTTTAAAATGACATTTTGTGATATTATTAGCGGTCTTTTTTTCTGGAATGCTAGACCACGAAACAGAATTTTTGACTTAGGAACCCTGACACTTTCGAAAACACGCTTGTAGTCCAAGTTTCTCATTTGAAGTGAGTCGAGTTTTGACTGATTAAAAACAACGAGTTAAATTTTTTGTTTAATTTTGTACAAATGTATCTTTTCGTTTCCATTGGAATCATCGGTTTAGAATGCAAGAAAACCGAAAACATTCTTTTGCAAGGTTGTTGATAGCTCAATGATACGAAAATCATTGTCAATAATTGCTGATCTTTTTAAAAACTAGTCGTTATTTTTTCAAAAAAATTTTCCCTGTGAATTTTGGCACAAACAATCAACGTGCTCTGACAATGAACTAAATCTAAGTTGATTTTTTTTGCTTCGGAATCAAGCAGATATTTTGTCGATTGGTTTAAAAGTGTTTAATTGAGAATATTTCACACAAAAATGTATAAGAAAATGTAATTCTTTAACAGACTCAATAAATTGTCAGTCCCTGTCATAATTTGAGTAATTTGATTGATAAGACGA
Organism: Oikopleura vanhoeffeni; assembly: GCA_004367855.1. Classification (NCBI taxonomy): domain Eukaryota; kingdom Metazoa; phylum Chordata; class Appendicularia; order Copelata; family Oikopleuridae; genus Oikopleura; species Oikopleura vanhoeffeni. The sequence continues at coordinate 156,379 of SCLH01000362.1, forward strand.
GTTATAATTTGGGTCATTGAAACCATCTGAACTAAAACCATCAGAATCTAATACATAAATTGATTGACATCGACAAATAATATCTTCATTGTTCATCGAAAACTAAATTTGAAAATTACTGTTTTCCGAAAAAATTGATATTTTATTGGCTTCTAGAGTATTGTCAATATATATTTTTTGTTTATTGATATCGGAAAAAAGTCCATTCGAGCCTTATCAAACATATGGTTATACACTTTCTAATCCATTTTCATATGTTTATCCACTTTCACCATAAAGTTATCCACTTTCTGTTTTTTTGTCCAAAATACAGTTTTTTTTTATTTTTAAGATATAACGATATATGTCTTTTCAAATCAGTACAGACAACCCACAGAGTGAGGCACCATATCTAAAATTATACCTTCGTGTCCCGAAGAACTCTGACGTCAGAGACCTACAAATCATTTGATTTCATGGGTTAATACACACTGAATCTTGTGTATTCACTGATCAAAACACGTCCTAGACGTGTCTTAGACGACGAAGTTCTACTGGACACGTAGGTATAATCTTCGATATCGCCTGCTCAATATTACCGAATTTGCGAATATCGCCGGAAAAACCTTCACGATTTCAAGATTTTCAGACAAAAACATTTTCAATGCTAATATCGCCGAATATCGCGTTAAGGTTTTTATTAAATTTTACTATGAGTGCGACCAGAATGACGTCATTTTTAAATTGAATTTCTTGAATGTTCTTTTCTTTGAAGAGTATTCAATTCTATATATTTTGGTTATTTACTTCATCTGAAGCAAAATTCAAATTATTTAAAAAATGAATAACCATTTCCATTTAGGACGTCATTGTGAAAAATAACGCATTTTCAATTTCTGATCGAACAAAAGTATTATTGTCCCCATATCACCGAAAATTCTCTATATCGCCAAAAATTATCACCGAAATTGGCTCCCGGTTCTGTATTCATGAGGTTAGACATTAAAAAATTGATGATAATTTTTCAAAACTTATATCCTAGTATTTGAAGAAAAAAATTGAAAATTATCACATTCAAAAAATAAATACCAATAACGAAAAATTTAATTAACGGTCTAAAAAAGTTCAAAAAATAGAGCATTTGAATGTTTTAGCTATCGCATGGAAAACATCAAATAAAAATACTTAAATCTTAATTAAATTAGTCAGGAAAAACTTACTTTTTAATAATCTTCCACTTTATATTCGAAGTGAAAGTTGAGGTTGTTTAAGAAATGAAGTGTTCATGAATTCTGTCTTATTACATCAAGTTATATTTCAAGAGTCTATAGGTGGCACTGTCGAGAACCGACAAAAAACATTGTTCAATTTTAGGAAGTGGGTATTGTGAGACAAATTTGGACTTTTTCCGTTTTCTTGTCGTGGTAAACTAATGCTTCTTTGCATTTTTATTTATGAGATTATGAAAATGAAGGCGTTAGGGATTCAATGTTTTAGCCTTTTGAAAGGCTTAAGCCACTTTCAATCAGCCAAAAATGAGGTAAAAATGATCGCAAAAACTTCTCTTCATAATACATTTCAAAATTAAACAAATTGACTCTACAAATATTTCCTCAAATTTTTCGGATACAAGGTTCAAATTTTTTGACAAATTGATCAAAAGGCGGTTTTTCGCTTAAGTTTTACTTCCGAAGAAATACTTTTTCATCCAAAATTTCAATTAAAATTTCAAACCAGCCAGTTTTTAGTAAAGTATTTTGAGTACAATTTGCAAGAAAAATTAGCCTTCTGGACATATCTGGAGAAAAAATATTTTTTTGGAGTGAAATTTCAAAATATCTGATTTTGATATAAGTATGGATAAAATAATATGTTTCGAAAAAATATATAATTTGTGAAAATCATGCCAAAGTTGTACTCTTATACCATATTTGCTTCAATATTGTAATAATAAAATTATTTCATTAAATCGGGAAAACTAACAATTTTTTCCTAAATAACGAAGTTTTTTTAATGCATATTTTGAACTGATTTAAAAATAATTTTTGATTCTCAACAGATAAAGTCGACCAGACAAAAGTAATGAGTAAAACCGAGCACTGCGCAGTTATTCAGATAAACATACATTTCCTGGAGCCTACCATGACGTAGTATCATTTGGTTTAATAAACCTTGCTTTTCAAATATTTTTTTCTAGAATTAAACATAAAATTTCTGGAATATGAAATTTTTTCACGAAAATTTAAGTTTTCAACTTGATCATAAAGAAAAAATTGATGGTTTATCTAATAAGTGTTTTCTGTGAACAACGCTCAAAGTATAGCCTCCTGAAAGGCTTTTATGCCTCGGCGTAACTTTTTTTATATGCTTTGTAGGGTTTAAAGTTTTTTCAGATGAACGACTTTTCTATTTACCTTCAGAAAATCTGAAATTATTATATCGAAAGTGACGTCGACATAAGTTGGGTTTAAATTTCATGTTGGAAGACATTTATTTTAAACCATGAAAAAGATACATGATGGCAAAACAATCAGATTTTTGAATAAGCGGGTTCTATTTTGTCGGAGATGATTTAGCAGGATAGAACCTTCATATCTCGAAAAATATAAAAAAGGGCTGAGAATAAAAGTGAAACTGTTCCCTCATCGCAGCAGATTTTTCCGGCGATATTAACTTTTTCGCAGATATTCTTTTCCCAACTTTAAGTAGATCTTGAAAACGAAGGTTATCCCTAAAGCGCGTATTCGAATCACACTGATGTCGTATAAGTGATTGCCTTACTGATTACGCGTCAATGAACTTTGGCGCTCCCAATATCAGGCATCCTTGCATATTATCATACCCAAGACAGAAACTAAGACCAGGGAATATGAAGTCATCCATTACGCACTCAAAGGAATTTGTAAAAAAATCTCAAACGTCCACGGGTATTCGGCACAGTTTCTGTTATGCGATATCGGCACTCGAACCATTTTGCATCGTGTGACAATCGTGTATGTTTGAATAAGGATATTAAATATCTGAGTATTCAGTATGTTCAAGAGCGCCTCTTAGACGTCTGAGAAGAGATTTATCCTTAAAGACATTTGAAGGCTCATTACCCAATTTTGAGACATAATATGCCAAAAAGTTAATGGAAAATAAGTTTCATGCAAACTAATCCGGAGAATTTATGAGTCTTGAAACTTTTTGCCAAATGATCATAAATAACTGACAGATTTACAAAAGAAGAAGCTTACTTTTTTAAATATGATATTAGACATGCAGAAATGAATATATTGAAATGCAGTTGGTTTGTTTTCGCGGAAAGTTTAATTTTTGAAATTAGTCATCTAGATCAAAATCGAGCCAAAAATTTACAAGTGAGGGCTTGATATTTCTTGTTTTGAAATTTTTTTTTAAAGTTATATAAGTGAACAACGCGCAAAAAAAATGGAAATTTGATTTCTTGTGGTCGAATTTTTTCACCTGCGTTAAAATATTTTTTTTTTAGAGCAAGTTCAATAAAATGCAGTTGAGTTTTATTGAATTTATTCTACATTCTATCTTCGGAATATAACTTATATTTTCACACTTGTTAAACATCAGCTGTAAACGCTGTACTTAACTTTTGCCAAAACTTGTTGCTTCCGGAAAACCATATGGAAAAAGAACGCTTTTGAGTTATGACATTTCCGGTATATCAAATATGGGGGCTCCTGGTCCTTTTTTACTAGTTTTTAAGCCAATTTTTTTATTTAATTCGGCTTTTAAAAACAACTCATCTGATAACATTCTTAGATAGCTCAAACTGAGGCTCAAACATCGGATCAATTTGTTTTATCTTTTTTCTTAAATTACTGAAATTGTTAAATAACTAGTTTTTCATTTAACAATTGGTAACAATCGTCGGATTCGGAAAAATATTTTGAATTGAATTATTGACCAGATATTTGTGCTCCGTTTAAGCTATCTAAGGATTCAATCGGATGAGTCGTTAGTAAAAGCTGAATTAAATAAAAAATTTTGGCTAACAATCTAGTAAAAAAGGACCAGGAGCCCCCGTAATCGATATATCCCCTATTAACACTTTTGTGAATATCCCGGCCCTACTACTTAAAAACGAGGGCCCTACTACTTAAAAACGAGGGCACGAGGGCGCGGCGATATCCTCTATTCACACTTTTGTGAATATCCCGGCCCTACTACTTAAAAACACACAACGTTTCCTAATCAGGGCCGGAATATTCACAAAAGTGTGAATAGGGGATATAAACTGCGTTTTTCTTCTGAATAATATCAATTTGTAGTATCTCAAAACTTTGAAACAGATAAATACGATTTCAAATAAAGCCGTGTCGCATTAAATGCAGAAAGCAATGTTGTAGCAAAAATAACTAAGTATATAGGTAAAAGTCTTTCAACCGGCAGATTTTGACCATCTGAAAAATACAAACGATGTGGAATGGTTGTACTAATTATCAAAAACCTGATTTAAAAAGAGGCCAAGGAAATTCTCGAAAATTTGGACTGAATCATAGTGTGAAATTTTGAATTATTCAGATCGTCACGATTTATATAGCGAGGGCTCCTAATCTATTTGGATCGACCACCTTTGTTCGACAAATAAAGAAAATTTAAGGAATACAAACGTAACAACAAATCATAACTGCTACATTTAAAAATTAACCAATGAAGTCGAGCGAAAATTTGGCGGCCAACTAATCTTAAACTTAATAGATACCAGAAATCAGAATACTGAATCTGATTGATTCTTCGTGGAGACTTCAAAAAACACTTTTCGAAAATTAAAGATTTGATAAGCGGATAATTTCCAATATATTTAAAAAAACGACTTTTTAATTAAATAATGCAGCCTTAGTTTTCTCGATTACTGCGTTTTGTTTATTCCGCCGGGTAGACAGACGTATTGAATTTCACCTCAATTTTGAGACGTGATTCACGGCGTTTTATTTATTTAGCGCCCTGCCTTTGGATTTTCCATTTTCTTGATCAATTATCTCTTTTTTACACAAAAATTATTTATTTTTTGAATTTGTTCTAAGGTTTTTATAATTAATAATGTTCAAAGAAAACATAAATCAATAATCTAGAGGTGAAATTTTGCTTGCCATTTCCCTGCGTTTTGTTTCCGTACCCTGCGGTTTTTTTATTCAGCACCCTGCCTTTTTTTTGTTCCATGCCCTGCCCTTTTTTTCGCGTTTTTTTACTGCGTTTTTTTTATTCTGTGTACGGCTGTCTCCCGGGCGGAATTGAAAAACTGCAGCGAATAAAAAACTCAGGCTGTATATATATTTTTCCCAAAAGCGGACAAAAAAATATGAAAAAAAAGAAGCCGGTTTATTTTTCAACTCACAAATAATAATATACAAACGAGAAAAATTTTGGACAAATAATGACCAAAGTTTTCGAATTTTTTCAAATTCTAACGGATTCAAAAATTAAACTGCGATCTCAAAACTTCCATAATAGATAAAAATATGTTTTCGAACAAAGTATCAATATTAACCGATATTTGGATTATAAATGAACCAACTTATTTATTTTGCAAGTAAAATTAAGTGATATCTGCAAAGTTTAACGAAACTGAAAATTTCTTCGAAATATTATTAAAAACTAAAAATAGGCTGTCTTTTTGCAGATACTGGACATTAAAAGCAGTTCAAATAAAATAAACAAAGGACAAACCTGCAATTATAAATGAATTTCTTCCCCCAGATTATTAAATTTGAGTTATTTTGTATCAATATTTGCACCTCAAGAACCTAACAAAGGATGAGACCCCAAAGATAAGACTGGTTATTGAGCCATATCAGAGTATATAATAAAAGTCGAACTGACAGATATGAAATTTTTTTCGAAAATGAAATTATCGCTAAGAGGGGCTGTGAGCGCCAAAACTGAGATTTGATCCAAAATATCTTCAATTATTTACTTTTATCAATTTTAATCAAATTGAGAAAAAATGAACCGAGTGACTTTAATAAATTCTTTGGAAACAAGAGAGAAAACCCAAGAATTCTAATCGTTCAAAAATTTTCAAGTCGAAATTAAGTTTTCTGTATTAATTTGAAATTTGATATCGGAAATATCCATCAATCAAAAAGCGGTTATTTTTGATCAAACAAAGAAATTTAATTCAATTACTAGTGAAAATAAAAAGGATTAAAATTTTATTTTTTATACCATACTTTATAGTATTTTTTAAAGTTAATCAAATGTTTGGTGCATGGCAATTTAGTATGTTATGATGAATTGAATAATCCAGTAAATAGTGATATATACTCAGTGATATATACTGAGTTTTGTGACCAAATAAATATTTGCAATTTTCAGCGATGAAACTTCTCCGATATACTAAGTTTGAATTGAACAAAAATTAAATTTCTGACGTAAAATAAATTATGTTGAACTTAATCATTATAAATACTTCGTTAGAAATCAGGACAATATAATAAGTCTTTAGTTCAAAATTAATAACAAAATATTATTTCAAATTCCAGAGCAATTATTAATTGAAAGATAACGAGTGAGCCATTTAATATTTTTGCTTGAGAAAGAAACTTAATAAAATAAAATTTGTCTTTAAATTTTCTATTTCAAAAATTTGTATTTCAAAAATTCTATAACCGTTTATGAAATTGCTTATAAAGCTTGCCATTTTTTTGAAAAATCATTTGAAGATAAATAGTCAAGAAATTTCGCTTAAAATTTAATAATAATGCCTATTTTTAGAAAACCAGACATAAATTTTGGAAATTTTTCTCTGAGTTAATTCAGGCACATAAACTAGAATTGTTCCAAAAAAACTATCTGAGCTGATCGATTTTCGCTCTTCCTACATTATATCGATACGGAGGCCTCCTGATAAATATAAGCTAGTTTTAAAGGCAACCTTTACGTATAATTTGGCTTCAAAAACGACTTATTTAATAAAGTTTCTACGAAGCTCAAACTGAGCACAAATATTAAAAGAATTTTATTTTAATGATCCGAATAAGACCATATTTCCAATGTTTCTAAGAAATTTTATAATTAAATAATATGAGTAATGTCAGAAAAAACTTAAAATAGTCAGAATAATATTCACTCATTATTTGTGCGCAGTTTGAGCTATCTAAAAACTTAATCGGATAAGTCGTTTTCAGAAGCCAGATTTAAATATTAATAAAAAATTTGTCTTAAGAACTAGGTCATATGTGCCAGGAGGTCTTTTTAATCAGGAAGTCCCGCATCAAATAAAAATTGAATCAGATTTTTTTTCTTAAATTTTTATAAAATATATGTTTACTTTAACGTTCAAGATTAAATTATGAGTTTAATTTTTTATGGAACATTTTGAAATTCTTAAAAAAACGTCCGCAGTTATTTTGACTCCCAAAAAGCTGACGCCTTCTTGATCAGAATATACAAACTCTTGTTAAATGAACAGAAAAAATACGGAAGATTTTGAACAGGGTCAAAAAAACAAGTTTTTTCTAGCCCACTAT